>VWZG01004118.1:83287-104791 GCA_013396735.1 Grallaria varia | reverse complement strand
GGGGTGTCCGTGGAGAAGTTTGGACTACTACTACTACTTTAAAGACTAAGTAGTAGGATTCTGGGAAGTCTTTGTTAATATCAGGCTTCAGTGCTCCTGTATGCCTCCTGCATAAATATAAATATTATCTGGGTCACCTCCTAGCACAGAGTAGCATAGCCACATCTTCAGTCTGGTATTAGCTTTTTTCAGTAATTTTAAATATTCATCCGAAATACACAGTTGTTTATTCAACAGCACAAGTCACTCCACATCTTTAGTGCAGACAGTCCATGGTGACACTGTGACAGCTGCACTGCCTGGACTAGCCAGTACCAACTTGCTTACCCACACACCTGATGTTCTAGACCATTGGTGATAAAAAGCTCTATCCTACTGCATATTGGTAGGAACATTTTGCAACTATGGCATAACCATACACATTTTAGTAACAAGTTCCTCCTTAGACTACATTCCATGCCTGACTTACCCACATCTCCATGTGACATTTATTTCACAGGTATATCAGATTATTGTGCAATGTTATCTAGATTTAGGCAGTGAAGCAGTAACATCAGTCATCTGCATGATATGTATGAGAGCACAGCACCCCCCAATAAGGTAACTGCTGCTAGTGTTTTCTACCCACTACTAAAATCCATGTTTGTAGCAAAAGTGTTAAGGTATTTGTTTTCCCTCCTAGAATGTTTTACACTCAAAATCTGACTATGGACAAAGGAGGACATATGTGAAGCTGAGAACGTATTGTTATTCCCATTAATGTTGATATAAAACTTTTTCATGTCTTGCTTTTCTCTGGTGCTATGCTCATCCTTTCAGTGTTCTCCCAGTTTGTAAGGCTGACATTTTAGTCCTCCTTAAGGAAGAGGCTGGGGGGGTGTCATTGACATCTCCTGGTCTTTGCTGGGAAGTGTGGTATGCACACACCAGGAGGGCCACAGCCAGAGCTGAAGCTGGAGCAGGAGAAGCAGCAGCCTTTGCTCCAGCCCAGGGATTAAACCAGTGACACTGAAGCCATGGAGATGCTGAGCCCCTGCACTGAGGTGTCGGTGCACAGCCAGGTCAGCCCTCTGATAAGGGCAAAAATGTTAAAGTGTTTTAATGTTTACGCACAATGGAATTTTTTGTAAGTTGAAATTTGCATTTAGCTGTAAATGTCACGGTTTAACCCCCACCAGCAGCCAAGCGCCACACAGCTGTGCACTTACTTCCCCACAGCAGGATGGAGGAGAGAATCAGAAGGGTAAAAGCTAGAAAAATCTTGTGTTGAGATAAAGACAGTTTAACAGGGAAAGGAAAAGCTACGCAAACAAAGGAAAACAAGGAATTAGTTCACTGCTTCCCATGGGCAGGCCGGTGTTTGGCCATCTCCAGGACAGCAGGCCCCTATGATGCACAACAATTACTTGGGAAGACAAACTTCATCCCTCCAAGTGTCCCCCACTTGGTCCTTCTTCCTCCCAGCTTAATATACTGAATAGGATGATGTATGGTGTGGAATACCCCTTTGGTCCATTTAGGTCACCAGTCCCAGGGATGTCTCCTCCCAACTTACCATGCATTCCCAGCCTCTTTGGCAGTATGGAAAACAGAAAGGGCTTTGACTCTGTGAAAGCACGGGTCAGCAATAATAGAAAGTATTGCTATATTACCAACCCTGTGTTCAGCACAAATCCAAAACACAGCCCCACATTAGCTACTGTGAAGAGAATTAACTCTACCCCAGCCTAAACCAGCCCAGTAAAGCAAATGTAGGAGATGACTTTTTTGAACTGCACTCCTTTAAAAAAATGAGAAATGCAATCAGCTGAAGCTCTCAAGAGGAGGGGAGGAGTTCTCATTTGCTAAGGAGTGATTGAGGATGGAAGTATGCCTGCTGGAGTTGGTCCTGCAGTAGCAATGGATCTGTAAAGCAAAAATGGTGGTGCTGAAGAACTCCTGTAAGACCCCGGGCTCATTTCACTGGCTCATCAAAGGAGTTTTATGTCAAAATCCCAAAACCCACTTGACAGATTTATCAAAGAGGTCTTTGGTTCTTTTATACCTTGAGGCACAGGAAAAGCATTATGATGTTTTTATGAGGTCAAAATAATACACTTTTAATAGCGAACTTTGGAAAATAAGGGAATTTAGCAGAACTTTAATACAAACATTCAATCAATGTAAAGCATTTCAAAAAACATTGACTTAGCAAATTTTAACCTATCTGGGTTTAAATTACCCAGATCAAGAAAAAGGGAAAGTGAAGAAGAAGTAGTAAAGCAAAAGAGAGTGAACAAGAGAGAGAATTTAAGCTTCCATGTTAGCTCCTGCGTAGAACCAGCTACTACAAATCCAAGGACAATAGGGCCACAATCATGAGGAAGCCTCATAGTGTTGGTTTTATTTGGTCTGGGCTCCTGTGGCCACACTCCCCCCAGGTGGGGCTTGTGGTCTGACAGCCATTTGGGATCTCAGTTAGGGTCTCCAGGGGCTGTGGTGTTGGGTTTCAGGTATGCCATGACTGACAGCTGCACTAGAGGCTCTCAGAGGAGGTGGGATATGAGGGCAGAGCACCATTCCACCTTGGCAGAACCCAATCTTCCCCCTGCCACCCCCCGTCCTGAATTATTTTGAGCTATTGATAATTTTAGTAAGTTTTTTTTTCAGTCATTCACACTCGCTACCACACTGTACAAAACATGGAGGGCTTACTTCAAGCAAGCTCTCTTTTGGTCCCTGGACTAAAAGCCCATTAGCAGTTGGTGTCCATTAGCTGTACACCAAGGCTCACAGCTGCTGTTTTAGTTTCTATATGTCTACCATAAAAAAATGCAGAGATAATAACCCTGGACAGAAGCAAACAGCTACATGAGCAATCCCTCCTGTTAAAAATTAAGGGGAAAAAAAAATGCTTTCTGCCAGATGGATCAACAGAGAAAATTACTATAATCAAGGCTTCCTTAACATTTTAGTTCTGTCTTCTAGATAGCATCTCTATGGAATAAGAAGATGTAAGATTACTGAAAATTATCTCCTCCTCTTTGAGGACACCTCTGGACATGATAAAGAAAGAATCAGTCAAAGAATATATTGCCAAGTACCAGGGATTTTCTGATTTTATGAGATGTGGGTCAGCTATGATGTAATCCAGATTTGTTTTCATTCAAACATTAAAAGGAAAAAAAAAAAAAAAAAAGGCAGAAAGTGAGGCATGAAAAAGTCCTCTCCAGCCTTATTAGTTTATGTGTCATCCAACATTTAGTGAAAAATATCCTGAAAAATTCATAGAAAATGCTATAGATTCCTTTCTTTTTTTTTTTTTTTTTAGTTACAGATAGAAATTGCACCTTTTGTTGCTAGTGATACAGCATTTTTATACTGATTTTATATCCAGAGCAAACAAGATGTAATATTGTTTCTTCTTAGTCATATTGTAGGAAGACATTAATTATTTTTTCAGCCAAACCCCAAAACTTTAAAATGGATAATATGCGTATTTATGAGTTTTCTGTTTAATATTTTCATTTGAAGCTTAATATTAAAAGTTACAGAGCTAATAGTTTGTCCCATGTAAACAGCTAGGATTTTCCTTATTGTTCAGTTTCATTTAATTATTGCTAGCTGTCCATGTGAAATGAAGTTACTTGGTGACTAAATAAACTTAAAGCAAAAAGACTGAAAAAGGTCTGTGATTCATTTGCGGCTGATTCAAAGCAAGAATATTGTCAACATTATTAGCCATTATGGACCTATATATTTTAGACTGGTGATTTTGTGTTTTTTGTTTTTTTTTCCATTCCCTCCCTGCTTCTCCCCTCCTCTGCATAACAGATGCATATGTCCCCTTGGCTACACTGGCACGTTTTGTGAACTTGATATAGACGATTGCATTGGAAACCAGTGCTCTGAATATGGATTCTGCCAGGACCACTTGCATAATTACAGCTGTAATTGCATGCCTGGATATGAAGGACCCTTCTGTGAAGTTGAAATTAATGAATGCTCAAGTTCACCTTGCAAAAATGGAGCTACTTGTATGGATTTAAGTGGCCACTTTTCTTGTCATTGTACTGCTGGGTTCAAAGGTAAGTTTTGTCTTTTGAAGTGCTTTGTGGGACAGATGGGAATGTCTCATTCTGTGTAAGCACTGTTTATGTGATTGTTTAATAACAATTATATATATATAAATCTGCATCTATTTGCATGTTTTTATGATTTACAAAACTTTTAACTGAATTAGCATTGAAATTCTTAGATTGTGACTCCTAATTGTTCCTCAGCTGACCTTTCCTTCACTAAACATACAGTTCAGAGCATGAACTTTGCTGTGTTCCAAAAGACAATTTTAATTGTATTATTTTAATTTCATGGTTATGCAGTCTTAAGTGCCTTGGCTTTACTTGTACATAGGTTAATAAGAACAAATATTTTTGTACAGAATAGGAAAATCCAAGCATGAGAAGGAATGAGATCAGCAGTACCATCTCTCTGCATGTATGCAATATAAACAGTTATATTTGAGTGAGTTATTGAGACTCCCCTTCTATACACTGGAGACAGGCCATCTGCGTGTCCTAGGCATCTTTTTAGGAAGAAATGGGATGTAGATTTCTGCATTGCATTTGGTGAATCCTGCACAACTGAAAACATGATTCTTTTTTGTCCTAATATTCTGTTTTGTGTTAATATTACTGATATTCAGACTATGTGTGGGAGGCAGGAAATAATTTTGTATCCAGCAAGACTGAAGTGTTACATTCCTGGCCTTTATTCTATATGATAAAACACAAGCATTAATGCTCTGAATGCTTCTCTGTTGATCATCTGTGGTATACTATCACTAACAAAGACAAAAATAAGCAGTAGATTAGTATTTTATGTACAGTGTCATTTGTACTAACTACTCATTAATTTAAAGCTTATTCTTCCAAGCTGCTTAGGGCTTTTACTCCAATTCTGGGAGTGTGTAGTATTATAACTGTAAGTCCCTGTTAAACCACTGAAATGTTCAACACATATTTGGATCTTTCTGTGTCATTGCCAAAGTGCTGATCTATTAAGTAATTATAACTTTGCAGCTATTTTTCCATTATACATTATGGCTAGCTTTTAACATTTCATCACTAACATTTTTAATTTCAAATATGTTTATATTCCTTTACACATATATATATTTATATATACATACACACACATATATATATATACACACATATGTATATACATATATGTATGTGATACACACTTGCAGATTTGTTGCCCTCAATTTGAGTTGAGTATATAGTTTCTTGGTCATTTGAGTAACATTTAACAAAATATCCTATTTCCTGCTCATGCTCATTTATTTATAAATGTGAAGAAAAAAACCCAAGAGGATTGTCCTATAATTGGCTTAAATTCCAGTAAGATCGCACAACTACACATCTGAGTACAAGTGGGGAAAAAAATACTTGGCTGACCTGTGCAAAATCTAACATAATGTATTTCCATCTTGTTGCTGAAACTTCAACCCTTATTTTGTACTTTGCTGGACTGAATATATTGAGTTCTGATTTTTCAGAGGGTAAGCCAGAAACAGGTAATAAAAGGCTGTTTAAACTTATAAAAATATTATCATTACCTAGACATTCCATTTCTCTAGTCTCTGAGGCTTTATGATCCTGGGATATTTTCCAGTACATAAAAAAATTGAAGTTTGATCATAACTGCATGTTATGAATCAATGATTAGTATCTCAGTATAGTACTAAACCCACCACATTTTTTCCTATCTCATTTGTATGTGTGTGTTTTTTATGTTGTTTCTCTGTAATTCAGCATTTTAACATATCCAGATGTACTTATTTTTTCTTTGTAAATACTAAATTCACTTTCACATTAAATAGTAAAGACCATTGTGAATAAGCTAAAAAGTAAAATGGAAATTATTGCTGCCAAGTACTCTGTACATATTTGTAGAAATATCATACTTTGTGTACTAGGATTCATAGATATTGGAAATAACATCCCACTTGTTAGGTGGGAGGTAACTTCTTGTCTCTCCTACTATTAAATGAAACCCTGGGTTCTTTGACATAACATTAGAATTAATTTTTCTTTCAGAAGCAAATTGTTAAATGTCTGTCTCCTTTGTCTAGTTGATTGATCAGTCTGATGTCTATTGACATTTCTCAAATACTTTGCATCCTATTAACTAGGGACCCCTTACGCAGTGTAATGGGATTTGTCAACATGAAAAACATGGTCTGATTTTTTTAAAAACAAATTCATAAAAATCCAAGGCTTGAGTATTTCCACAGTAAAAACAAATACTTCGTAACATCATAAACAACAGTCTTTCCTTTTGAACTGTAAATGATACTTGTGATGGAACCTTTAGTATGGATACACTTGGTACGTCTGGTTCCCTCTCCACTGCCTACAAGGGAATGTAGCCCATGTTCTAACTTGGAAGTTTGCAATATGATTTTAAAAAATGAGCAAATAAATTTTTCATTTTTGATTAGAAGATGATAGCCATATATATTGCCATCTTCTGGTTCAGTTCTTCAAATAGAACATAATACTGTTCACCTCAAGGGTAATTCCCAGTCTATCCTTTCCTTTGTGTCTTCGTGTTAACTCTATCTCAATACATCAATATTCACCATCAAATAATTCCAGCTTTCATGATGATTTGTATTTCTAAACAAATACCACTGTGCTTATTTCTGGTTTAAAGAAAGCTCTTGGAATTATTTGTGAAAAAAAGCTGTATTTATACAAACACATCCTTCACTTAAACTCTCTTCTGTTTAGATGCCCACAAAAATGTGAAGGCAGCTACTGAGAACTCTAAGCAGATAGGTGATACTGCCTAATTAGTTTCTCTAGAGGGTTTGTGTCCATATAATATTGATTGTAAAGTTAAGATTTGGGAAATGTTTTTATCTGAACATATACTCTATCCCATGTAGGAAGGCATTGATCCATCATTGCTTTACCCGTGTATAAGTAACAGTGTTGAAGCTCATCAATAATGTAGGCCTTCTAGTGGCTTTTTGAGTTTAACATTACTGTATGCCACATGTGATGCTTCTCAGTATTCTTTTTGTCCAAAAGAGGAAAATGGCATGTGGTCTTTTGGAAATCCTTCCTTTTCTTTAAATTTCTGTGCTTTTTTTTTCTTTTTTTTTTTTTTTTATTCCACAAATACGTAGAAGTCCATGTAAAATTTGGAGTCTACCCAAGGAAGTATTTGTGTTTTTTACTTTCAGTACATTGTTAATTGGTTTTACATTTTTTGAATGTTTTTAAATAGTTTTCCCCTTTTGCTATTGGTGTGAATAGTGTATCCTCTATGCCACTAAGTAAAACAAATCTTGGAGGAAAATACTTGAAGTTATTTGAAAGCCAACCCTTTTTGACACAAGTAAGTTTAAGACTTAATCCCTTATACAAATGAAGTCTAGAACAGTTGCTGGAAATCCTAATGCATAACGAAAATTAAACCTGTTAACAGGAACCAGCAAGATCAAGGGTGCTCCATGAGAGGAAGCACAAACCTGGATCCAAGGTTAACCCCAGTGCAGGCATTGCCGTCCCTAAGCAAGTCACAGACCTGCAGCATCTGACCAGGGCATTCAGAGCCAGTGCCTGGTAACAGGGTCCCTCACAAGCCCCAGGCATCACAAGCAAAGGGCCAGGTCCAGGGTCAATCAAGGAAAGCAGGTCAGCAACAACAGGAGACAACCAGAGACAAGTCTGTAATGTACATACAAGGGGTCCATCCAAAAAGAAAATAAATTACAAGTTCATTCATGAGGCAGGGCCATACACAGGACTGGAAACCAGTATATTTACAGAATAGCTCAGACCAGATCTGGGTACCTACAGATGAGCTGAAACTGAACTCATTGACAATGAACACAGTGCCTAGTAAAGTCCTAGATGAGGCTGCTTCAGGCAACTCATGTAGTGCTCTCAGGGCTCTGATAGCTGCTTTATAGGAATTGCATGAAGCAGGGTCATCTGGAATTATTAAATCATTATTTTTGCTGTCAAAGAAAGTGTAGTGGGTTGACCTTGGCTGGATACCAAGTGCCTACCCAGTCACTCTATCACTGCCCTTCCCAGCTGGACAGGGGAGAGAAAAGAACATGGAAAATGATTAGTGGGTTTGGATAAGGCAGTTTACTAAGGCAAAAGCAGAAGCTTGTGCATACACAAGTGAAGTGGCAATTCACAAGGTTATTTTTCTACTTCCCGTTAGCAGTGACATCTGGTCACTTCCTGAGAAACAGGGCCTCAGCAGTGCATAATGGTTTCTTATCAGGCAGCCATTGGAAACAACAAATGCCTCCCTTCCTGCTCCTTTCATTAGCTTTTATATCTGAGCTGAAGTCATATGGTATGGAATATCCCTTTGGCTAATTTGTGTCATCTGGCCCGATTGTGTCCCCTCCCAGAATTTTGCCTTCAAATGGGAAAGGAATGTTATAGTACTGATGTTGTGCTCAGCAGTAGCCAAAACACTGGTGTGTTATCAACACTCTTCTAGACACCAATGCAAAGCACTGTGGGGGCTGCTATGGGGAAATGAACTCCATTTCAGCCGACCCAATACAGGAAGGCAATTGGGTTCAGTTGGTTTGTTCCCACACCATTTCTGCATTTGAAACACCTGCTTTCATTTTCATTCGTACAAGTCCTATCTTAATAGGGCAAAGCCATGCTGCAGGCACGGCTCATGTCTGCTCCCACGTTTCCCCTTCCCAACAAGGCTGGACTAGGTGTGTGCCTCAGGGCATTGGGCAGTGCAGCCTCTGAAGGGGTTCTGGCTGGCTTTTTCTGCTGGGGAAGAGTTATTATTGCTGGCACTTTGTGCTAGTGCAGCCTGCCTGTCAGATGTACAACGTAAACCTATGGAGAAGAGATCAGCTGGACTCTCAGCAGTTTACATTTGAAGAGTCACATACTTTCTCTGAGTTAAAATTCTTTCATAGATGCTAAGGCAGTGGAGTGGTCATATAAATCTCTTTCAATCTGTAATAAGTGTTCACAGAAAGGATTACACTGCATGAGATGAATAAAAATTAAATTTGTTTTGCATGTTTAACTGCTACAATCTCTTACACAGAAAAAAACCTTGAAGAAAAGAAAGAAAGAAAGAAAGAAAGAAAAAAGACCAGGTGTGTAGAACAACAAAATTGAGAAGCGAAATGTCTGTCAAGTTCACTAAAGCCACACCTGGAATGCCTGTCTTGCTTTTTTATAACTTCATTTTCTGCAAAGTAAGCAGAAACATAACTCATGTTGATACCTCTCTTATCTAACAGAATTACTTATGTTGCCTAGCAAGCAACAAAATTACACAATTTGTTATCGGATACGTGACTGGAATGCTTTATATTTATACACATTTTATAAAATGATGGACCGTAAGGCAGGAGGGTTGTGAAGACAATCCACAAATAAATTGTTAATGTTTTGGATACTACTTGAATTTTATAAAAACCTTGAAGTTTGGGTATTCTTTGTTTTTTTGGTTTTTTTTTAGCAGAACTTCATTAAGTTTATATTATGTAGAATTTTAAATCATTTGCTTTTCATCTGATCTCAGAATAGAAAGATTCATTTTGTGTCTTGAATATAACCTCAAGTGAGGAGTTTTACTTAAAAATATATTCTTTAACATCCTTTTCTTATTTGTGGTCATTCTGTCTGCCTTTTTATCATCAAACTTTCTATTCCATTTTGCTTATAAAACAAAAGTGGGTATAAAAAGTATTTAAAAGAAATCTTGTATTTTGATATTTTTGCTTGTGTTTTGTGATTCAGACAGAGATGTTATAGTAGTCCTGCAATTAGGAATAGATAGTTTTAATATGTGTATCATATTAAGAAAATAAGGTCTCAAATTATTTGAGTTTTATTCTAATGCCTGAGTATTATATTTGAGAATGGTATGAAACGAAACTTATTCTGACATAAAAACAAAACTCAGTTTTGCAGATATTATGCAAACTTGAACAATAGTTCAGTAAGTTCAGATGAAGTATGAAGTTAATGTCCTTAAGCTAAGCAGAAATAAGACATCCAAAGTTTGAACCACTCAAAAGTGCAAACTTTCAATCTAGTGATTTTATAGAATTTCACTTTTGAAGAGAAAGAATATTCAATGAGACTTCATCCCTTAGAATTATGAAAAGCAATGTGGGTATTTTTGTTTTCTTTGATCTCCAGTTATATTTACCTGAGAACCTCAGAATCTCCCCATTTGCTAAAATAGCATGATTATTTTAAAAACAGTAAGTGATATCAGTTATGCTGGTAGAGGATGAAATGTCTTCGGTAATTCTTTTAGAATGCCCTTACTCAGGTACTTAGGCTCTTTTCAAGACTTTTGTGCTCGTGTAGAAAAATGTCTTGCATATCATCAATATGTTGGTAGCAAATGTTGCTGCTAAAGATCAGGCAATGCAATTTGCAAGAGTGACAGACTTTCCTGTACTTTTCTGTTATATAGTTTAAGAACACTGCAATTTTATACAACATAAAACATGCTATAGAGTTAATAGAAGTAGAATTGGCTCTTGGTAATTTTTAACATTCTCTTTGTACTTCAGAATTTGATGACATGACTCCTGTAAAGTGTTTAAGAACTCAGACCTTAAGCTATGATTTATTAAACAACATTTTACTAGTAATTATGTTTGGATGTGTTGTATTAATGTTAACCTTAAAAGTGTAAACCCACAAAATATTTATATTAGCATATTTTGATGGGGAAAGTAATTTGTAACCAATTAATGATTTTTATCTGATGTTCAAAGAAAGTTCTTATCATATATTTCAAATAAATAGTAGAGGTGCTCTGCATACTGAAAATAAAAAAGGCATCTTTGTATCTGTCCAGCTTTTTTCATGTCTCGAATACTCAGAGAATATGATCTCACAGTAGCTTCATAGATCCTTTGATTCTCTCTGAAATATTTTTAAAATACTGCCCATATATTGTCTTTGTACTCTGCGGACATGAATTCCTAAATTCCCCTAGCAATTGTTTGCAAGAATTTTTGGGATATGCCTTTTGTCAGGTGCCACTATCAGTTTAATGGCACTCTGTGTTATGGCACGTAATCAGACGAGTTAGTCATTGTCTACAGTACACAGAAAGCTATTACGTTTATTTTCACTACATGTGCATTTGATTGGCAGAAATTGCCCATGAAAGCTTTTCCAAGTTTTAACATGATTTGCAGGAAAAAATGTTATTCTCTTAGCCTTTTCTGAGATGTGCAAAACTGCACTGTTAGCTTTTAGAGGAAAAATAGTATCATTTTTTCATATATGTAAATAGTACATTTTCCAGTAGCTAGATAGCTAAACTAGACAGAAAACAGAAGAGATCTTGAAGGAATGGTAGTAGAGATGCATAGAAAATAAAATCTTAGCTGTCTGTGTCAAAAATACTTCAAGTTTATCAGGAAAAAAACCCCAATGAACTATCTGTATTTTATGTGTTAACAACTTTTTAAACTGAATTATTTCAGAAACTTTGGTATCTGTCTAAACCAACTTGCATGTACTGTTAGCTAACACAACTTGTAAATCAGGCAGTAGTTTGCACAAATATATTCATTAGTTATAAGAAAGGTATTCTCAGTACTTGATAACTCACATGATACTCAGTGGCATGTAATTGCTTCTTTGTCAGCTGAAGTAATTTAGCTGTAATAACATAAAATCAGCACCTTTTTTCCCCCCTGTTTTCTTCTTCTCCTAAATGAAGAATAAAATTCATACACATGTAACATGGCCATAAGTATTAAAAACAAAATACCTGAAACCAGAGAGTTTTCTGTTAAAAAATGTGTACTGTATATCTCTACTGTACAACATTATTTTGGATATTTGGGACTAATTCTCTGAATTGGAACTGAAATTGTTAATCTATGATGTGGTGTAATAAAGATTAATACAGTCAGAAACACAGTACTCATTGAACTCTTAAAACAATGGAAGTTGGTGGCAAGATATCAGAAGTTAGATTCTGATGCTACTGCTGAGAATTCTTTAGCTATACATTATAGAAGATATTTCTCTTTTTTCCAAATGAAGACAGAAAATAAATTATCTTTTTCTTCATCTTTTCTCATTTTGACAGAATAATTATGCTTCCTGTGAAACTTGAAATGGGAAAATGGCTTTTACTCCTTTCTCACCTTTTTCTACATACAATTAAGTTTTGTCACTTTTCCTTAGCAGAGCTAAAGCTCCAACATTCATCTTGTGTCCCAGATTCCTCTAACCTTCAATATTTCATCAACCTCTCAGGACTCCCCAGGCCTTGTAACAGTTCATATAGTTCAGCCAAAACAGAGACACAGAATTAACCTTTCGATCAGATGCCATTTTGATTTTGATTTCGTCAAAGGTTTCACCTTGTTCAGTACAAGCTAATTTTTTGTTCCTTATTGGAAATACTCCAGAGTATCCCACAACTCCCCTGCGTGTCTTTGTTCTTTTGTCTTATTTCCTACCATCCCATCAGGATTTCCAGCCTGAATGACCACTTCACTGCGCTTTTATAAAACTGTTGCAACTGTCTCTGCTTGTTGTCCATTTCATCCCCTAAGGACTATTTTCTCCAGCGTGAATACAGGACATCTTATATTGCATTAGATATTGACATTTAGGGAACTGAATTTCACCCTAAATACTCAGTTTTAAAGTATAGGTCTGTAGTCAGAATTGTGCATGTAGTTGAATAATTTTCCTGCTGAATACCATACCCCATTTCCTACCCCAAAAAGAAAAGAAAAACAAAGAAGATAGATGAGAACAGTTCACAAAGAATTGTAGCTATACTTGCTACAGTCATATATTGAAATTATGGGACTGTTCAGTAAAATACCTTTGTTGCCTTAGATTCAAAAAGAAAACAGAGTCATCTTCACAAAAAGGCAGTAAAATGTTCACAGATCTTGGATATCATCAGTAAATGAGGATTATCTCATTCCACTATGCCCCTTAAAATTGCATTTGCTTTAACCTTTAACAATTCAAGAGAGCTTAAAAAACCTGTTTAAAGGAGTTTTTCTATTACATGCTGCAACTTTCCCATGGCTCCTGGCCAGATAATTTACTTCAGAGGAAACTCTGTTTGCACTACTCTCCACTGGTCTATCCAGAAGAAATGAGATGACAATGCATTTTTATCTTCCTCAAAAAAGGCCCATCATAATCAGGGATTTGAACTAAAAAGCCTAAGGAATGCAAAATATCAGAATGAGATCATAAAGGTTGCATATAGTGCCAATACCTTATCAGCATTTCAAAGAAAATTATTTAAACAAATTAAAGAACTTAAAAATTTATGTATACTTTGGTCAGTCCTTGATGTCTGTAATCCTTACTGATGCCATGGCATACACTGAGCAGCACTCAGAAGCTGCTCCTAGCAGATAGCTTTTTAGTTTACTGAGTTACCTGAAGTCTCCCTGAAGTATGCTTGTGTCTCGCCCTTTTCATCCATGTATCTTGAAGTCTTACGGAAAATGCAGCGATGTTTAGAGGCAGGAAAACACCCCCAATAGAAGTCACAATGTCAGAAGTTTATATGTGGAAGAGGCTCTTGTAGTTACTATGGGTTTCTCCAGTGGAGGACTTTTGTACCTAGTAGATTCAGAAAATGCAGGTTTTGAGAGCTGTCTTGGTTCATATGATTCTATGAGAGGGCATGTATGTGTGCTGCAGATAAGACAGCAGCTAGTTTCCACAGTGCAAAGAGTACAGAGGAATTTCAGCATGTTTGCCTTTATTGTCACAGGTAAGCCCAGCATGCTTTGTGTACTGCTGACCTGTTAACACTACTGAACATGATTTGCCTTCATATTCCTGTGGCTGGAAACACCTTCTCCTGTTACAAACTAAAGCAATTCCTTTTGTAGATTAAAAATTTACTTTGCACTATACTTCCTTTGCACTTAATTATTTCATTCCTTCTCATCTGCATTTTGCCTTATTAAATGTTCTTTAGTGATTTTATCATCCTCCTTCTTTGTATTAAATGAAGAGAAATTTCCAATATTACAGGACCAACAGCTTGCTTTAGAAATAGGCTGAACTGTACTGTTACATATAACTGTCTGTGAATTAGTGTTGGCCTGATTTTCATATGCAATGATACTTCGTAATTATTTTTTACAGAAGTCAGAAAGTGAAATGAAAGAAAATTATTGATAAAACTGGACAAAAAATGTTTCAATACAGTAATTTTGTATAATAGAAAAAAGATCCTGGAGTATATATGACCTTAGTAAGAAAGCTTTCTCTTTTCCTGCTTGTCATGCTTCTAACTTTGCCTGTCAAAATGGACTGTCTTGTCCAGTGAAGGAGAAAAACGTGTGACATACAGGATATCTATCAGTAGTCCTGTGTACTCAGTGAGTGTACCTTGGCCAGTGGGCTCAGAATGTAGCCATAGCCTTTTTTCATTATGAATATATCCCTATGATGTGAACCTGTCAGCATATTTGTCTTTTTTTTTTTTTAATTTAAAATTTCAGGAGAAACATGTTCTGCTCGCATGAATGAATGTCTAGACAGACCTTGTTGGAATGGAGGAACTTGTGAAGAGGACATAAGTGGCTTCAAATGCAATTGCCCATTTGGTAAGTATTTATAGTTTTTATCCAATTGCTAGTTTGGAATAATATGGGACTCCCACATTTGCTACTCAAGTGTTGTAAAGCCTCATACAGTGAAAGCATTCTGCTTACATTTTGAAAGATACAGAGCTACTTGTCAAGACTAATAAAAAATAAAATTTTTCTTTTATTTTTTTAACTTTACATAACTAATTTTTATAAATAGTAAGTTGCATAGATTAAACAACCCTTGTTGTACTCGATCAGCCTGTAAAAGAAATATGACAGAACAGGAGATTTTCAATTATTTAGTGCCTATTAATATTGACACCTTATAGCAATATGTTCCTTCAAAAAATGTGGGGTTTAGTCAGTAAAATGGTCAAATTGAGCAAACATACAAAGTCCTGGTCTTTGAAATCGTATTCTGCTCAAAAGTCTGCACGACCTCAATCTGGTTGCCTGAGCATGTGCACTTTATGGCTTCTTAGTATCCAAAGTATTGTATAAGGCTGGAAGATACGGTAGAGGATATAAGGGACATCCAGGATGGATCAGACCAGATGGCCAGTGAAATAAGAACAGTGTAAAAAGACCCATCAAAATTATGGGAGAATGATATATAATGAAGGTTTTGCTTTGCTAATTACATATACACTGTTTAATCTGGGATTTTACATGTTATTGTGTATTGACTAAGAAAATATAGAAAAGATTGTGCTAGAAATTCCTGACCCTAGAAATCCTTTGACCGGGATAAGCAGCTCTCTCCATTTTTGTTAAACATTGTGTCCAAAGGAGCCTGGAGTAAAGATTTTGCAACAGGTAAGTTCATTCATAAATATGGATGAGAAATTACTGACAAATTCTAAAAAGGTTTTTGTTTTGACATGTGCATTTATAATCTCATTGTTACTATGGAAAATAAGGTCAGAAAAACTAATTTTATGTAGTTACGGGCTAAGAAGGCTTATTGATCTGCAATGTTTCAAAGTTGCCTGATGGTGATCAGTAAAATCTGTAAATGTCAGAGTACTGAAATACAGGTCTCCAACCATCCCTCTCAACTAGAAAAAATTATTTTAAGAGGACTTTAATATACTTAATATCAAGAGATCCTTAAATGCTTTAAGGGTGGTATCCTGCTGAGTTGGGAACTGAAGACAATACTGAGCTACATCTTCAAAGATAAGGTGATGCTTTCAAGTCTGTTGTTTCATCGGGACAAATGTAAGCGTGTCAAGTGTTTCACTGAATAAGCGCTGCAGCAGAACAACACAGATATCATCTCCTTTGTTCTTCTGACATTCTCACATACAATACACTTCTTTGCTATCCAGTGTTTAACTCCTGTTGGTGTTGCTAAAACTTTTACCCACCGTGGATTTTAGACAGAAGCATCCTGCACCTTCTTTCTCAAATCAGAGAGTAGATCTCTCACACAACTGAATGCATGTCAGTGATAGGAAAGAAAATAGTTGTGACATTGTCTTAGTAGATTGTTTGTGCCTCTTTCTTAAATCAAAGTCAGTCTGTAATCTTTTCCTTATACAAATAATTTTTGATATAATTCCCAGCGCATGCATATCATCTGGAACAATGAAGTTTATGTAATAGACACATACATACAAGAAATGAGTTTCATTCTATTGATTTTAATAAAATGCTGTGCACAGCGGTGGTTCTTTAACATCAGTCAAATGATCAAAACAAACCTCATGGTGAAGCAGGAGTTCGTAGTCTGTAGAAATGATCAGTTATTTTTGAAAAGAGTTAAGACTTGCTCTATTACAAATTGCAGCTCCATTATTAATATAATAGCAAACTGAATTAGAGAGGCTGAAAATTGCATAGTGATGTGCATACCTGAGAATGAGCTGAAGAGGAAAATTTTAATCTAAGTGTGATATAGATTCCATTTTTGCCCTTGGGTAACCTAATTAATATCCCAGTTCATATTCTCTAGTTGAGGGTGTAGATAAACAAATGTAACCATCTCACAAATACATTTCAGTGATTAAATATTATCTATAAATTGCCTGAAAACACAAGTTGCTACGTTACTGTATATTTTTACTTCTAGCTCCGTTCTAACAAAAGTATCACTTCAAAAGATAACACAGCTAACTTGAGGTAATCTTTAATGGAAAAATGACAATTTATACCTCCATCCTTTCATTGACAATTAACACCCTAGCGGATTTCAGAAAAAAATAAGTTTTGCTTATCAAAGGAGCTATAGTTGCTGGCTTCTAGCAAGTAAGTAACAATGAATAAGAAACAAAGATATTGAATAAATCACCTGTATTCAATAACAATAGACAATGGACCACAAAAAATTTGGATATGCTCTTATGATCAAGTTATTGTAAATGAAAATACTTGCATCTGCAAATGTCTGTTTGACTAGACCACCCATACCTTGTTTTTCACTGCCTGTCTTACTTTGGAATTAATTTTTGTTCACTATGTGTGTGGATGTTACCTTTGCACTTTTCTGCTTTGCCTGCTGTTGTCTGAAATAGTATCTGCACCTTTTTTAGGTACATGATAATGTCTTTTCAAATTTGACTTTTCAACATTCTCAAATATCCTACAAATAATGAACATAAGGATTTTTCCTCTATCTTCAGTTCTATTTCTAATGTTATTGAAATTATTTTAAGAGGAATTGTAACTCTATTTTATTAGATACAGCCTAAGATAACTGTTCTGGGCAAAAAAATACATCTGCATCTCTTCCATGTCAAAAGTGAGCAGCATTATGTTTTAACTTTGACTAAAAAATTTAAGGGTCATCACAGTTAGGAGTTATATACATACAAATTAAATGCATATTTGTCTTCAAATTACGCCATAACAATATTGTAATTTATTTGAGTGTATGAAATTATAAAGTCTCTTGATGTACAACTTAGAAGGAAAAGGATTAATTTCATTTTAGTTTTCCTCTCAGAAATATTCAATGCCAAGCTAAGATAGATCTAGGAGTACTGAAGTGTTTTGCATTAACAATGGCTGAAAATAGCTTAACAAATGATCTTGGCATGACTTAATAATGAAGAGATGTTGTATAATAGTAAACATAGAGAAAACATATGTTTTGAAAGGAAAAGTGTTTTTTATCTTCTTTTGTCTTAACAGAGTTTCTTTTTGCAAAGTGGATGTAGTAGGAGGACTTTTTATTGTAAAAGTATATATATATCTTCTTTTGAAAGGTCACGTGGTTACGTATGATATTCTGTGTTGCATTTGGAAATGCAATACCTGTCCCAGTAAGAATGTGAATGTGATGGATGTAAGGCTGGCTTCTTCACAGCACTGTATGCTGTAGACAGTTGTTGGATCTGAAGAAAGCAAGCTGATGAGCCTTATTAATCAGCAAGGTTCATTAAGCCAACAAGAAAGTTATGGTAATAATTACACTGCTTCTGATACTAAGTAGGACCTTCCAGTTATTGTGCCTTTGTAAAATATTGTACTTAAGAAGTGCAGAGCGACTAACACGTTGCCACCAGGGATAGTTAAGAGAATTCAATTGTCAGATAAGATTTATAGACTGATCAAACTCCTTTTGACTGAGCTTTGTGGTCTTCCATTTCTACTTTATTTGAAGAATCATTTGAAGTTGGAAATGCATGTAAAATGAACAATGAGACCTCTGCTTTACCAGGACAATCCTCCAACAGACCAAGATGCAGTTTCCCATGTTTGTTTCTACATTAAGTTTCCAAGACAATCTCTGTTTTTTGAAATTGTCATAAATGTAAAGTGGGAAAATCACAGTATTTTCTCCCCTGGAAATTCTGAAATTGCCAGAATTTTTAGATCACCAATAGTCACTATATTAATAGACATGGCAGAAGAGTATGACCTCCACCTCACTACAACCTGCTTTCAGGTCGCTGTAGAGAGCAATGAGATCCCCTCTGAGCCTCCTCAAGGAGGCCTGACCTTATAAAGGATGAGAATTCAATACTAAGTAATATGGAAGTGCATAAAAACTTGAACTCTTACTTCTGGAAAACATTACATTTATAAGGAGTCTGCTGTATTCCTTTTTCATCCACCTTTCCAGAGTCAAAAATGCAAATTACTTGGTAGGATTAAATATTACAGCACATCTAAATCTGAATTCTAGCCTTCACCAGGACCCTTGGTGCCACTGTAGGTGTGCCTTCTCCCTCTAGACAGCTACTCAGCTCTCCCCCAAATGTTTCTTCATCCTACAGAGTCCATTAAAATAACCAAAAAGATGAAAGCTTTTGTTTCAGTTTTCAAACTTACATGTAGAGTTACTTCATCCTTGAGTAGCATGATCGCTCTTCCTGTTAAGAAATCAGGACTATATGTATTTAGGAAATCAAAAATATAAACATTTAATTACATGTGCAAATGTTATGAAAATACACCTTGTGTTTTATTAGTTATTCTCAAGTAGTTCAATGCCTTATCATGTGGTTAATTTTAATACTCAAACGGTTATTTTTATATGACAAATCTCCTTTCATCAGCTTCAAAAAATAATTCATTACATTCTCTATAGTACAGGCAAGTTATTTCTTAGAAACTATTTCAGTACTCTATCCAGCTGTTGATAAGATATTGTCACTAAATAGGATGAAATGAGGCCATTTAATCACACATTCATGTGAGTTAATGATCTGTATCCCAGCATTGCTGGAAATCTGACATAAAAATAGATAACTAGAGAAAATTCTTTCCTTTTAAGCGATTTTTGGTTGTGTTGTGTTTTGTTTTTTCTTTTTTTGAAAATTTGGTTTTGTTGTTTTCTTTTTTTAATTTCCCTGTAGTAGAGTCTAATTTTGTTACCACAACATAATAAGAAGAATCACAACATCCAACAAAAGGTATAAAAAGGTATATGTTACTTTAAATAATGGACTCTTCTGGGTCCACTCTTGGTGATTTTTGTGATTGAGCACAATAGCATTTTTTCATCGCAAGATGAGAAAAAATAATATACAAATGGATCAAATAGAAACGGAAAATGTCTTTAGATATTATATTAAATCATTACGTAGCTCTTCTTCTAGCTGTGTAAGAAGATGTATGGCTTTAAGGTGAGCACTGTAACCATCTTTTGAAAGTGTTTAACAGGAAAGTGATTTTATAATAGCACAGCTTGGGTGACCAGTTACTGCTGTATTGTGATCACCTTATACTGGAGATTTTACAAGCATTATTTTTGAACTTTAGCATTTTAGAGAATAGTATTTCCATGAAGGACTGCAGCCCTGGAGATGTCCCATGCTGGAACAAGTTTATCCTGTAGGACTGTGTAATGTAGCAAAGACCCAGATTGGATTAGCGGAAGTGTGAGAGGGAAGGAGTGGCAGAGGGGAGATGTTATGGACTGACTGCAATCCCCTGTTCCTCTTTCTCCTGTGCCATTTGGTGGGAGGATATAGACAAGCCAGTAAAAAAGAGAGAAATTGAGACTGCGAAAAAGAGGGGCAGGAGAGGTCAGGTGGAAAATGTTTTAATTTTTGCTTTGTTTCTTACTATACTGCTCTATTTTTAATTACCAATAAATTAAATTAATTTTCTCCAAGTTGAGTTTGTTTTTCCCATGATTCTCACTATTAAGTGATCTCACTCTCTTTATCTCAACCAATGAGGTTTTTCATCTTTATTTTCTCCCCCCATCCTGCTGAGGAAAAGGAGTAAGAAAGCAGCTAGCTGGGTGGAGGTCTGGAAGCCATCTAAGGTGAACCCACCACACACCCACAAACCAGTGCTGTGAATCAGCAGATTTAAGAAAAAACAAAAATAGAAGCCTTCATTCTTTTAACCTCTGCAAGCCTGTCTTGCACCAAAAGATGGTATTTGTAGCAAGAAAGTTCTATAATATTTAAATTCAGGTTATTCATTGATACAGTTAACATGAGGAATTTTTTATAAGATTCTTGAAATATGGGGAAAACACCATAAGCCCTATAAGCAGAGTAGAAAGATCCTAAACAAACCTTCTGCTCAGTACCATGATAGAGGTAAGTGCTGCGCCTATGGCAGCTATGCCTGGGTGATAGCACTGACAAAAGAAGGAATCCCAAGAAGCCTAAAACCTGTCTTCCAACATATCAAGAATTCTTGCATTGTTAAATATTACTGTCAGGTAAGATTTATTTCATCAATTTTATTGGAAGAAACTCCAGCCTTTCCTCGGAGCAGAGAAAAGCTCCAGTCAGAACTAAAAATGCTGAGGAAAACATGATAGGCACCATCTCTTGGCATCATTCACTGTCCTCATGTGATCTTTTTAATTAGAAACATAGGGACTGGTCAGTATTGATTAATTTGTATTCTCAATTCAGTGTAATAAAAGGGCAACACAATGGAACCAATGACAGAGGAAATTTCTAGAGATGATGTACATGCAGCAAGTATATGACATTAGATTTAATATGAGATATTGGAGATAACGGGATGTTGGCTCAATATAGAGCGAATGTAATTCTTCACATGGTCTATCAAGAAAATTGAAAGGCAAATAACTAATGAGGAAGCCCTGAAGGACTTTATTTGAACCTGTGTTGAGCTCCAAGATTTGTTAAGATTAATGTATCCACAAAACATTTTACCTATCAGTGAATCAGCATTTTTAGTAGGGAAAAAGGTATCCATGGAGAGTGTTAGATCTGCTCTTCTTCCAAGAAATAACATGTACATTTTCAAAACCCGTGGATTCATTGCCTGTGCATTTTACTGCCTTGTAGTTTCTTTGTACATTCTTCTTCTTTTATGTGGCTCAGTCTTCAGAACATTTTTATTAGTTCCTAATGTTTTGGTTTTTTCATTTTGTCTATTTGTATTACTCATTGAAACACTATTAATTTCTTTTTAATTTTTTTTTTTTTATTTTTTTT
>VWZG01004118.1:61407-77517 GCA_013396735.1 Grallaria varia | reverse complement strand
CCCTAAGAATACATGTTGAAAAGGTGTACTTTTGAAATAGCTTTCCCTTGTTACTCTCTTTGCTTGGGAAAGATAATAGGGTTGTGCTGGTTTTGGACAAAGCAGCCAGAAGAAGAGAACTCCAAAGAAGCTTTTGGTCTAACCTCTCAGCACCCCCTCCAATAATGAAGGGATGATACAAAAAGATTTAAATAAACAAATAACAGGAAATAGCAGTAACTAGAAAGATACAAAGAAAAATGGTTTAAGCCAACAAAGACAGAAATAGTTTTCTAGTCCTCTCACCACTAGGATGAACAAAGACAAACTGGTGGCTGCAATGCAGTTTCCCCAGGCAAAGAGAAAATGGCTGAGAAGCCCTGGCTTGGGTGGCGAATGCAGCAACTTTGGCACCCATAGAAAAACCCCAGCAGCATCTGGAACTCATGGGGGCTGTTGCTGGCAAAGTCTCTCAGTGCAGTCCAGGCAGTAGCAGCCTGGCAGCAACTGCTACCTGTGGAATTCTCCACTGTGATAGAAAAGGAGAGCTAATGGCAAAGCTTTTCAGTCAGTGGAAGCATCAGAACTCAAACTTTAATGGAACAAAAAAAAAAAAAAATTAGCACTTTTTTCGAATTTGAAGTTAGTGAATTCAATGGACTTTTATATGCAAAAAGCTTCACTACACAAAGTTTACTTCATAAAGAACATTGTCACATAAAGATTATTTGATAAAGGTATTTGGATAAATATAATAAACTGTTTAAATGCTTCTGATAATATTTCTTAGTCTCCATTTTCTAATTTTAATTATCTGACAAATTTATTACAGGGAAAGAACTTTTTAACAAGTTAAAAAGACTAGATTTTTGTATGTATTCCTGCATATTAACTATTTGGCTTTAGAAGGAGAAATTAATAGTCAAGACTTTCAAGAAATAATGAGACTTGATATTTCATAAAAACCTTTATTAGAATTTAGTGAAAAAATAGAATAATTTATACCTACTACAAAAGATGGCTATCACAACGTAAGTTGAACACACTAGTTATTTTGTTTCCTTTTATAAAGGCAGATGATTTTGAGAACATCTGAAGGAATATCAGCATACAGTGCGAATGCCTATAATGCTACTGTCATTTATGAAAGGTCTTGATCAGATAATTGTGCTTGCTAGCTGTGCATGTGATTAATTAAATAATTATTTATTCTGCTTAATGAAATCCATAGAAATAATTGCATACAATAAATGTCTTCTAATTATTCATTTTCTGCAAAAGAATTAATGTATTTCAAGTCATCAAAAGAACAGTCATTATCAACCAAACCTGATTACTCAGTGGAGTGCATGTGAGATGCCTCCAGAAGAAAAATTCTAAAAGCAGTGGAAGGAATAATACTGAGTAAATCAGGTTGCTTGAGGAAGTATCTTTTGTCAAGTTGAAACTCATATTTAGAGTTTTTATTCTTTACATCTAAAATACTGTGTGGTTTAGCTGATTTTCAAATTAATGTGACAAATGTCAGAAAGGTCCTACCAAATTTTCACTGGTATTCTCTGAGATGCTTGAAACCTAATTAAAAGTCTGCTTTTCTCAAAGTATTGCTTCAAAAGAATAGTCCCTGGAAAATAATGAAGATTATCATTACTCTGCAATACATGCTTCCCTTCTCCTTCCTGCCCCTCCCCTCCAAAAATGCCAAAAATAGTAAAGAGAGATTTCTTGCTGACAAAATACCAAGTAACACAGTAGTGCTGATAAATGTTGGGATTTTTTTTTTTTTTTGTACAGTAGATAACTGCTTTTATTGCAGTATTTATATGATAAAAATACAATAACAGTGTTTAAACACTGGATGTAGCTACAGCAGAGGGAATCTTATTAGAAAGGTTTCAGGTAGATAAAGTAAAATCATGAATCTGATCAAACAATATGACTTTTTTGATTATTTATAGTGAATCATGCATTTTTCAAGGTGAATATAACTTTGAAAAAAAGAGCATAATTTATGAAATGCTAGCTTTGGAATCCCTGGAAAAATATCAAAATGCTTAAATGTTGCCTTGGCTGTCAAACTACATTCAGTTCACCTGTATTTTTCTGGGAGAAAAAAGAAAAAATCATCCTAATAGAAAAAAAAAATTGTTTTGGAAGAAAAATATCTTTTAGCCAAAACTAAAACAAACAAACAGAAAAAGGTGGTGTTGCCACGGTGCTTCATTTTCCATCTTTCATAACCTACAGCCTCTGGTGGTATTTCTATGATAAATTGTAATGTTTTGGGAGATATGTTTTGCATCTTCTGAGTCTCATAGCTACATCTTGGAATCTGAAGCTGAGTTGTTTCATCAATTTAACCTTAAAATTTAAATGCTGACAAAATGACAGAACTAAGTGGTAACCATGTATGGTCAAAAGGTGAGCAAGTAATTGGCTGGACAAACAGTACAGAATAATTGAGAGATCTGGGAAACGTGAAGAGAATTGGAATGATATCTGTAAAGGCTGGGGTATAGGTCTGACTGAAGTGATGTTAAGCTAGCTCTGTAGACAGAGCTGAATCAGAAAAGGGATAGGGCTGTTCACAGCATCAGCAGATAGATGTGACGTAGCTAAAGCATGCTAACACTGTAAACACATTCAACTGGAAAAGATACTAGACCCAGGAAACCAATAAAATAGCTTTCCTTCTCAAGAGGAAGAAAAACCAAGAGAAGATTCTGACAATCTCTGCCAAAAAGTCACGTGCCCAGAGTTCTGAAACTACGGAAAATAGCAATTTGTCAAATGCATTGTCTTCGTAGCCACTTACAGATGTGACAGCTAGGTGAGGGTTTTCATGTCAATCAGTCTAGCACATCTAATTGGATTCCTTTCCTTGATGCCCTTTTCCCCTCTCCCTGCCAGTAATAATCTCTTTAAGTTAAAAGCTTAAAGCCTTTTTTTTTTTTTTCCTCAGGTAGGAAATTGCTGACATTTAGAAACATCTGAAAATTCTTTTTTTAGAAAATCTCTAGATACATTCTGTTTTGTGTCCCATAACTAGCTCTATACATCAGTCGAGTTTCTACCACTCTATTTTCTTCATAATGGTTTTAAAATATTTATTCTTTATTTTTTACTGCTAAATATTAATAAAATTTTAATGCAAAACATTTTTATAAAAAATGTAAGACTATGAGCTAGATAACATTATCATCCTAGTGTTGCTCTGCACTAAGGGCAAAGTAGCAGGCTCAGTGGGTGACACAGGTCAAAGTTTCTGTGTATTAACAGGAAAGATAAGTCACCTTATAGCATGTGAAATCTGTTAAATCCTATATATATTTTGCAGTTTGCAGACAGAACTGTTACTATTACTGTAGTCTTGTTGCCCTAGAATACCCTTTCTGATTTCCTGTGAACTGTCTCTTCATCCAGTTTTACTGGTAAACGTACTGGAGATTGGTTCTTTTTGTCTAAATGGCAGACAAAAGAGTCTGAATATAAAAAGCTTTATTGTCATTTAAATTATTATTTCTCATATCTACATCAATATCTATCAATTACATATAGCTTCTTTTGAAAAATATATTTAATGAACAAAACAAACATATTTTTAATGAGTTATATATAGGTGCAAGCTCTATGCAAAAATAAAATAGCTGAAAATAGAAATACAATGAGGTAAACCATAAAACTCTCCCAAGATGTTTCAATTTTTGGTTGTATAAAAATGCTAAGGACATTAATCAAAATGGATTTTATGCTATTAGTGAATTTTGTTCTTTTAGCTGAATTTCAATGATTCACAGTGTGTAATTGCCACCATGTTTAATTGTCCATCATTCATGAAAGTTATTAAGATATTAATATACACAGAATTCAACTGCTATTTGGGTTGGTTGCCTGACACACAGATAGGGACTGTAGGATCAATACTCTGACCCTTAATTATTAAAATTAAAGAGCTGAGGACACATGCATCAGAAAAAAGAGCTGAATTACCAGGGAAGAAGGAGGCTTGGACATGGAGTGATATATGAGTGTTCTAAAATATAATAACATTCTAAATACCATGCAAATCATGGCATGGCATGGCTTTATTAACCACATTTGAACTAAGTGAAATCTCTATTTGCATTTTTTATTTAATTTTTTTAAGTTTACAGTAACATTTACCATTTAATTCAGACCAAACAGTGATCATAGTGTTCAGCCATATTTGGAAAGGAAAGTTAAATCCTTAATTTCTGCCTCAAAAATTGAAGGTTAATATCACAGGGCAAGAAACTTCTCTAAAGCCCCAGTAATTCTCAGAAGTATGTAAGAAATTGAGGTGCAGGACATGGCTGAATTACTTCCTCACTACAGTCAAAATGGAAAACTGTAATTTAGAGTTAAAAACCCGAAAAATAAAAAGTCATACAGTGTGTATGATTATACGGTGTTTTGAAAGAATCACTGAGGCCACTTTCAACACTGTAATTATATTTGTTGTCCACACAGACTGAGACCCACAGCCTTTCACCCTGTTGGAAGCATCACTGTTGTTTGTAGACAGACTGACTACTGAGCAAAATGCTTTTGCATTCTTATGTGGCAGCTGCCTTGGCAAAAGCCAACACAGATTTAACAAAGGTAAATTGGGTTTAATCAACCTGAATGCCTTCAATGACAGTTTGCTCACTGAATGAGGGGAGATCTGTGGATGTTAACTACCTTGACTTTAGTAAATCATTTGGCATAGTCTCCAACAACGTCCTCTTTGACAATCTGGTTAAGAAATGGACCACACAGATGGACCACAGTCGGTGAAAAGTGGTCTGTAACATTGAGCTCAGAGGAAGGTAGATAAAGTCAAACTGGTACCCTCTCATGAGCAGGTTGGTTCAGAGGTCAATGCTATTCGATAGCTTTCCTGACTATATGGATGATGGCAGTGAATGTATTATTGCCAAGTTTGTGGATGACACTAAACTCAGTGGAGAAGTGATTAAGTCAGAAGGAAGAGCCCTCATACGGAGAGACTTCAAGAAGCCAGAAAAACAGGGGTCAACAAGAATCACAAAAGTTCAACAAGGCTGCATGTAAAGTCCTGTAACTGGAATAATGCCAAAGAGCAGCATGACCTGGGTCTTTCCCCCCACAAGCATGTGGGGATATATCTCTGCCGGGAAGGTCCTGGGATCGGAGTGTATACCGAGCTGAACTTGAGCCAGTGGTGTGCGCCTTAGCAGCCAGAAAGGTACATCCTAAATCAGAAAACACATCCTGGGCTGCAACATCTAGTGTGTGGTAAGCAGATCAAGGAAGGCGGTTACTCAGCTCTCCTTGACACTTTTTAGCAACTTCTGGAATACTGTGTCCAATTATGTTCCTCCCAGCAGAAGAGAGACGCAGGGAAGTTAAAGGGTCTCTGTTCCACAGCAGGCTCCAAAATCATCAGAGAGCTGGAGAACTTAAATGTTTGAAGAAACATTGAAGGAATTAAGTCCATTCAGCTTAGAGAAGAGACATCTCAAGAGGGATCTAGCTACAGTTTTCTAACACCTAAAGATAGTTAAAGAGGGCATCAAGGTACTCTCTTCAGAAGGATGCCCAGTGTCAGAAGAGGCAATGGGCATAAGTAGCTTCAGCGCAAACACCATCAGGATTCAAGAAAATAAATCTGCACCATGAGAACAATTCAATATTGGAATAAATTTTCCAAAGAACTGGTGAAATGCCCCTTGCTGGCCATATCCAAGACTTGGCTTGTTAAAGGCAAGTGAATCCTCTCTTGGGATAACCCCATTTAATGCTCTGCTCTCAAGAGAAAGTGGGACCAGGTGGTATCCAGAGGTTTCTTCTGACCTAGACTTTTCAATAGTTCTGTATCACTAGTTGTATCTGGACATGCTGGTTATAGATTTTTCACATGTAGGAGGTGAGCTACTTCTCCCTATCAAGTTTAGTTACAAGGTGAGTCTAATAGCACTACCATCTTGCATACTTAAGCCTATAAGTTTTGTAATTCAGTCAATGTCTTGGTTTAAAGACAAATATTGGGGCAAAAACTCCAATGAAATGAACTCCCTCCTCTTTTATTCCCCAATAATAAGGAGGAAAAAACCAACTAGGAAGTATAAGTGAAAAAAATAAATTACTGACAAGGAAATAGCAGCACCACAAAGATGCAAAGAAATTGGCTTACTCACAGAAAAGAGGAATTCACTGTGTCATGTGGTCCCCTGGGAAAAATGGGAAAAAAAAGTGAAGCGTCCTCTCCATCAACCACCTCCCTCTGCCCAACTAAACAAAAGAAACAGTGGGACACAGGGGCAAAACCTAAAACCTAGGAAAACTGTTTTGTTCACAACTATTTATACTGTTACACTACCCAATCTACATCACACATTAGGTCCAGGTCTTAACTGCAGCAGAGGTACTACTTCAGAGACCCTTTGTTCCCTGCCATGTGCTGTCTCGGGTGCATCAACACCCGTGGTCCCAGGAAGGAGAAGAGATTGAGTTCGGCTTTGCCCCATGTTTTTCTTTTCTTTTCTTGTCCTCACTCTGGTGGGGCAGGGGAGAATAGGGGGAGGTCTGTCCTTAAACAGACAGTCCCTTCAAAAACAATGTTAGGAAAAAGGGAATAAAATACAACAAAAACCTCCTGTAGGTATGACAGTCAATCATTATGCATGACCTAATAATTATAACTCCTTGTGTTTATCACACTATATTGTATTTAAAGTCTGACAGTCTAAACCTAAGTTGAGACCATAAGATTTCATATCTCATAAGATAATGAAACTCTCAACCCAGCTCTTTAGTTCATTCTCTGTTTGAAAGAAGTCTTTCTTTGTTTGAAGAAGATAAAAAGTGAAAAAGCATGCCTTTTAGAAGTCAGTTATTAAAATTTAATCCATTAGCTAAAATATTCATTTATTGAAAACAAAACTCCAAGCATTTTGCCTAGCCAAGCAGTGAAAAAAAAAAAAAAAAAAAGAATCTGAAGACAAGGTGTAATTTCTCACAGAATACCCAGTAGGCTGTATTTGAAAAATTAATTTTATTTAAGTTAATTGATTTTTTAATAGTGAGCATGTTAAAGATAGTACAAGCATTACACAATAATTCAATAATACAGATAAAAGATGGAGCAGAAGTACTAGGCATAAAGGATAGGCATCACTGATGTGAATTAATCATTTGGTCCTTTCTACACCAAACTGTATCCTAGTGAGGATCTGATAATTTGACTGTACATTTTATAAAGTATGTTAGTGTTAAAGTTTCAGATTTTTCAGGATTTTTTCTTTCCTCTCCGGCTAACAATGAACTTTGCGGGGCGGGGGAGGGTGACACTGCCTCCACCTAGATAACGATCCGAAATTCCACCTTGATGGCTCTAAGGACAGTTCCTTTGGTTTTTTGTTTGGGGAGTGGTTTTGCTCCTTCACTTCACTTCTTCGGCTTGGCTCGACTCGGTTCGGGCTCGGCTCTCTTCGGCTTGCCTCGACTCGGTTCGGGCTCGGCTCTCTTCGGCTCGTCTCGACACACCTCATCTCAGCTTCGGCGGCGGTGAAGTGTGGACCGGCTGGAGGGGAACTCCTGCAGGTTCTGGCTTCTTTCCCCTGTCTCCCGTTCCTGGCCCGGTTTCTCCTTGTGCTTCAGACTCACCATCGCCTGGCAGTGGCAGCGGATTGTGTTTTCCCTCCTCGGGGCACCGACAGCGCCGGCGGCGGGGAGCCCCCGGCCCGACTCCACGCTCTGCCCAGCCTGAACCAGCGCCTTCCGGGCGGAGAACAAAGGAGAGCACGTCACCTGCGGGAGAACTTCTCACTCCGTCACTCCAGAGACTCATTGTTCAGAGGTTTTTGGT
Organism: Grallaria varia; assembly: GCA_013396735.1. Classification (NCBI taxonomy): domain Eukaryota; kingdom Metazoa; phylum Chordata; class Aves; order Passeriformes; family Formicariidae; genus Grallaria; species Grallaria varia. The sequence continues at coordinate 69,686 of VWZG01004118.1, read as the reverse complement.
TATAGTGTTGTTATCTGTTCTGTTTTGGTGGTTCATATATGCATATATAACCATATTTAGTAGTTAAGAACTGTTATCTCTCCTTCTACATTTTTCCTTCAAATTAAAATTTTGTTCTAAATTTAAAAGAGGCGTGATCTTTTCTTGAGAAAGGTATTCAAAATTGTTTTGGCTTTGCCCTAAACTAAGACAGTTAGTACACAAATTTCATACAAATATGAATGAAGAAATGCATACAATAAATATGCCAATAGAGTAGAAATATTTTCCATTGCATCATCTGGGAAATACATTCTATATAAAAAGAAATTACTGCTTTGCACGTTTTCTCTTTTTCAATCTTCCAGCAGGAGAGACATTTTTCCTCCTTCCCTCTGCCCTAGCCTCCTTTTCCATAGTTCTAATAAAAAAAGGACCCAACATAACTCCTCAACTGAAAAGGCAAAACAAAGTAGGTGCAATAATCATGCCAAAGTTGATTGTTTCTCTTAATGGTAAATAAAGGAAAATGGAAGGGAGTGCTACAACTCATCTGAAAAAAAATCAGGTACAATGAGTATTTGTTCCATGTACAAGACTGGCTTTTATAATAGTCTACCAGAGAGGTCACATCTGTTATCATTATTTATATTGTAATATTTGCCCCAGGGCTGTCCTTCGACAAAAAGCCATGGTGCACTTGCCAGGAAATGGCACTGTTACTGTGCAAGTAACAGTTCTGGTACAGCAAGGCCAGTATCCACTCCCAGTTCTCTCTGCATAGTCACTCTCATCCCAACATCTCAGCTCTTACCGTTGCCTTTTCTGACCAAGAGCAGAGCCTTTTCAGCCCTCATAAACAGAAGATCAGCTGAAGACCAAATCAGAACAAATCCCCAGCCCTATCCATGGATGTAAAAAAAATGTATAGCACACAAGAGTTTTTTTTTGAGATATGGGGTGTGTGTTTTGTATTTCTGTGCTTGTTTTTTTTTGCATTGAATCTTGTACTTCTAAGCTTTTCTCTCCATAGACTCTAGTCTTGGGAGTTGTAAGCAAAGAAAAATAGAAACCAATGCATCCAAACTCATACACTATCTACAGAAGTACAAAGCTGTTATGGTAATATTAGTGCATATGGCTTTCTTAATCTTGCCAAGAGAAATAAAAGTTATGTGCATAAATCAATGAATGTTTGAGCTCTTGCTCCTAATTTTATTGGTAATTAAGGCAATTCAGGGGTAACTCGCAATACTTGAACTCCTTCCTGGAAATTTCATTCTCAGGCAATTTGACTGTAAAATTGTTTTGATTTCAAGTACTGTGGTGAAGTAACCGAAGGTTATCAAAGACTTGACTATGTCATGCTAACAGCAGTGTATTTCTGAAATAGGAACAGTTTCAGTCTTTTCATATTATAGAAAATAGGATGGGTTTTTTCCTTCATATTAAGAATTAAATGATTTTTAATTTCTTTAATCAGATTCTGGACAAGCATGTGTTTAAGCCACAGTAAGAACTGCAAGTATCAAGCTCCATGGCATCTTTTTTTGTCTTACAGTGTACGGGAAACAAAATTGTTTGCATTCTGAATTGACTAAAGGAGAAACAAGTGTTTTAGCTGCTACTGGAATTCCCTGAAATAGTAATGATAATATTACAGACATCTTCAGTAAGATCCCAGACTAAAGCTTTTACCATGGTAATATCCCAATGAACACTAGGCGTTTTATATAAGATCAGAAACTGGAAGCATGTGGAAAATCCCTAACAGCAATCTTGCCAGTACCTAATAGGACCTTAACTAGAGATGGTATTTAATTCACCTTGAGCTACCTTTCTCTGAAATAGTCATGAATAAATGACATAGCTGCATAGTAAGCAGGGCAAAAGAGGTATTTTTAGTGAATGATTAATTTAATAATTTTTAGATGTCTATTTTGTATTAAATCAATCACATTTTGAAACTTCCTGGACAGCTTCCTCTCAGAAAATGTAGCTGTCTGCGAGCAAATAATTTAATCTCCTTATATCTATCTGAACTCACTCCTAAGGCTTCATGTGTATTTGTGCGGGTGTGCATAGATATGAAATTATAACTCCACTTAGACTGCCCTGGGTTTTTATTCCACTGAAACAGGACTGAAAAGATAAGAGAGCATGCAATTTAGGCAATTAATTCAGAGATTGAGAATGGCTCAATCTGTGAGCCATTCAAAGCATTTCAAAGAATATCCTTTGAGCTATAAGTGCCCTTCCTTCATGAATAAAACCATAACTCTAGCATCTCTGAATAGTGGAAGAGGAACAAAATTTTTTACACATGCCTTTGGGTATGATTTTAAACAATCCTGTAAAGGAAAGTTTGAACTGAAAAGGTTGTTTTATGATGAGAACACACAGAGAGGCTTAAAAATTTCTCGTATACCAGTGACAGTTATACCATGAAGATGTTAATCTTTAGGATCAACTTAGGAAGTAATTGAAGGAATGAAAGCCTGCTGACAGCATTGTGTAAACAACATGATTTGTTTTACAGTGTGATGTTCATCATTACCATATAATGAAATTCCAGTAGCATTTGAAATATCTAGCCTTTCTCAAATGATTATGGAGTCTCACTTCTATTTTTCTATTAGAAAATACACATTTTCTCTCAGAAAAACAGGGACTTGCCAAGTCTTACCTCTTTTAAATCACTTGTATATGGATACAACAATACAAGTAATTTAAAAGATGTATACAACAATACAGCCTATATGTAATCAAAGCACTGTCCGAATTGGAAAAGTTGATTATTCTTGTTGGAAATAGTCAATTATTCCTTCTGTAACTAGTGATCTGATATGACTTTAAAAAATTGGGAAAAGTTAGGCTTTCTCCTGTATTTTCTGTTTGTACCAATATTTAAGGTTGTGGAAGGACCTCAAGAGGTCATCTATGACCTCCTGCTCAAAGCACATTTAACTTGAAAATAGATCAGATTGCTGAAGGGCTTGTCCAGTCAAGAGCTGAAAATCTTCACTGACAGAGTTGTCACAGTCCCTCAAATGACATGTTCCAGTAATTCAGGGATCAACACCGCATCTGACTCCTCACCAGGTTCATGGATGACCAAAAATTGGGGGAAACAGCTGATATGCAGATGGAAGTGTTGCCAGTCAAGGTGGGTTAACAAAGATGTAGAGTGGAGCCTCATGGAGTTTAACAAAGGCAAAAGGCAAGTTCTGTCCCTGGGAATGAACAACATCTTGCATCAGGGCTGGGACTGCTGTGCTGGGGAAGAGTGCTGCAGAGAAGGTCCTCGGTGTGTCTTGATGAGCCAATTAACATAAGGCAGGACTGCACTCTTGTGGTGATAAAGCATAAATGCACAGAAGGCTGCAGTGGTGTCTTGACCCCAGCTGGCAGCTAAGTTCTCCAGGATGTGCTGGCTGATTGCCCTGCAAGGATGGGAGAGTCAATCAGAAAGGAAACAGAGAAAAACTTGTTTTGTGCAAATAAAACAACAAATGTGTTCACTGCATCCCATCAAAGGCAGGTGTTAAGCCACTTTCAGGAAATCAGAACCTCAGCACACAAAATGGTTAGTTGGGAAGACAAATACCCAAATGCTCCACCCCCACTTCTACCTTCTTTTTTGAGTTTTTGCTGCTGAGCACAATGTCATATGGTATGAAATATTGCTTTGGTCAGTTGGGGTCAGCTGTGCTGGCTGTGATCTCTCTCAACTTTTCCTGCCACTCCAGCCTCTTCTCTGAGGAGGCACAGTGGGAAGAAGAAAAGGTCTCAACACTGTAAAAGCTCTGCTCAGTAGTGCTGGTGTGTTATCAACACTGTTTTGGTCAGAAAATCAAAACGGTACCCTGCCAGATGCTATAACAAAATCATCTCCATGCCAGCCAGACCAAGTATTGCTGCATTAATAAGATCATTTCCATCTGGCTGAGGGGAGTCATTGCACAGGGGAGGCAACATCTCAAGTAATATGTCTCCTTCTGGGTCCCAGGACAAGAAATATGTTCATAAAGCAAAGCAAATCCATCAGACGACCACTAAGGCAGCTAGACAGATGGATTACATAATTTGAGAGGAGACAAAAAGGGCTTTGTTTGTTTAGCTCAGGGAAGAGAAGTCAAGCAGGAGAGGCTTTAATTCCAGTCCAATGGAGATGATGGAGCAGACTTTTCTCTGATGTGTACAACAAAAATGCAGGGGCTGCTAGTGCAAAGGTGTAGCAGAGCTTCCAGACAGATTGTGGAATCTCCATCCTTGGAGTTTTTCAAAACACAGCTTGACACAGTCCTGAGCAACTTATATCTGCTTTTGAAGGTAAACCTACTTTGAGCAGGAGGCTCCTTCCAACCTAAATTATTCCACAATTCAACAGACTGACTATCCCATCTCCCTATTACCAACTAAACAAGTTTGGAAGAAATACATGATTTATTTCTATCTGTGATCAGGTTTTTTATCTTCTTTATTTTAAAGAGTCACTTCTCTAAATTATTTAGAATATGAATATAAATACCTGAACTCAGAGTCTCTCACAAACCTTTCTGAACTGTTTCTGATGCTATTTCCATAATGGAAATGGAACCTGCTTCTTACAATTAGTGCTAACCTCAGCAGTTTTATGCAGTTTTCCAGACAGAGTTAAGAAGCAGTTGCTTTCTATGTCTCCAATACAGGATTAATTAACCTGCACTGATACATCTTCAGGGAACATGTTTTTGTTACTAGTTTTCCACTGTTACATATAAAGATACTATTATTTTTTAATGGGAAAAAAATGAAGGCTCTTTTAAGCTCATTGGAAGGGAACTAAGGGTATAAAAGAACACTCCTTGTCATTTGAAGTGAAACCTTTGTATAAGTAAATATGAGTAATTTGTATTTGCTGCCTGCTGAAGTAAAGTACTTGCATGCTGTAATACTGCAGATATATATTTTTTGAATTACAATTTCTCTAAAATCTTGCTTCTGCGAAGATTTGAAATAGTCAGAAGAAGTGAAGATATTTTAATATGTCCTTTCCTGAGAAAACTTCTCAACGATGACAAATAGTGATAGGATGAAACCTTTATTAGATGGCACTTCATATGGTATGAAGCTGTACTTCAGGGATACTGCAAAAAAGTAATGAAAAAGCATTAGTAACTTTAACAGAGAACATGAATTTTCTTTTATATAGTAAGAAGTCATTATGCACTATTGCTGTGTTTAAGTGACTTTCCATGGTTTCATTATTAACCTTAATTTTCAACAACTTTATAGCTCAGCCATTAAAAATCATATTAGAAATGCACCTTATCTGTCTAAATGCATGCATGCTAATTTTGTTTTAAAAATTTGAATGTACTTACTCTAAATATATTGATAGAGGGTCAGACAGTAGTAGCACCCTGACAAAATGCTATTCTTCAAAAATCCTGTGCTGGAATGGTGAAGTTAAGGTCAAATTTGAACAAAGCTTAGTTTAAAATAATGGGTCGGACTCGTCTGTCAGCCAGTTCAGACTGTGAAATAACTGGTAGTTCAAAAAAAAAAAGAACCTAGACAGAAGAGACAATGAGAAAAAAACCCAAACTTCTGAGAAAAAGTGAAATGTCAAGGCATGAAAATGCAAAGAAAAGTAGTTGTGAGCTCTGCAAGTATCCCAGAGACAGGACTAAATTATGACTTCACTTAAAATTGTGAAGTAATTCAGGTCACTGATTAAGTTAAAACTCAACTACCTCTCACTTGTCCCTTCTTCTGGGCTCAACTACGCTCCTGAATTTTCTACCTCCTTCCTCCGCAGTGGTGCAGGGAGGTGGAGAAGGGAGACTGGGGTCAGTTCATCACACGTCTATGCTACTCCCTTCTTCTCAGGCGAAGGGCTCATCACACTCTTCCCCTTCTCCAGCATGGAGTTTCTCCCATGACTTCTGCAATGTAAGTCCACTCCATGGGATGTAGTTCTTCATGAACTGCTCCAGCATTGATCTGTTCCACAGGCTCCTTCAGCGTGGGTCCCACAGGATCACACAACTCCTGCCGAAAAACCTGCTCCACTGTAGGTTTCCTCTGGGCTAAACAGCCTATTTCAGGCATTCAGCTGCTCCAGTATGGGGTCCTCCACAGGCCACAGGCAGATTTCTGCTTCAGAATATCCATGCGCTTCAGGAGGACATCAGGCCCCACCACTGTCTTCACCATGTGCTGCAGGGGAATCTGCTCTGACACCAAGAGCACCTTTCTCCTTCACTGACACTGGTGTTTGGAGAGTTGTCGCTCTCACGTATTCTCACTATTCTCTCCTGTTGCAATCTTTTTTCCACCCTTCTTAATTACATTACTGTCATTGACAGGCTCAGCCTTGGCCAGTGGCAGGTCTATCTTGGAGCCAGCTGGCATTGGCTCTGTTGAACATGGGAAAAGCTTCTGGCAGCTTCTTACAGAAGCCAATTCTGCAGCCTCCGTGCTACCAAAACTTGGCCATGCCCCAGTACACCAATGAAGTTGCATTTAAAGGTAGTAAAGTGGTTTTTTTCCCATGACTTTTGTAAAATTATTCTGGAAACTCAATCACTTTGATGGCTTGCAACCTTATTTCCTTCCAATCACTACCAGTTCATACTTTATGTCTCTGTCAATACTATTCTTTCCGTGATGCAAATGCATAGTTAGATGCTTCTGCCTCATGGGTTTTTTTTTTAAAAAAAATCCTTTTTATGTCCTGTTGTATTGATAAACACAGTCTTCAATATATTTATTAGATTCATATGTATGATTCATATATATGAAAAGATTATTTATTTCGGTACAACAGGAGAAACTATATGCTTATATACACATAATTTGCATGACTCACAAGGCATCATATGAAGAGAATTGTTTGTGAAATGGATGTGAATGAGGATATAACAACTCATAGGTGACTAGGTGATAAGAAGTGTGCTGATTTAGGCCTCTTAAGAAAATGCCCAAAACATAACATTATTTGTAAAAGGCAACTATCCTCACCACAGGAACAGCTATGCATCCTCACCAAACCCTATCCAGTTGTTCTGCTAATGTACAGACTCAGTCTTGGGCATATCAGGTCTGTACAAGATGACCAGTTTCGTATGCCAATACCAGATTAATACATTTTTGATTTTATCAGGCAGCTTTTTTTTCATTCTATAATCTAACCCCTATAAGTGAATTTGAATTCCTCTTCTAAGGATCAACTATATATTTTTTGTATGTTTAATATGTTAATTACCTCCTTATGCATTGCATAGTTCTATACCTTACCACATTCTTGGGAGCAAAAAAGTGTCTTAATTCATGAAGCTATTTTATTTATTTGTCATCAAATACTCAACTTCAGACTACTCCAGGAAAAGCAGACTTTAAAAAAAACCCTGGTTAAATGCATCTTACAAGTATTTTTGTTCATATAGTGCTGCCACTTATGTACTTTATAAATATGTTATTTTGCTTCTGATAAACACCACTAACTGAATTGTACTTTAAAGCACTCAAAACATACTTATTTTGCTGTATGTCAGAATAATTGCATATTGGGTGCTCCAAAATTTCTTTTACAGTTTCCACTGACTTTGCATTTCAGTATGACATTGGCCGTTGCCAGGTTTATCAGCATATTCTGAAATGAAAATCTGTCTTCCCAGTCAAAATAAGAAAGCAGTATCTTGTAATGTATGTTGCATTGAAATATATACCTATATTCATTAAAATGCATTTTATCATCTTTTTCCACCTGTCTGCTTTGATAAATTTTGCACAAATGATTATTTTTTTCTCGTAATCAATTTCAAGGGCAATGTAAATATCCATGAATTCATCTCACCAATATTAATTTGCTGGGTTTTTATTCGCATAATAAGGAGTCACCTACCTTTTCAATTTGACAGTGCTAAATTAAATCCAGGAAACACATGCTTCTTCCATTCACAGAATTTAGAGAGTGATAATGAATTATTGCCATCAGTAATAAGTGTGTAACTGTATAGGAGAAAACAATACACACATGAAGGAGTCACAACTATATCCCTCTTTGATTCATCTTTTTACTGTGTTCAGAATACATGCATTAAGGGATCTGTGTGTTCAGTTCTGTGCGGTTAAGAATTCTGAGAGTTTTAATATTATGTGATTCATTTTCAACATTATGGATATGCCCATGTATAGTAAAGCATAAGGTTAGACCTTTAAGTAGTATAACTGAGGGCAAGGGGAAGGAGAGGGAGAGAGGAAAGGGGAGAGAGAGGAGGAGGTAGAGGGGAAGGAAGGGAAGGGAAGGGAAG
>VWZG01004118.1:0-44192 GCA_013396735.1 Grallaria varia | reverse complement strand
TTACTTTCCTTGTGATTACTAAGGATTACTGTCTATTTCTACTGGATAGAATGCATATAGAACTATATCCAAGGAAGGATGAACTTTTCTTCTGACATTTCTTTCAATTTAAGTCAAAGACTTTGGAATTGAACATTGGACTGCTCCCAAGTTGTAAGCCTAATTACCATAAGAATGTTCTAGAAATTTCCTGTCAAAAGTCTGCTTATGAATTCTCCTCCGATTGGTAGAAGCCAAACATTTAATAGAAATATATTGAATTTAAAAAACAACTTGAATTCAACTTAGTCTTGTTCTGTGGCCCATGCTACACTTCTGTGACTGTGCTTTCTGTAGTTCACCTTCTCATGTGAAACTCCAGGTTTGTAATTCTCCTGAACTAGAAATTGGATGCTAAAATAGCTAAACTACAGATGTCAAGGAACGCACCAGAATATTGCATGCTTGGACTTTTCAGTGCTGCTTGATTTTTACAACTAACATTAACTTTGCAAGCCTTGTGGCTCTAATGATTGAAGTTGACAGCTGACATTTGTTCTCAGCATGAAGGAGAAACAGACTTTTTCTTGTATGTTATTGGCAAATTGTTCTTAAACTTTTTGCCTTTTTAGAAGGCTCATGTAAATTGAGGTTACTCAGTAACCACTAGAAAAATCAAAATGAGTTAATGCATATTAAATTTAAAAAAAAAAACCACAACCCTTTATACATGCAACAGCAGTGATACAGTTAATTTTCTTGTTTAATGAGATGGATTAATTTTCAGAAAAAAAGTGTCTCTTCATAGCATGTGTCCTGCATTTTATTCAAAATTAGTCATATTTTTAATTGATATCTTTATAGCAAGCATAAATACGTTTACATACATCAACAAGTAATAAGGGTATTGTCTTTACTTTTAAAGAACCCAAGCTTTTTATTGTAGCAATAGTTGTAAAAATGTTGATAGTTTTACATTTTTACGATTACTGTAGATGGTTATTTCCAATAGATCTAGCATTATAAGATGATATTAAATATCAATATTTATATCCATTCTGATATTCTTTCTTGCTTTTTTTTCATCTTCCAGCCTGATACAATACTATTTCCCTATCGGTGTTTTGGTCTATATTCTATTATAAGCCATAGACTGAATCATTTTATTGAAATCATTAGATAGTCTGCTGAAATTCAATACGGTTTTTCATTAAATAATTCATTATAAGATGACATATTACCCAAAGGTTTGATGCAACCTCTGAAAAAAACTTAAAGTGACATGAAGTAATGAAGGGGGAAATGTCCTGTAACTTCTTTACAATGAAAAGCAGCAACATACATTACAGAAAGAAGGAACTGTTAAGAAAATGATCAATGGTCTCTTGCCTAAATAAAGACAGAGTAAGCAAATCAGGCTTAAACTGCATACCTACAAAAATATTTTAAAATCTATTTTTTAATCTTTCAACAAGAAAGTACTGTCATAGGGAAAGTTTCAGCTTCTTTGTCTGCACAAAGATGGAAACGGTCTTTGGATAGAACAACATACAACAGTGGACATCAAATGAACATGTTGAGGAGTCTGAGATATGGATACCATCAGCATGATTTTCCTTGCAGCTTAATTTAGTCTTCCTAGAAATCTCTCCATTGGTTTTTGTGCAGAGTGTGTTTGTGAATGTGTGTGTGTTTATAATTGTTTGGGTGAGTATGCATACATACAAATTACATGTATATCAATATTTGCGTCCTTCATACTTTCACAAAAGGAAAATCCGAAAATGGATTTGTTATGAGTTACAGCTCAACATCAGTAATTCCATTATCCTTGTAAGAAGTTACTCCTCCTCTGTGCTTTGCAAAGAATGTTGTTTTGTTGCATTAAAAACCTGCATGGAATTAATACATTTTACTGGTTTATCTATTTTTTCTATTAAATTATGTAGATTATGATTATAACAGTAGTACATTTTTATAATTGTTACTATTTGGTGCATAATTTGACTAGCTCATTAAAAATGTGGAAGCTTAATTAATTGTTAGTTGTAAAGAAATTTTGAAGATAACACAGTATTGTATTTTCATAGCACATGTGACAGTGTAGAGAGTGGATTTTGGATTAATTCAGGAGATGCTAACTAATCAGTGCACTTAACAAAAAGATACTTATATTGACATATCTATATGAAAATGTATTCTTGATTGTCCATGTAAGGAACAAATATTCAACATATCAAGAATAAGAAAGCGATCTTCAAATTTTCCAATTTCCAAACTTTTTTTACTGTATTAATTGTTACTAAAAATCAGGGATTGTGGTTTTATCAATTTTGGGGTCATTGCAGCAGAAAAACACTGGATAAGCTGGTTTTCTTTTTAAAAACTGCACAGATAATATCTATAAGTGAGTTAAGATAGGTTTTGCATGGTTTCAGTTTACACTGTAACCTTTCAATTGCAGACCTATCTAAAGGGTAAAAGAGCGTAATTTTGATTTTTACACTGCACAAGGGCAAGGTTAAATGATTTTGATTCTAAATAGGATTAAATTATTTTCACTAGAATTGGTAGAAACAAACTAGTAAGTACTGAAATATAACCTGTTCAAGGTCAAGTATCTTCTAGTAAAAATATTTCCCCAGTATGTAGATTTATTTAGACACATAGGCTGTCTTCAATATGTATCAGTACAGTCTGATGATGAATGGATTGAGAGCAACCTTGCGGAGAAGGAGTTGAAGATGCTGTTTGATGAATAAATTGGCATGACCCAGAAACTTGCACCCCAGAAAGACAGCTGTGGTGGTGAAACACTGGAGCATGTAGTCTGGAGAGCTGGTAGATGTCTCATCCCTGTAAACATTCAAGGTCAGGTTGGACAGGGCTCTGAGCAATCTGGATCAGTTGAAGATGTCTCCGCTTATTGCAGAGAAATTGGACTTTAAAGGTCCCTTCCAATTCAGATCAATTTTACGATTCTGGACTGCATAACAAGTGTGGTCAGCAGGCCAAAGGAGATGATTCTGCCCCTCTACTCTGCTCTTGTGAGACCCCATATGGAATACTACCCTGGAATACTCCAAACGCTGGGGAACCCAGCACAAGACAGATATGGACCTGTTAAAACAGGTTGGTAGTTTTTCATGAGTATGGTCTGGGGCTGAAATACCTCTCCCATTGAAGAGAGGCTGAGAGAGTCCAGGTTGTTTAGCCTGGGGAAGGGAAGGCTTCAGGGAGACTTGACTGGGGTCTTTCAATAATTCAAGAGGCCTTTTTAGAATCACAGAGACAGGTTTTTCATGGGTTTGTAGGGATATGACAAGGGATAACATTTTTAAACTGAAAAAGGTAGGTTTGTAATACATATAAGGAATCTTTTATGATGAAGGTGGGGAGACACTAGAAAAGGTTGCTCAAAAAAGTTGTGGATGTCCCATCCCTGGAAGTGTTCAAGATCAGGTTGGATGGGGTTTTGAGCAACCAAATCTAAAGAAAGATGTTCCTGCTCACTGCAGAGGCGTTGGACTAGAAGATCTTTTCAGGTCCCTTCCAAACAAAATTATTCTACAGTTCTATGACACTATCAGTAGCTAGGTAGTGTATCGATTATTAGATTATTGTTTTCATCCATTCACCCTTTTTTTTTCTTTTTCTAGAAATTTTTTTTGAATTTTTAATGCTTAGACTTTAAACAAAAATTTTCTACTGCATGTGCTAGACATATTTTATCTATGATACAATCTCTTCTTTCCCATGTGAATGCAGTCCCTATAAAATTACGTAAAATAATTCAAGACATCATACACCCTTTTCAAGGGTAGAAATGACTGTAGAAGCTTTTAAGTAATAGATAATCAAGTTCACTTTGTGATGAATAACATTTTGCATGCAGAGATTGTGCCAAGGAGCACTCAAACTTTGTTAGAGGGAAAAGTAAGATTGGTCATAATAGTAATCACTACATATCCTGGGGTCTGTGGTAGCAAACAAGTTTGCACAATTGTGAATGCAGGACAAAGAGGTAAGGAACAAAGATTAATCCTTATTGAACTGAAATAAATTCAGATAAAGACTAATTTAAGTATTTCTAAAGAGTATTTACACAGATAAGTTATCTGCAATTATAGCCGAACTGAATGAAATTAACTCTATTATTCTTTCCAAGAAAAATTATTACAGGGATGGGGAGCAGAATGAAGCTCCTTAATCCAAGTGGAAATGGTCAGTGACCAGCTACACCACTTAGATACACCAAAGTCCATGGGTCTGGGTTGGTTCCAGGCAAGGGTACTGAGGGAGCTGGTGGGACACCTTGCCAAGTTACATTTAATCATTTACTGGCAGTCCTGGCTAACCAGGAAGGTCTCAGGTGAATAGAGATTAGCAATTGTGAGACCAATCTACAACAACAGCTAGAAGGAGGATCCAGGGAACTACAGGCCTGTCAGGCTCAACTTAGTACTGGGGAAGGTTATGAAGCAGGTCATCTTGAGTGGCATCAAACAGTACATGTAGGACAGCTAGGGAATCAGGTTTGGATAGAATGTATATTAGGAAAAAATTCTTAGCTGACATAGTGGTCAAGCATAGAGACAGGCTTCCCAGGAAAGTGATGGAACCACCATCCCAGGAAATGTTAAAAAAATGTCTACATATGGTACTTGAGGACCACTTTAGTGGTGAAGATGGCAATGTTAAATCTTCGAGAGTTTTGCCAATTGTAGCAATTCTATGATTCTATAGCCAGACTATCAATCTTAAATTTTGGCATCTGTACTTTAGATGACCTTTACAGTTCCAAAACAAAAATTATTTTCTTCTCAAAAACATTGATAGTAGACAGTTGAGGCACACAATATTTATTACAGGAGTACAAAAAAGTATGGCCAGAGCAACTCTGAAAGTGTTAACAACTTCAGCTTTAAGAAGGAGTCTGGAAGGTGTGCGCAAAACTACTTATATGAATGTTATTTAAATGAGAATAAGCTTACCCAGAACAGCAGATAAGCCTAGTGGGAGTGATGATCTAAAAAGAAATTTGTTTCTGCCAAATGTTCCTGATGCTGCCTTGCTGTCTGTCAATAATACCTAGAAATTCTTCATCATATATGAATATAAACTCTACTTTCTATTTTATTCTAATTGTGGGAGGAAGAGGTGAACAAGAAAGGCTTTAGAGAGTTTTATACCAGAAGGTATCATCAAAACATCTGTTTCTACTTCCATATTATGGGCTCTTATCTTTCTCCCACCTCTTTATATTAATCAGTAAGATTTGACATGTCAGTCCTCCAGTACAGTCGTAGGGGTCAGCTTACCAAAAGGAAATTTGAAGGGAAAAAAAAAAAAAAAAAAAAAAAGCTTTAGTCTTCTGAAATGATGTAAACAGTTGAAAAGAATAAATAAATAAATAAAACCATTAACCTGACCACCAGTATGTATACAGGATATCCTTGGTGGGTACAGCAACACACAATTTTGGTGCTCTATGTTCCATATGCTGTCCAGCCTATACTCTATCCAGTTTCAATTAGCGTAAATTTCTGTCAATGTTCTGATCACAGCTAAGAAGTAGAAGAGAATGAACAAACCCTTTGCAGGTTATCAGGAAATCAGTGTTTTGGCTGGATGGCTATTTTGGTGCCACCCTTCTTCTCACCAGTTTGCAGAGTAATCTGTATCTGATAGGATGACCAGGACCACTTCCCAAAACAAAGTCTATGGGAAACAGAATTATCACTTCAGTAAAGGAGCTATAGAGTTGTCAGATTTTAAGCTTCTTCAGAAACAGAATGAAATTATGTTTGAAGAGCTTGGTAAATGGTTTCACTGTTAAAATACCACTTGGATGGTTACATGGAGTGAAGATTATGCAGCAGTAAGTTTCTTCCTCAGTTTTGTTGCTGCATCTTCCTGGAGGCCTGGGTCACTTAATCTCAGTTTTGATTTCCCCAGCAATAAAGCAAGGACCGTGTGATTTCAAGACAGTGTCTGCTGTTTCTTAGTTCTGTGATAAACACGACTGAAGGACTCAATCCAGAAACTTCTAGAAGACAGTTTCTGGTGCGATTCTTGGCGTGTCTTTCACAGGGCCCGGAGTTGAACTTGATGATTTTGATGGGTCCTTTGCAACACAGCATATTCTGTGATTCTATGAGTCTATGCCCACTCAAGGCATATAAAGAATATATATAGAGAGAATATAAAGAAAATCTGATGTTAGTCAGTCTTTTAAACAACTTGTTCTGTTTATTCTTTTTATATTTTAAACAACTTGTTCTGTTTATTCTTTTTATAATTTCCTCACCCAGTTTATATTTAATCTAAGTGAATCTGACAAAAGAATACCTGATTGATTGGAATGAGTGTCTGTTACCCAGAGACTAAAACGGCAGGAAGGATGTCAAACTGTCTTTAGCTATGGTTGAGATTTCATACATCAAGAATGATGTCTGTCAGTGATCCTTTATGTGGAAAAATTATATACACATAGCTCTTGGTGCATGGTTTCAAGGAGTTGGCATGGCTAACCCCTAGCAACCTGGATTTTATTTTCAGAAAGGTTTTTTAGCTTTAATATTTTAAAAATATTATGAAATGGATTTCTCTTGCAAATCTATGTAAGGTCATCAAAGATTACTTAAATTGCCTTGAACACATTAAGCATGGATTTAAGAAAAAATCAGTAAACTTAGGGAGTAACAGACTAAATATTTTCTCTCTTTTGAAAATAATCTAACTCTATTGAAATATTTCTGTAAATCTCATTTGTTGGTCAGAATGTGCTTCAAGGGAAAATTGATTCACAAATACTGTTCTCACCAGGACAGTTTTCTTACTTGACTTACAATTTCTGTATAATATTTTTCCTTTACATATTTTAAACTAGTAAGAAAAATCATGCCTCTACAAAGAAAAAAATCCCAAGATTCCTCTCTATCCTTGCTCCTGATTATGTTGTCTCTCCCTGCTTTGAAGCACTTCACAGAAACAACCAGATGTTGGCTTCAAGGCATCAGCTGTTCTCACTTGGGTTTATGTTCGGGATGCCTGATGCTCAATTTGTCCAACAGTGTTGAGGATCTTTTTTGGACAACAGGGAGGACCTTCTGCTCAATTCTGTAGTCAATATCATTCTGTGCAGTTCTGAGGCATGAAAAAATTGTGAAGAAAAAAAGGTCTAATTTAAAAATTATAGTAACATATTCTATTAATTTCACAGTAAACCGAAGATTATGGTTGAGGTAAAAGTGAAAATTCAGGCTCAAATGAATAAACCTACATAAGAAATTTGATGTATTCCCCACTGTCTGTGATGATATGATACTGAGTTTTTTAGATTTCCTTACTTCCTTATTTCAGTAATTTGACCCAAGTCAAACAAGCTGTATGCTAACAACAAATATTACTTTTCTTTATATGTTCCAGTTCCTCAAGACTGTGGTGGTCTGACATTAATGGCATCCAGCCAAAACCCCTGTTCTTCCTCCCATACTTCCCGCACATATTCCCTACACTCTCTCAGTGCCTATGTAACATTTTGTGTCTCACCTGAACCCTTCCAAAGTCTTTTCTTTGTGTCGTCCTCCCCAATGCCCATCATATCTTCAAAAATCCTTAAAAAACCCACTTCTCATATTCACAAGGAAAGATACTTGTTTCCTTAGTCAGTATTGCGTGAAGGGGTTCTAGCGCCTGTCCATTATATTGCCTCAGTGCAAGTTTTTCCTCACCCTTTTCAGTTTACCTCCCGGTATGAAGGAGAAGAGCGGGGGAGAAAGTTCAGATGGATGTTTTTAATTAGCTCGGACTGCTGAACAGAGAGATGGTCTTAGCGCAAACCATTGGTTTTGGTGTGGTCTGACCTCAATGGCTGCAACAGGACTGAGAGAAGCAGAAGAGTTGAAAGAAGGGCTGAATGACATTTTTGCACAGGTTTTGTTGGTTTTTTTTTTGTTTTTTTTTTTCATTTTTCCCCCCATATTTTTCATCATTACAGCAAAAGGCACAGTGACAAATGTGGAGGGTCTGCCTTGTCTGCCCCCACCTTGACAGCCATTGGTGACAACACAGTATGTTTTCTACTAGCCCTTTGTTCTGATCAGTAAGGTAGAATTGATTTCTACCTTATGCATATTTTCTTTATCCAGCAAAACCTGATGAGGACATCAGTGAAATTCCATATAATTTATCCTGCCATAAGTGAGCACAGACATATTTTTCCAGCCCCTCATGTTTGCAGCGATCTCCTCCATTCAGATGACTGCAAGTCAATGGCCATTTTGACTCATCTAGAGCTGTTTGTGTGGGGAAATCCAACAGAAATGCAGACACGTTCCCATCCTGTGACCTAGGCACAAATTGATGTCAGTAGGGCTGGGGTAGAGGGACACCATACCACTGTGATTTGTTCAGCCTGTCTAATAAATCTAGCTAGCCTAATTTGTAATTTGTCAAATTAATTTATGCCACAGTATCTACTTATCATGATTTTGGAAAAGCGATAATTATACTGCTTCCTGATAGGAGCATATTAGTTCCTGTTTACACCATGATGACCTTTGACAGCCCTTCGCCCCAGAGTAGCCCTTTGAAATTAGTGATGTTCCACACACATGCTCTTGGAATTTGATCATGGCTGATCTCTCTGGTTAAATTCTGTTCTGCTGCACAGCCTAGCCAGATGCACAAAGACATTTGACATTAGATGAGAGCCCCTGGCCAACTTTAAATTCAGATCAAGTCTGTTAATCAGATGCAGATTTTTCTCTTTCAAATTGGTGAAAGATGTATACACCTATTTCAATAGTTTTAAATTATAAGGACAGTGTCAAGATAAAAGAAAAGTTGGTAAATAACATAATGTTAAATATTTTATTAATATGAGGTTAAAATTTAAATATACTTAACATTAAAAAAATCAAAAGGTATCTTTTCAAAATGTGTAGAAGAACATTATCAAAAAAAAGTATCCATTGACATTCAGCAGTGGAGGGGTTTTCAGAATATTTATCTTTCATGGATTGATAGTAATATTTGCTTTGATTGCCTATTAGATAAAGATTCCCAGCTCTAAACATTACAAGTTTGGAAGTTTTGTGTCTTATGTGCTAAATATTTGCAGTAGAGAAGTCATTAGTCATATGGTTTACATAATTATTCACACAAATTTCAAAGTACACCGTCCTTGAAACATTTAGTTTATTGTAACACCTGATTTACTGTTAGATCAACAAAATTCATAAAAAATGCTTCAGTGCATTGATGATTAGCTGTATTTTGCCTGAGGCAAATCTGGCACCCTGCATATCCATAGCACAGTCATCTCTTCTCTTTCCTCATACAAACAATTAACTTAAAACACATGCTCCTAGCACTCATTAAAGGAGAATAGTCATAGATTTTTCTTTTCATTGTTTTAATTTCTTTTTATCTTAGCCTACACATATTTAACTGTCAGGTTCATACTCTCACATGCACCTGACGCAGCCCACTTTGTAGTCAATTTGCTGGATATTTTTGATTTTCTAATATAAAATTCTTCATGAAATGTTTTTCACCCTTGATTAAGCACATTCAGTGTAGAAATAAAATGAAGTGAGGAAAAAAAGAAATCCTGGTAAAGTATTTAACTAACTGTTTTTACTCTCATTATACGATGGGGACCTAAACAGACTTGAATGTGAATAGAGAATGCAGAATAATGCCCTAAAACACAAAAGCTGTGGTTATTCTAGATACTTAACTGCTACTGAGCTGTCAGGAGGAATTAAGATAAATTTCTGTTGATACCAGTAGAGACTAAAATACTTGAACTACCATTACTGAAGAAATTATTGAATTACGCATAAAATGTCAGATATAACATGATGCAAAACCTTATATTGATTCTATTTTAATTTTTAAGGCATGTATCTTACACAAATAGTCATTAAAAGAGTTTTGAAGTGTAATTTTCTTTATATAACTAACATTGTAAAAACACCAGGGAATTTATACCTGTGTAAGTATTCTTGAGCATATCTTGTTCAAATAGAAGCAAAACTGTATGCAACAGAAAATAACAACCTTTCCCAAGAAGTTTTATGAATAAGGAAGAGACCAATTCTTTCTATTACAACCCCTTCTATCTTGATGTCATTTCAATTTAATTGCTAGCTTCCCTATATCTTCCACATGTAGTCTTCACTACATTCTGCCTAATGAGTTAGAAGTTATCACAGAAAGTGTCTTAAATATGAGAATGTGTGGAAAACGTTAAAAGTCTGGCAGATGCGGTTGGATAAGTCATCTTCTAACATTTAATTATGGAAATATCTGATTGTCTGGCACATGATTTTATGCACAGTTATAGCTGTTCTGATTATAATGTGGAGAAATTCAAACTGAAAACAGTCCTTATTATGCAAAGTTTAACAAATACCTCTCAATAAAATACCGTGTCATCTTCCTGATCTTTGGCTATGTGTCAGACTAGCAAGTGAAATTCCCACTGTGGAGGCCTTGGCTTAGGGAAGTTAAGAGCTGAACCAAAACCAATTTAAACCAACAGAGAGAATCCTATTGACTTCAGTGGGATCAAGCCTTTGGAGAGCAGCCTAAAGGACTCCAGTGTCAGCCAGCTTACCCACAGCTCCACAGGTTGGAGCTGTTGTTTTCCTACAAAACCATCTAGCTGGCACACACGAGCCAGTTGGCACTGGCATTGTCAGACAGGGTAATTTTGTCAGTTTTCTTGCACAAAGTATACAACCAAATACATCAAAACCTGCTGCATTGTTTTCTGTCTTTTTACACCTCATGTTGGAAACTCTTTTTAGGCATATGAAACCTTTACATAGCTTGACCTTACTGCTTTTTGTCTTTGTTTAAGAGCCTTGTTCTGGTCATCTCAAACTGCTTAATCCTTAGACGTAATAATAAACTAAAATGACTTATCAGCATACCTGGAAAAAAGTATGCTAGCCACAGCTGAAATATGTGGCACCATAAACTGTTTATTTGCGAACATTCCTGGAATCAGAACAAGATTAGCATTTCTGCCTTTATGAAACATGCAATCAAATAGCAATAATCTTTATTTCTTAGCTGTTTTGATGAGTCAGAGGAAAAGTTCCCTAAATACAACATTAAAGGGCTATTGGAAAAAAGTATATATAGTGAGTTGCTCTGTAGGTATTGCAAATTATCCTGTATAAATAAATATCTCAAACTATACAGTATCATAGCAAGAAAAAAAGTATAGATCTTCTTTCTAAAAGACTTTAAGGTCTTTAAGCATTTAAAACTTAAAGTTCTACTTTGCTATAGCCTGCATCTCCTTCTTCTATATTTTGATTTTTACCATAATAAAATAGACTTAAAAGGAACACTAAAAACCAATTTACAAATGGAAAGGGAGTAAACATAGTGACAGATACGACAAGAGCAATAGTTATATTCAGGATTGGTAATTTAAAATATGTTGAGTGTAAATATTTTAGTGGAAGCAGTAAGGCTCCATTATAAAGCAATGTACAGAAAATGTATGCCATACAAGTCCTTACAAATTTTCAGAAAACTCAAATATGCCACTCATTTGCAACATAAAAAGTAACCACGAGGAAAGATAAGTGTATTGTAGTTAGTCAGCATTAAGCAAGGATGTAGGAAGATGTTGGTATAAGAGAAATCAACTATACAATAAAGCTTTGAAAATCCTGGAATGAAGAAAATTACATACAGGTCATTGAACTGAATAAAGCTGTCTTCAGTGTTTACTTCTACAATATTTACATCTTAGGCTTTTTCTTGCTGTACAATAGTTTTATACATTTGGTTGAACTATGGTACAGCTGCTGTAATGCTTATATACTGTAAAATATTTTAAAAATCTCACCCTGTACAGAATGTATTCCTTGTTTAATAGAATATAGCCACAGCTCACATGCACTATAACATATGTCCTACCTTTCTTCTTCTCTTCAAATAAAAAAAACAGTTGTGGCACATCATATTTCTAGGTGTTTTTTTCTATTCATAAATGTTGATTTTTGCTGGACACTCTTTATATCAGCACTTGAATAAAGCTGTGAGCCACAATTTGGCTAGCCCAGGGTCCCGCTGCGAATGGCTAGGTGTTAAATACTGCCTTTCTGAAAAACATGGAGAACAATATTGGAACTGTTTCTAATTCATCTTTGGGTTACAGCAATTGGAAACTGTGTCTGTTTCATCTCTGTTTATGCGTCTTGCATAGATATTCCGCTGCAACATTTTCATCAGTGGTTAATGAGCTGCAGTGCAGCCTACTAGCTTTCAGATTCCTCTTTTCTCTCTGAAGGCATTGTACTGCATACCTCATTTTCATTTCTCATTTGTAAACCCAAGTACTAACACAATCAGAACTGAGTGATGTAGGTGAAACTTGGATGGCCTTTTCAAATCCGTTCAAGATACGAGAAGTTAATTTTCTTTTTTATGTGCCTGTTTCCCTTTCCCTCCTTTGTCTTGTCTATGTGGGGTTCTAAGCTACTAGTACTGCCATATTTGTGTGTGTCATCTGTACACATAGAATAGTTTGGGCTGGAAGGGACCTTAAGGATAATTTTGTTCCACCCCCTGCTATGGACAGGGACACCTCACACTAGACCAGGTTGCTCAAAGCCCCATCCAACCTGGCCTCCAGAGATGGGGCATCCACGCCTTCTCTGGGCAACCTGTTCCAGTGCCTCACAACCCTCTCAATAAAGAATATCTTCTGTTTATATCACTAGCATTTTGGTAAATGAATTTAACTGTTTCAACAAACTGGAATCGGCAACATGATTAACTAATAATGAGAAAACAATATTGTAAGAAAAAGAAGGGTTAAATATGGACACAATTTGAAAATCTCTTATCAATAAGATTTTCTTTGGATGTGAAAACTGCCTAGAAGAGTTTTCTACATACTTCTTCAGTTTTAGCAGTTATAAAACAAAAACAATAGAAACACAAGTCATGGTCAAAACTGAAAGAAAAGAAAAAAGCAGGGTGAATGGATTGTGGTCAATCCTTGACTGTTGACTATTACTTTGAATAGAACTTCATGGAAAGTATTTCAGATAATTATTCTAACACTAAAATATTCCGTACAAAGATCTACAGTTTAAGGTATGAAATGGCTGAACTCCAGGAGTAAGTATAGATGTTTAAGTTCTGTAGTATCTAACCAGTTCTAGACTCACTAAAAAAAATACGTATGGACTAGATGACAGTGATTACAGTCTAGTGCTGGTGTAGCGATATCTGCATTCCAAAGCTAAAGTTGTGTTAAATACCAGTTTAAAGAAGTAGTGCGGAGTAATTTTCTCATATAATGAATTATGTAGTTATGTAAATTAGTTATAATAACAGGAATGAAAAATACCAGAACAATTTAATTACTAAATCGTAAAGCATATCTTAACTTTAAATGAGTCTACCTCAGTAAACTGCTCCACCAATTGTTTGACTTCATAAAGCATTCAGCAAGTGTTTCTACAAATGGGAAAAAAAACGGTGGAGGCACTTGAGGTTGAATCAGATTGGATAACAACTCAATATTTTAGATTTAGATGCTATAGCTTCACCTCCCACTTCGAATGAGAATTGAATTAGATGATTAGATGAGGAGATATGGTGAACTGATTATGGAGACCAACGCTTGGAGCAAGTCCCACACAGTGTGAGCAAGGTTTGGGTAACCAGCCCCAGACCACACTGCTGCTAGTCCTGTTTCTTGCTCTTATGTACAGTCTTACAGAACATCCTCCCTTCCAGACTTCAAAGCCACACAGGAGTTTCTGGCCACATTTCTGGGGGGCATGCTGTGTCTCTTTGGTAGGAGTCTGAGGCAGTGTGCCGCTGCCTTGTTGAATCTCAGAGAAGCCCCATATGCACCCTTCTAGAAATAGGTGTGCCCACCCAAGGGCACCCATCTGTGGACAGGACATCTGTATTTCTAGTGTGCAACCTACACACTAACCCACTGACAGCCCCTTCCCAGCACACAACTTGCAAAATCTCCCACTTTGAAATGTAAGAAATCAGTTTTCTGTATTCATTCAGCATCTTCTGCAAGTTCAGTGGTGGAGATTATTCTTAGGTTTACACTGGGAGTGGCCTGCTTGAAAAGTAACTATAATCAGTTATTAAAAATAATCAGTTGGGTTTTGAGGTTTTTTAGTTTTTTTTAAAAAAAGAGATGCTACTCAGCCATCTCTTTGTCCATGTGATTTATTTCATAGCTGAGTTGGCGCTCTGTTTCCAGAAATTAAAAGTTTCAGTATAAGCCCACATGGATTCCATATCTTGACGGTTTTTTGAGTTTTTTTTTCATTCTGTTGACTCTGCATTTCTGCATAAAGGTGAATTTTATGCCATGTCAATGGGCTCCAAGTCGAGTAGAGCATTTAGTCACCCCAGTTTAGTCACCCCAGTAACTTTAATTATATAAGTGCCTGCACTGAAATCAATACCATTCCTCATATGCTTAAATTATCCATGTACTTAAGTGCTTTCTTGGATTCAGGCCTAAAACATTGTCATTACAAAACATGTTTCTTTGTATTTCAGAGAAATGTAACAACAAAGGTGTATTCTGGAAAACTTTCACATATCAGATGCACACTCATTTTATAAGGTCAGGTTGAGTCAGTGGATCACATTAGTAAAAGTTATTTTAAAAATGTATAATTTAATATGTCTATTGATTCCCTCTAAGTAATTTACAAAGCCTGTTTTCATTACCATTGTGGACATATTTAATGAATATTTTTCTACATAGTTCTGTATGAATTACGATTAATTATAATGGAATTTTATGCAGATTTCATTTATACCTGAAGAGAATGATAGAGTTTAGTGTTATTGCCATTTTTGTGAGCCCAAGCAAGAACTGCTCCTTGGCTGAAGGACAGCATTACAAATTTACATCTTATAGTAAATATCTAAAAATAAACAGAATCAGTAATAATCAAAAGCTATTATGACTATTGGAATGAGAAAAAAGTATACATGATATGATATTTGCTGTGTTTGTCTTTTTCATCTTTGTATTGTATGCAATATTTCATATTTGTTCAAATTATATTGATTGACATTTTTAAGATTGTCTTTGCAAGAAGAAATTCTAAAGACCTGAAGCCTTTCCAAATAATTTTTAAAATGCCAACCCAAGGACAGGGTAGAGGATTGCCATAATTTTCTCACTGGTACCTTCCTGTTCCCGTTTAACCTCTCTCACATCATACATTAACACCTTGCATCACTTTTTTTTTTTTTTTTTAAATACATAAGGCCTTTGTAGGTACCTCTGAACGACATTTTAATCCTTACCTGCAAGTGTGGGCTACTTTCGTACTTAAGGCATTTGATTTTGGAACAGTTTGTTCAAACAACCATTTTACAAAGTAATGTAATTTTATGACTTACATGCCTACTTCAGAATTATTACTTTTTTCAGCCTTACTTCCAGATGCAGATTTTGCTAATAACTATTTATATTTGTATTATTAAAATACAGGGCATCTTTAGACCATGGACAGACCTCTTCTATATCTGATGAAAAAAATTCTGCTCTGCAGAGGTTCTGCAGTCATAATTACTTGTGTCTCAGTGAGCTAATTTTAATTGCAGTAAATCTGGGGACCTCTTATTTTGATAACATTAACGTGTATTTCAGAATATTTTATGATACTAAGCCCCCTAAAAATACAGAAATGTATTTCTACTGGAAAGTTCCTTGTCTGTGACAGAAGAGTTGGTACAAAGAGCCCTTCCAACCCTAATCGTTCTGTGACTCTATGATGTTTTTGTGTGTCACCATGCTTTCTCTATTTACTTGTGATCATGCCATAACTGTCAATTTTATTTGATACTGTTATTTTCCTAAAATAATGATCATTGATGTTAATTATATTGTTGTCCTTTAATGTGTCTCTAAGTTCTACCCAAATCTTGCTCTAATTGTTTTCTGGAAGTACTGTCAAGCTAACAAATTTCAATTTCTAAGATACCTCTTACCCGGACTTTTAATACAGCAGTAAAATATATCTCGCTCCCCTTCAATCTTCTAAAGTTTCTGTGTTATTCCAAGCTTTGTTATAATTAATATTATATATCATTGATGATTCAGGTAATACTTTTCATAATTTTGAATGAGGATTCTATGCCTCCTTAGACTATAAAATGTAGTAAATTGAATACTGGTTTTTTTAGTGTTATATGTAACACTAAAGAAATAGTAAATATTCCATGATCACTGTATAAATAGGAATAGTTCAAAAGTTAAAAGTAAAAACTTGTGTCTCTTTAGCTTCACAATATTTTTCACAAATGTTTTAACAGCTATATGGCAAAA
This sequence comes from Grallaria varia, assembly GCA_013396735.1. Lineage (NCBI taxonomy): Eukaryota > Metazoa > Chordata > Aves > Passeriformes > Formicariidae > Grallaria > Grallaria varia. Next base: position 27,847 of record VWZG01004118.1, on the reverse strand, counting down.
TAAGTTTGCATGCATTAACAAAAATTTTGTAAGATGTCCAGATCTAAAACATTTTTCTTCTCAGTATTTTAGTATTTACACCAATTATTTTCCTTATTACTAATTTAACATTAATCTTAGTTGTACATATTTGTAATTTAACCTAGATGAACTAAAATTGATATATCAGTAAATTCTAAAGCGATTTTTAACATGATTCCTTGCATTTGTAGTGTCATAAGTAATGCTACTTTGTTTATGCCCTCAAGATGTGACACTATACGGAAGAATGACCTTTGGTGCTTTTAGTAAATTAGGGTATGCTGTGCTATGAACATCTGATGAGGATGAATTATGCTGAGATTTTAACAGATTGACAATATCTTATCTTATAGCTGCACACATGCTTCTTGAAAGCAGGAAAGGCAATTTACCCTCCACTGTGACTATTTATTAGCTTTTTAATTGTCTTGGGCTACTTCTGAGCAAGAAACCATTAAATCATTGTAGAAAAGAAAGGATGTGCATGGTAGGTGAGAGCATCTGTGTTGTTACTCTCTAAATAAATAAATATCACCCATTTGAACACAATTTCAAACACTTGCTCAAGAGCAATTTAAGATAATATTATATTCTTGGTCATTTAATTTTTAAGTAGTTGTTGAGAAATGGATTATTGAGAAGGACAAAGCAGCAATTTCTATTCACAACTGCTCTAATGTTTGTAGTAGGAAGACTTAAAGATGGGCATTTAGATTTGATTCTCTATAAATAAATTTTGTCTTTGAATGGAAAAATACAGCTTTTGAGAAAAAAAAAGTGCATTAAAAATAGTAGGTTCTCCTGTTTTCTTTCAGTTTGTGCCCAAAAACCTTTATAATAAACCTGATATCACAATGTCATGGGTTGAGTGACTTCACTCATAAGAGAGAAGTAACATTTTTTTTATTGATATAAAACAACAGTTTAACTGAGTTTGGTAGTAAATGAGACAGTGGTTTAATAAGATTCAGTGGCAGTGTACACTTATTATTTATTGCATAGACAACAAGGACAGAATTATCAGGGAGACCTCCATTTGAAGTCATGAGGCTCAGGAAGAATGCCCTTGCTTTCTAAACTCCTTCTCAAAGAGGAGTTTAGGTGCAATCAGATCCTCTACTAGTCCCAAACTTGGTCAATATTTTATGTCTAAAGGATTGTATGTGCACAATCAATCATTTATATCACTTAGCTAAGGTTTCAAATTTTAGCACGCTATGATCCACTTACACAAGGATCTGTTGCAGCAAGGAGTCCCTCCAACTCAAGGAGTGGTCTTGACAGGTGTTCTTGCTTAGGGGGAGATCCTGGTGTGTGATCCACTTCTGTGCAGGAGACCTAACATGTGCTGTACACTGTTTCATAGAGGAAAATGATTGACTTATAGCCATATATGCTGTGCTGAACACAGAAATTAATTTTTATCAAACTTGGCTTGGACCAGACCTAGACCACCTCTATTGTTTGGTAGCAAGGAAGGCTCAAATTAGCTTTTGGCTATTGCTTTGTTTTCTGTCTCCCTCAAATACACTGCAAGTTCAATGTGGCCATCCCAACCAGGCACATCCATTACAACCACCACTGGTAGTTACTGCTGAGCAGAGTTATGGGAAGTAAAGGTCGGGCTGGAGGGTGGGCAGCACATCGTCATCCACAAGAAAAGGTTACTGAATGCATGTATGTGAAGTAGTTTGAAGTACACACTCTTTGAATAAAAAAATTCAGAATCAGAAATATAAACTTTATCCCTAAACCAGTTCTCATGAAAATCACCTCCCTGTAAGGGATTTGGTTTAAGTCCTTGTAAAACAAAGCTAAATTCTTACATCCCATTAGACTACAGAAGTATAAATGTACTGAAGCAGATCTCAGTATCTTAGATTGTTTTTCTACTTTGTGTGCGTAACAGACTGACTCTTCTCAAAGCACAACAGTGACAGGAAATGAAATTTAATATGGATCAAATCCTATGTGAAAGATGCAATATATAAATGACCTGCCTGGGCATCTCTTGTATTTCCATTTGGATGAGTTCTAGTTCCTGACATTACCTCAGACTTTATTTGATTTATTAATGTTTCATTTCTTTTCAAATACACCATAGTGAAGACTCTCAGAATATTTTTAATTTTTTTAAGTATGTGGGTAATGGACATTAGCTCTGTTCTGGGCAGATGATCCTTGATGTTTCTCACGGTCTTAATATTATATTTTACCATGCGAATTTACCTGATGAAAAATACCTCAATGAAATATCAAGTATGAGAAAGTGTAGAAATCTTCTTTTCTTATTCTCTGTCTTCAAGGAGATAGTTTCCAAACAACCTTAAGGACATAGGTGCCTGACTATTAATCAGTTAAACAGTTGATATCCCCTCACAAAGTAGGTGGAGAATAACTATCACAGGCACCTTTAATTTAGTTTTACTGAAAATAGCACCACAGGTCACATATCTAAGTAGTTTAGTTTATTAATTATAATCCAGATTTCTTCCTGTCAAGTTCTTTTATAAATATTAACTATTTTTAGACTTTATCTGTAGCACAGGCCATTTTATCTAACTGCTCTCACTGTATCTAAGACTAATGTAAACCTCTTAACTTTTAAATTCCAACTGCTCCCTGCTTCCACCCCCGCAACTGATTTTTCTGGGATGGGTCCTAATTTTATGACAGTATATTGAAATGATTTCTGAAGAAAATGTTAAGTCTTAAAAAAAAAACCACAAAAACCCTTTAATTCACAGCAACAGCTTTCAGGAGTCAGAAAAGAGACAATAATTGATTCAATGACTTCATTAATAACTCATAGAGGATATGGTAAAAAATATTTAAGCAACTGGTAGGAATCCATATTCAGTTTCAAAAGGCCAAAATGGCTTATAATCTGTAGATGTTTTTGTTTTCAATATGGGCTATATATATTTTTAAGAATTCACCTAGAATGTTAAATTTAAAATGAAAGTTAGTTGTGGGGTGTTTGTGGACAATAATATGCCAATTTTTACTGTCACATCCCAAGCCTACATTAGCATTCAAGAGAACCTTTTATCCCTGATACTCAAATCACCATAGAGCTATTTCTTTTGATTTCCCTCTTAATTTAGCATGTCATACTTTCCCACTGGGGAGTTTCAATAATAAAGTATAACAGAAATTGGAAAATGAAATTCATTTTTCCTCTCAAAGGAGGTCCTTCCAAAGCCTGAATGAGTCACATTGTTTAGGATACCTGTGGGATGTCATTGTACTTGTTTTAAGTGCCTGTATTTAAGGACAATGCTTGTCCAATATTTTTACCAGCACTAGGCTCACTTTTTAAATGAAAAATGTCTAACTACATAACGAAGAAAATACAGAAGTATTGGCTTTTCAAACTCCAGTGCTTTGTGTCATGGAATAATACCCATGAGACACTCTTTAACTATTCTCATATATATTGTGGAAACAAGCTTCCTTGTAGACAGTATCAGAAAGTTATTTTGTTAGCTGGCAGAAGAGATATGAAACAATGCTGCATAAGCTTTTCATGGCGTGTAAATTTATCTTGAACAGATAGATTTCTTACTATTTTCTTCTTTGTTGTTCAGTAAATAAAGACATTCAGGCTAAGAAACAAAAGAAAGCAGAAAAAAATTGGCTAAATACAAATTATGCAGAGATGAAATTTAAAATGAACTCTAGGAAGATGGAAAAGGACAGAGGAGTCATCAAGAAAATTCACAACTTAGAAATAGCATGAAGCACATTTTTTTAATTGAAAGTCCTAGAAAAAGTCTATTAATAAATTAAGTAACAATGATGTTGACTAAAAATATTTCAAGTAAGTGAGGCTTTTACGCGGAAAAAGAAAATAACCTGTGATCAGTGAGTAAAGACATATTGCTTCTTTAAAGGAACTCACTGTTCACAAGGGCTAATAATGAAATATTAGGAAATAAATGTATAAATACATATGTTAGGACACTTGAAAGAACAAGCTCAAAATTTCTTTGTTAAATAAAGAACACCAAGATGGCAGATGTGTAAGAATAATTTGATTGGAGAAAGCAAATGGAAATTTGATCAAATGAGAAGTAGGAATTTATTTTTTTTTTAGATTCTGAAGAAATTGATAGTTGAATCCCAGTTATATTACTCTGTTTATTTTATCTGTACAAGGTGAATTTATGTTGGGGGTAAATTTGCAAAGAAATATCTTGATTTAGGCTAACGGCAAATTTTTTACACTTAGTGAAGAAGGATACATGATTAACTGAAGGTACTTCTGATAATTTACTTTATATCAAGTACTCTTGCACTTCATGTGAATAAAAATTTTGTAGGTAGACAGTTTTATTCAGTATACAGGAAAAAAAATTGCATTTCAGTTGCTATATATCATTAATTCATGCTAAAGCATCATTGTCATCCAGTACAAATTTGAATGACTTTTTTCCCCATCATAATTTCATACTGTAATGTTAGAATGATAGACTCATAATGGACTCCCTATAGACACATACAGAAATAATTTTGTCATGGTTATCTCACCTTGTAACAGCACCGAAAGCAGTTGGTCTCCATGGTCTTGCATTAAATTGTCACATCACTGTTAAAATCCTCTGTTTCAGGAAATTGTGACGGTACATTTTGAGTGCTGGGGAAAATGCACATACTCAGTGGTTCTGTAAAACCAGATAACTCATTTATTCATGAATGGGAGGGGAAAACATTTTTCAATAGTAAGTGATTGTAGAGATTAACCATTTTCTTTTCTTGTTTAGTTGTCTTGAAATGATCAAGTACCATCCCAGTACTAAATTTTATAGCAATATTTATTTCTCTTTTGTATTTTAGCTTCCCTTGATTTTTAAGCCAGTTTAAATACACTCTAAACACGACTTTTTTTCCTTATGGTTTTCTAATTTCTTATATTAAATACAGCTCAGCTACTCCCCTTAGAGGACACCCTACTTGATGTTTTTAAAATTTCTGGGTTTATATTTTTCAATGTTTTTTTCTGCTTTTATCCTGACCATGGCTACACACCACTTCACTGAGATCCTAGATGAAAGAGAAATTTTTGTTTCTGGTGCTATAAGAGAAAAAAATTTCTCTGATTCAAAGTGTTTGGCTCTAAGGTCAAATCTTTTTTTTTATTTAATAAATGCCCCCATTTTAATCATGTAACTGGGAAGCAGCATTTATCTTTACCAGCAAGGTATGATAATGAGATGGACTATAAGTACTTTGTAGACAAAATATATTTGGTACATGAATAGCACAGCTAAGAATGCTAGAAACAATGTGCTGTCAAGTATGCTCCTTTTTCATTGTAAGTAAAACAATATTCTCTGACAAGGAAAGTCACATATTTCAAATCTCTTCAAAATAACATGTTTGTTGCTAATCCAGCCATGGTCATGGACAACAGTGAACAATAAACAGTGAATCTGGATAATGGGGGTTATTTAGGAACAACTCAAAACAGAGCTCTTACCATAATTGGTTATCCCACACACTCACCCACTTACACCCTTTCAGTCCTACATTTACAATGGTTTGATTTTGTGGGAAGCTCAAGCAGAAAGGCATTTTGGACCATGCTGAGCCTCTGCTCAAAGTTATCAGTCTTGAGCATTATCAGTCACAGCCCCTGCCCATGCACTGGCTTCTCCCCCCTCCCACCTCTGCCCCGCCCCATCTTTCTGATCTACAGGCTCTTGCCACATTTCCAGGACCTTCTGTCCAGTCAAGATCTTCAACTTCTTCCTAACTAACTCCTTTCTCATTATCATACATGTGATATGTTTGTTGCCTAGAAGATGCACAGCAATACTCCATGCCCACTGAGATACTTACCTGGAAAAAAAAGGGCATTTGTGTTGGGCATCTTTAAGGCAATGAACATATCACAGTTACATGCATGAGAATTTTAGTCTCTTTGATAGAAAGGTTCCCATTTGGTTACTAGAGTCCAGATGTATAATTATTATTTCTAATACCATTTGTTGATTCTATTTCTTTTATAGTGAATTAATCAAGAATATTTTAGTTCGGTGCCAGTTTAAAATCTTTTAGAAAAAATAAATATAGAATAAGACATCACTACAAAAACCAACCAAACAAACAAAGAAAACCCCCCAAAAACAGAACAAAACCAATGAGAAAGAAAAGCAGAAATCCAAATGAAAATTTTGACTACTTGGAGGTGTTGTATTTTCTTAAACTGTGTCCACAATTTCATAATTTATTCTTTTTATTCAAGCTGTAAATTCTGCTATTCTTTTGATTTGAGGTATAAGTCCTGAAAATCACAATTCAGGAAGAAGTTCCTCAAGCCTAGAGATATAAATTAAACAATAGCTGTCCTTGTGCTACTTGTGGTAACAGGTATAGGCAGCACTTTGCTTGGAACAGGGCTCTTTGTGTTGTCATGTGCAGGTTTTTTATCCATGGAAGGTATACAGTGAGATACTTACCTGGATTCGTTTTGATGTGACTTTATAAATTTGTTTTCAATAATTAAGTCCTCTAAAAAGACATATACTAACAGTAAAAAAAAAGGGAAAGTTGTTCTCACCAGGAATGTAAAAAAGCAACCTGATGCTTTTAATCTTTAAACAAAAATTTCATGGGGCATTGGAAAATTAGAGTAGGTTGAAAGAAAAGCCTGGAAGATCTGCTGTAGCACAAGTTAAATCAGTAAGCCTCAGGTTGCACAGTTTTTATAAAATCATCCTGTCAGGGCTCCTGGTTTTCTATTCAGGCCCACAGTATATTTTGTGTGACTAGCATCTCCCACATGCAAGTCTGTCTTTATTTTTCTCTGCGAGGGCAAATAATAGAGGGATTTTTTTTTTTTTTTTAATAATTGAATACATGTACTATCTGCTATAGGTTTGTTCTTAATGCCTATTGAAATTTCTTCAACAGTCTTAACTGGCTGTCAAGAAAGCTTTATCTCCGATAGAAATGATCCTAGCACTTGTTCAAGACAATTCTAATGTGTCTGTGCTCTCCTTGTTTTGAAGTTTTTAGCTATTTTGGTATCATAGGCTCAGACAACTGAGGGCTCAAAAAATAAAAATATGACATAAAACACTACGGAGGTGCATGGTGGTTTGCTGAACACAAGACAGTCTGATTATGAATATCTCCTTTCCCCTCTTAACCCCGTGGACATAATAGTGGCTTAACCTTGAATGGGCAGAGGTAAAACACATCATCTGGATGCAGATTTAGAAAACTGAAAATCTGGTAGATGATATCTTTTTCTCTAATGCTTCTGGCATACTCTAGAAGGTCAGTGGAATGTTGTAAAAGCAGAATATTTTGCCCATTTGTATCCCTTGCATTACCGGGATTCTTAATATTTGAATATACCTAGTATGTATATATCCACAAACTGTATTAAGAGTGATTAAGATTTCAACATCTGAAAAAGACAGAATTAATGTTGCCAGTGGGATTTCCTATAACCTTCCTGTTCCTCTGTGTAAACGCATTATAATCTTAAGTTGCATAACTTCTTTTTGCTTACAATATACTGTTTTTACACATGTATGCCAATATTTTTATGTGCCAATTAAACTTCAGAATACTGGGGATGTCTTCTGTTGACAGAATTATTTAAAATTTAGATTGAGAGGTAATAAATACTTTTTCTGCTTTTTGCTGGATTCTGAGAGTTGAGAAGATTTCTTTATTATTAATATTTGGTGCTGTCCTAGTTCGATTATAAATGTAATCTTGATTTTCTGAAAAATATTTTTCTATCATATTCAGGCTCCTGATATGTGTTCTTAATATAAAACTGGCAGGTTATCCTATGAAAATTGTTGTGTAAATAATTTTATATCTTCTCTTTAATTTTAAATCACAATTTATTTATGCAGATTTAAAAACCCCATTAGAAATGATGAGTACTTCAATGAAAACATCTAATGAAAAAGTGTGTACAAATAGACTCTCTCAATTGATAAAGGTTTTCTTGTATGCAATTTAAGTTTGTTCATGACAAAAAAAGAACCACTTTGTACGTATGAGACCTATTCTTTAGCTTAAATAGTTGTTCACATTTTTTGGTGATTTTTCTCATTGACAAAGTTAGGAGAAACACTCATATCTCCTTTCAGACTACATTTTGCCAGACTGGACAAAGTTAAATTTCAGAGTTCTCTGTGGTATGACAGGCTCTCTGTTTCCCTGGCCATTCTACCAGTCCTTTTTACAGGCTTTTTTTTTTGGTTATAGAATCGCAGAACAACCCAGATTGAAAGGGTTCTCAAATCATTTAGTCCAGCCTTTGAAAGGGAGCCTCAGTGACTGTACCTAGCACCCTGTCCATTCGCGTCTTGAAAACCTCCATTGATGGGGACTCTGCCATGTCCCTTGGGAGTTTGTTCCAGTGAATGTTCTCACTGTAGAAAAAGTCTTCCTTGGGTCTTGAAAGAGCAGTGATTTTCTCTAATGAGACTCTTCCTTTAGTTTACCAAGATGCATTTGAAACAAAAAATACTGTGCCGTTCGTCTGGCTTTCTATGCAGCCTGATCTGGGGACTGAACTGCTGTTTGATCTCAAAGAAGCTTTTTAATACAGTAATGGTCTTCCTTTGGAACAAAGACATAAAAAATGTGTCCTCAACAAGAAGAGTTCACATATCATTACCAGAGTTGTAGACAGTTCAGTTTCCAAATGCACCTTGTTTTTCAGTACATAACTGGTGTGTAGAGATTCACATATAACTTACTTTAGTAACTGGCTTAGCTTGACATTTTAAGAGGCTTTAAAGACTGTAACGTAATATATTTTTCAGTTTTATGCTTTCATCCTTGAAAGTGGCCTAGGAGTCTAACCACTATATAAAACTATGGCTTTGATGTAAAGTGTCTGAGTTCAAACTCCACAAAGATGATCCTAGACCACATTTGTATTGTAATTTAGTAGAAACTAATGGACTCATAAAAAAGTTAGACATATATTGTTTCCTTTATACAAATACATATANAGGACAAGCTCTAATAGATTTAAGCATTCAGTGAGGATGTCTATAAGGTTGAGGAAGTGTCTTGCTTTTCTGACGTATTCATAATGCAGAATCCTCTTTCTTTGGTTACAGCCTTTCTGCTAAGAATGAGAATGTGGAATCATAATTCTCAATTATTAAATATGAGAAAATTATTTTTATTTTATATTATCTATTGAAACAACTGAATTTGTTTCGATTTGACATACAGTTTCTTGGATTATTTATGACACACTGAAAATATTTTTCCTCTAATGATTTATTCCTTAATATTAGGCTCTGAAAAGGAAAATAATGTTAATGTTTTGACATATGAAACATGTTTATGAGTTAGATGACTACACATATATTTTTGCAGAATATCTACAACTATATAAAAAATTATTCTATTTTTAAAACAACTTCATCTATCTAAAAGGTTCCTGCAAGCAATATTGCTCCCACAAAATTGCTTCCCAGTGAACTTTTTCCTTCTCTTGAGTATTTATGCCCTATTTTACCTTTTCATTAACTGAAAAAACTATGGCAAGCACCAGTGCGAAAAAAGATCTCATCCTCATCTTGAGGAGCAAATCTAAAAAAAGAGCTATAAAGCTTGCAGGCTGAAAATAGTTACTTCAGTGTAAGAGTGTGTTGTCAAAAAATTATGAAACTATATCCTCAGCACATAATTATGCTATATTTTTTTCAGATCTGCAACCCCAGAAACTCTCAATTATTAATTCCTTCCATGCAATAATTGAAGCAATCTAATTTAATCCTTTTAATTCATCTTTCAGATGTATTTTACCCTTGCATTTTCAGTGTAGAGAAAAGTTGGGTAGCAGCTACATCACCTGCTACATTCTCTGACAATAGCTATTTGCTACTCAGTGAAGGCAATGTCAAAATATTTATGGAGACATAATTTGTTTACCTACTTTTTACACTAATACAAATCTACTATTTTATGATTAACTCCAAATTACATTCTATGCAATAAGATATGATAAGATACAGGACTATAGTATACTATACATGTATGCTACATGTATATCATATAATATTATATTGTTTTTTAGGGAGCACTACAGACTAAGCCATAAATTACATCAATGTATTTTTTTATAAAAGATTTCTATAAATGTACTCTTGACTGCTTGAAAAGATTTACATGTGGAAAACATGCTTTTTCACTTGACTGCAAGGAAATATTTGTTCAGGAGGAGCATCTCTCTGGTATTGCTTATCATTGCCTAATGGAGAGAGGAATTGGATGGAAGTTTTCCCTGGTTCATAGAGCATACTGTCAGGCCTGCCAAAGTAATAATATGGGATAAGAGTGTAGAGGACAAAAGTTTGGAGATAAATTTATTTTCATGTTTTCAGGGGTATGGAACTAGTGAAACTTGTATCATATCAAACATGCAGGTTTATTTTAATTGACAAATCTTTTCTGTTCTCTTGTCTAACTTAATTTTACTGTATCAAAAATAATTAAATGGGAATACATGAATTACAATGTAGTTAAAAACACTCAACTTATTCTTGATTTAAAAATAATACAAACGCAGCTTATTCTTCCTCATGTTCTTTCAGCATATTGTTAGTTAATTAAGATATGTGAAAAAAGTGTCATTTGTCAGCATTCTGATCAGCAAAAAATAAACATAATCAGAGTATATCATACCGTATTATATTGAAAAGAAATAATTCTACTTCAGCAGAAATAATTTAAGATAAATACAAATTATATTGGTTTTTGTCTGCAAGACAAATTCTGTTAAAAATGTTACAAGTAAGAGAAATAAAATACTGTCAATGTTTTCCTTTCAAATATTTCAGAGTGGATAATCCTCACGGTGTACACCAAATTCTATTAAAGACAGATTCTACTTATGCCTTTAATTTCTTCCTGCCCATCAATAAATTTATAACATAACAAAGGCATCTCTGAAGAGCTGCAGCAACATGGAGTGAACTGTATAATGAAAACCTTTACAAAACAGCTTCCGCTATCTGCAGCTCTATATTTGCCCCATGATATTTCCCTTTGCCTAATAGTTCTTTTGTATCAAAAATCCATAGAATGTCAGGAACAAATGCTGGACATTTACATGACTCCCGAGAAAGCGTGACCCTGTCATGACTTGTCACAGGGAGTTGTTGCGACATCACAACCAGAGATGTTGAGTGCTGGGAGCTCGTGAGTCACTTCTGTTCTCAGATATCCAGCTGTCTCCAATGATAGAACTATTACCGATGGCAGGATCAAAATGTGTGGGTTTTTTTCTGATCCTGAAAGGGCAGTAGTAGTTCCTAGAACATTTTAACACTATTAGCAAAGCCTATAAGAGTGTTAAGTATTTATTTCAAAAATGACCTAGTACACTTGTCATTAGCTCTGTTAAGAAGGTCTCTACAAAGTATATTTTCAATAAATCATTTATGGAAAAGAGAATGTTAAAAAATAGAAGAGCAGCATTGAAAAGCAATTTTTTCATTTTTAAGAATGAGATACTGTTCTCTGTACCAGTTAATTTTCTGTCCTTTTAGGGAAGAAAAGAAAAAACACACAAAAATAAACCTTATTTGGGCCAAATTGCAGATAGCCAAGTTTGCAATGTGAATTAGTTTCCACCTAGTTAGCTAGTATTCAGTTATAAGGAAGTTTCAGAACCTGATATTTTCTGAAGAGACAGAACTGTCAGAAAACAATTCTAACTTGTTAACGTTTCAAAAAATGGTCTGTAACAACTACATTAAAGTAGGTTGGTTGCTATGCCTAAGCACATTTATTTTCCTAAAGATCAAAATGTTCTAAAGCACAGGCAAAAGGAATTTGTCCTGTAGTTTTTTTTTAATACATTCACATGCAAAGCAGTTTTTTATTCTTATTTCTTCTTTGATTAATTTTAAAATTTAAATGTATAAAGCATCAGCTAATTTCATTGGTGTTAATATTTTTGCTTTGACTTCCCCAATTTTCTTCAGTATTATCATCAAAACAAATTAAAATATGTAGGTCTCTTTAGTATCTTTTGAGGTCTCTTTAGAACAATTCTTCATTATACTTCAGATTAAATCTTACATCTTTGGTTGCTATTTATGAAAATAGCAATTTATCTTGTCTTTATCTGGTACATGTAAGTTAAGAACAAGTGGTTAACAGTGCCTTGTTTTCCCACAGTGAAAGCTAATTTAACATTTTTGTTGATTTGTAGATCTGCCAAACTGAATTTCTAGCTCCATATCCATAGGCTAAACAGTAAGACAGTTTAATGCCTTCCACTGTTTCCAACTTTAGGCATGCAGCCATATACTTAAAATTGTCACAAAGCAGAATATAAGCTAAGTTAAAGCTTGAATGGCTTGAAGCTTATGTATTAATACCCATGGTTTAAACTTTGCATTTCTACATCCAAGAACAATGAACTTGTGCTGCTGTGGCTTACTGGAAAGTGTTGAAGTTTAGAAGAAATTGGCATTTCCTAAGGTGACAGGTCTGATCTGTTATGAGCTTCTGAAGCCAGTAGCCCAACAGTGGTGACTCTGACACAATATCTTGTTTCCTGCCCCAACCAACTGCAAGGCTAGGAAGTTTTTCCCAACAGACACACACACACACAAATACAGTACATACATGAGTGTATACTCGTAACCGGCCACACAGACAGGAAACATAGCACTTGCATGAACATAAAGAGCACCAACAGCCACATTTTATTCCCTTCTCTGGTCAACCAGGATTAAAGTTAATTACAGGGGAATACATATATGTACGTGTATAGGGGGTTGACCCTGGCTGGATGCCAGGTACTCACTAAAGCCACTCACTCACTCCCTTCTGCAACTGGACAGAGAGAAAAATACAACAAAGAGTTAATGAGGTGAAGTAAGGACTGGGAGAAATCACTTACTGATCACCATCTCTGGCAAAATGGACTCAGAGTGGGGAGATTAATTAAATTTATTACTAACAAGATCAGAGCAGGAGAGTGAGAAATAAGATAATCTTAAAAACACCTTGTCCCCACCCCTCCTTTTTTCCAAGTTCTACCTTGTCTTCCCCAAGTGGTGCAGGGAGACAGGCAATGGGAGTTACGGTCAGTTACTATTTCTGCCACTGCTCAGAGACAGGCAGGTCCCTCCCACGGACCCATCCCCATGGAGTCCCTCCCACAAGAGACAGTCCTTCATGAACCTCTCCAGTGTGAGTCCATTCCACAGGCTACAACAAACTGCTGCCACATGGGTTGCTTTTCTACAGGGTGCAGTTCTTCAGGAACAAGCTGCTCCAGCATGGGTCCCCCCCAGGGCTACAAGTCCTACCAGGAAAACCTGCTCCAGCATGGACTCCTCTTTCCATGGGTCAGCAGGTCCCTGCAAGGATCCTGCTCCAGTACAGCCCTCTCACAGGGTCACCTCCTTCAGGCATCCACCTGCTCCAGTCTGGGCTCCTCCTCAGACTGCAGGTGGATCTCAGCACTCCTGTAGTCCTCCGTGGGCTGCAGGATTGCAGCGGCTCCAGCATGGGCTGCACCACGGGCTGCAGGGGAACCTCAGCTCCAGCACCTGGAGCATGTCCTGACCCTCCTTCTGCACTGGCCTTGGTGTCTGCCTTGTTGTTCACACATTCCCACTCTGCTCTTCTCTCGCTGCAATTTTTATCTCCAAACAACTTTTTTTCCCTTTTTAATATATTATCATGGTGGTGTTACTATCACTCCGGACTGGCTAAGCCTTGGCCAGCAGTGAGTCCATCCTGGAGCCGATTGGTATTGGCTCCATCAGACACTGGGGAACCTTCTGGCAGCTTCTCACAGAAGCTACCTCTGTAGCTTCCCCCACTACCAAAACCTGGCCACAGAAACCCAATACAGCATGCACACAGTGTGGGTCCCCCTGGCAGCTGGACTCACAGTCCTTCTGTTCTGTAGCTGTTCCGAGATCCCACCTTCCCCTGCTATTGGTATCTGGGTATTAAGATTACAAGCCATTGATATGCAGACCTACACATATACAGAGATAGATGCTCAGACACACAGGTACTCATGCACATGCACTCACACACACTGTGGATGCACCACTTGTGTCCTGCCTGTGCTTCCAAACTCACTTTTCTGACCTTTTAAATTAGTAACTTTGATGAGTCCTGTGAAGCAAAGAACAACTCTGGAAATCTGACAGGTTTTTCAAAGCTCCCAGTTTAAAATATGTTAAAGAAATACATCTATATTAATTAAATAAAAACTAAACTTGTGATAATTCATGTATGTATTCTGCTAGAATTTATAACAAAGGATTTATAATAGTTCATTTTGCCTCTCAGCTTTTCATTTTCATGATGTCTAATCTTATAATACCTTTGCAAATAGTTGTTTGACATGTCTTCACTCATTAGAAAGTTAGATAGGTCATGTAAAATGGTTTTTAAACCTAATTTATTCTTTCATTGGAAGTCTGAAACCACAGCACTCATCTGGTAGTTTTTGAATAATTTTAATTTTACAGTTTAATTATTCATTTTTTTTAAATAGAAAACTTCTTCATATACAGAACTGCACATAAAATATGCAGGTTGAGTGCTCAAACATGTTTCCATTATTGTGCAGATAAAATTGCTATAGGCTGCAACTTCATGAGGGTTTTTATTTACATTTTCACTATAAAGCTGGTCCCAGCTGGCAAAATCGTAAGGAATAAACAAATACGCAGTTCTGAATTTGGATATGCTCTGGAACAATTTAATTAAAGGGCATTGCTGTAAAACTTACACATTTGTACAACTCTCAAATGTCTTTTCAACATCAATTCGTCTCATTCTTCTTTTATTATTTTCACTTTCTTTTGACATCAGGTTATCGGTGAACACAAATAAGAACAGACAAATTGCCTATTCTGAATTCCCAAGTGAAAGAGGATCAGACTGGGTAGGACTAACCTTGGAAGTAAACGTGATAATGTATGTCTGAGAACATGGTATCTTTAAATCAGGTAGATGACAAACTGTGTTATCACAGCATAGAACTCAGCCTTTTTTTCTGCCATCTGTTTAGACACTTTATAGAAGAAACTATCCCATTAACGGGTGTGAGGTGCTAGAAAGAAAAGACAGTTTTAGAGTTGTTACTATGTATGTAATGACCCATTCATGGCTTGTAAACCTAAGAGATCTGCGGAACTTTATTAAGTAATCTTTGTAGAAACTAGACACAGAGGTCACCCGCTGACTGTTGTGTTACTTTCCAGCTACTGTTCATTACTAGAAGGGATCTGGAGTCACAGAATTCCCAGTATTAGTGCTTATATATGCAATCGCTTGTGATTTCAAATGAACTGGCATATTTGGTTGGTTTGAGTTTATTTTCCTTTTTTTCCTTTGCAAATGGCCAGAGGAGGGCATTAAAAAGGTGACCAGAACTTTTCATGCTGGAACCTTGAGTATTTTAATTTCCAAACATTCATGTTACCAGTATCTACACTAGTATCCTCTGAAGTTTTGCAGTGTATATTGCATAATACCTTGCTGTAGGTTTTAGAAAAATAACCAGGCTGGTAATTTTGATATAGAAACAATACATGTAATGTGGGCTTAGTGTAAGAAAGCGCACCAAATCTCAACTGAAGTTAACCAGACACAGATACGTATTTGAGCCTGCTTGAAAGGTTAGTACTATATTTAGCAGGTTTCCATGCTGTGTGCTCCCTGGGACTACAGTTACATCCAAATATTTCAGATCTTGAGTTGCTTTTGATCTTGAAAATAGGTTTAAACATTACACTTAAAAGACCTAAAATAGAATCAATGTTAAAGATACAAATGAGTAAAGATAACCAATTTCTGCAGAAAATTGATTACTGATTAGTGAAAGCTAAATTAGGCAAATCATGTGGTCTCAGGACTTGAAATCTATCTACTAATTTTACAATACTTCCACTTTTTGGAAAATTAACACTGTTATCAGATAACCAAGTTGATAGGAAAATAAAGCTTATTGGAACTTTGTATAAAGGGGATTATCCTAGGTTACTGAGGTGATTTTCACAGTACAACAGAATGACAAAAAATAACCTGGAAGGGACACCGTGGAGTTCCCTGGTTTGACCTTAACAATGCTTCCACTTGAGCAGCACTGCTTGTTTACCTTTTACTACATCTTCAAGTGAAAACCATGTTTCACTTCAGGAAGAAAAACTTTTGGAAAAAATACGTTCTTAACCAAAAAATCTATTCTCTGGATGATACCTTTATCACCAATGTTTAGTAATGTATCCCCTCAAAAAATAATGACTAATCATATTTCCAAATATGACAGCACAGCTAGCAATGCTGATTAATTACAGCAATTGTTAACACAAGAATTACAGTTTGCCTCCTAATAATCTACATTATTTGTACCCTCTGAAATCAATGCACTAACTGCTTCAAATTATTGCATTTTCATTGATATTTAGGTAAAATCATGGGAAATATATGATACCAGATAATCCAGAATAATCCAAATACTGATGGTTGTGTGATGCCTTCCAAATAAGTTCAGTTTAAGACAAGAATAAAAAGAAGATTCTTTGAAAGCCTGTTTGATATCTGTCTCCTCTTGTATTCTGTGCAGGTTGTGCTCAGTATCTTATGTGAGAACCTACCCTACATTAGTATTCATAAATAAATTCTGCAACAAAGAGGTAAAAGGACTTATACACTGATTGCACTGGGACATGCCATTCTTATCTGCATTTCTCATCATTTTGGTGACATAAATATCAACTGTACACAAATTATTTTTTCTGGTGTTCACAAATGCATCATATTTTGTCAATTCATGGTGATTCTGAAGGCTTTTTAATTTGTTTCCTAGATGAGATAAGGATGAGACAGCATAAAAATAATAAGGAAAGGTTAAAAGCATCTTTTTTTTCTAACATACACAATTGTCCTAATCTATTGATTTATTTGTATTTAACACTTTTAAAAATAATTTCTTATGAAAATAAAAACTACATAAATAAACATCCATTTAGCAGTGTGGCATGCTTTCACAATACATTTTCATAATTCAGCTCCTGGAAACCTCATATAAAATAGAATGCTTTTCCTTCATTTAAATAATTACACTGAGGTACATGGAAAGAAAGTAAACAGAAAAGGGAATAAAAACATTCAACAGGAACACTTTTACATTATATATGGATTTCTTTAGTATGTTTTAGGAACCGTGATTATTTTAGATCAGTGGTGATGTCTGGAATTAACACAGAACAAAGCAATGGATATGTGGTGGCTGACCTTGGCTGGCTTTCAGACCACTACTCAGCCATTCATTCTCTCTGTCTTCTCATCAGCATGAGGGAAGAAGAAAAGATTAAAAAGTTTATGGGTAGAGAAAAAGACAGAGAGATCACTCACCTGTTACTGTCATGGGTAAAACAGATTCAAATTGAGGACAATTTATTTCATTTATTACAATGAATGTAGTTTAGCTTAGTGAGAACCAATTACAAATTAAAGCGGCGCCTTCCCCATCCCTACTTTTTACGTTTCCCCGAGATGCCCCTCCCTGGCCGTGGGCTCGGCCATGCCCTGTGGTGGGTGGGTTGGAGCTGGCTGGAACTGGCTGGAATTGACTGGAACTGGCCCCGTGCACCCTGCACAGAGCCCCCCCAGAGCCCCCGCTGCTGCAGCACCGGGACAGCAGCACCCCGCACGGTGTGTCAAAGTACCCATAAGAAGTGAGAAAACTGAGTTGCCCTTTCCTTATGGAAGCCTTATTAGTCTTCAGATACTTGATGTTCACTTTCCTTTTTTTGGCAACATACACGGCAGCCTTACCCATAGTAACTGAGCCATACACTTCACATGTCCTGAAGACCTGACTCACATGGCACATATTTGCTATGCCTCAACATATTTGTACTCTGTATTTTGTTCCTCTCTGCAGAAGTAAGGATTAGAGGATGGATGAGAGATAATTGATGTACTCTCTGTTATATTGACATGGCAACATTCAGAAAAGGTATTGAGCAACCTGGTCTAGTGGAATGTGTCCCTGCCCCTGGCAGGGGGCTTGGAACCAGTTAATCTTTAAAGCCAGTCTAACACAAAACATTTTGTGATTCTGTCATAAAACTACTAAAATTACTCTAATACAAGCAAAGCACTTGAAAATTTTTATCTTGTTTGCATACTGCTATGAATGTCTTCTTGCTTTGCGGCAGCTCTTCCTACTTCATTTATTACTTTGTTCCACCAACAAAGACATATTTATAATATTGACTAAGAAATTAATAAAGTTTAAATCTTTGTAAATAAAATACAGAAGCTCTAACTTCAAGTTTCCTTTTTCAGGGGAACATGGATTATAATACCTCTTGGATTTAGATACAGAATAAAATTTGAAATACAAGTTTAATGCTAATAGCACACATAATGATAAAGAAAATCAAAGCTTATCTTATTTCCTTTGCAGGTTTTTCGGGTCAGTACTGTGAAACAGAAATTAATGAATGTGATTCAGCTCCCTGCTTGAATGGTGCTGTCTGCCAGAATGATGTCAACAGCTATGATTGCTTTTGCCCTGAAGGTAAGTTGTTCAA
The DNA here is from genome assembly GCA_013396735.1 of Grallaria varia. Lineage (NCBI taxonomy): Eukaryota > Metazoa > Chordata > Aves > Passeriformes > Formicariidae > Grallaria > Grallaria varia. The sequence goes on along the minus strand of VWZG01004118.1, from coordinate 9,242 downwards.
AATAATTTATTTTTATTATTTCTGACAATTTTCAAAACTGTCTGCAGTATACAAAGTATCTTCTTGACAGTCTTCAAAGCAGTTGTTAAAATTTCCTTTCTATGAAAGTTATTAATTCTTTCCCAAAGTCTCATTTGCATCTTTGTTTACCAAGGCAACATGCCCATGAAAACAACCATGCTCATTAAGACTGGAGAAAGATATAGTTGTATGTGCTACCTTTATAATTTAGACAGAACTTTGTGATTTCAGCAAAGTCTGAAGGAGTGGGGAAAACAAAAATGAGCTGTATATGTATTCTATGGAAAATTCAATCAATAAACTTAGAAAAAAAATTCAACCTGAGTTACTAATGTGCATTACAAGCAAATTACAATGGTCATAGAATGACTTCAATAGTATTCAGTACAAAAATCTTTTAAAACTTTCACAGACAAAAATTATGTGATTTTCAGCACCTGTACTCTGTTTCTTTAAAAAGTCACACTCTTCAGTGCTATCAGAACTCTATGAAACAATGAGTTGTTTCAAGAAAAGAATAGTCAAAATAAAATGTTTTAAAACATTTAAAATTGCAGTATCATTCTGAAAAACTTTCACAAATGGGTTTTCTGAATACTTATATGTATTGATTTAATTGTGGTTTTAGTTACAAATAAAGCCAATGTTGTGATTTATAATCTGGTACATTGTTTCTATGTTTTAAACCTTTTTGATTTTAATCTTTGAATTGTACTATTTTCTAAGTACATACTCATGGGAGCTGATTTCATAGCTTACAATATTTCAGGTATGTATATATTAATACCAGCATTCCAATGGTGATAATTGCAGAAACTCATCATGAAATATGAAATTGCTACAAGTAAGTACAGCCTCTGTAATTAGTTAGCTTAAATTAGAAGCCAAAACAGGTACCTGAAAATTGACCTTGGAAAAGATCATTCTGCTGTTTAGCTTGCCTGACCAGCTTATAGAAAAATAAGTCTTGGCATCCACATTGATAATTTTGTGGCTTTACTTGTTACCTGTGAGACATGAGTCTGATTAAACTTGAAATGTAAATAAGAACTGTTAGTCTATACATTATTAATGAATTAAGGGTGATTCTAAAATTTTATGGCTTAAGGATCAGTGAAAATTGGTTCCATGGTCAGTTTGAGAAATTATGGGAATATGCCTTGCACTCAGGGTGCCGATAGCTTAGCATTAGTCACGGTCTTCCTGCAGTCATGGCCTGTGACAGCACTAATGAGAGTCATTTTGTAGCATGACCATGAATTAGAATACATTTACAAGAGCATAAAATCTTGGATATTGGAGAGGAGATCCTTTACCAATCAACTACAAAAAAACCATTGTTGGACCTCTGAGTTTGCTAAAAGTCACTATGACACAAGAAACTGGGGTTGTTTAGGCTGGAGAAGAGGAGACACAAGGGGGACTTCATGGCTTCCTACAAATACCTGAAAGGAGGTTGTAGTGAGGTGGGGCTTTGTCTCTTCTGCCGTGTCTCAAGTGAAAGGATGAGAGGAAGTGGCCTCAAGTTGCACCAGAGAAGGTTCAGATCAGATATTAGAAAAAAAAAAAGTCACTGAAAGAGTGGTTAAACATTGGAATAAATTGCCCAGGGAGGTGATGAAGTCACTATCTCTGGAAGCATTCTAAAAGCATTTGGATGTGGCACCTGGTGATATAGTTCAGGGGGAATTTTTGTGGTGGTGGGTTGGCAGCTGGACTGAATGATCTGGAAGGTCTCTTCCGTCCTTGATAAGTCTGTGATTCTGTGAAATAAATAAAGAAAAAGTGGAGAAGCAACTGTTTGAGACATGACTTTAAGAGATATTTTAAGAGCTTTTATTTTGAAAGCAGATGTCAAAATCCAAGCATCACTTCATCCACAATGTTGTCAAAATGGCAGCAGATACATAAATTCTTAAGTCTCTGCTCAAACAGAGGTACAACTGGATTAATGGAAATGCTAAATCCTAAATTTGTCCTTTCATTTACTAGCTCCTTTTAAAGTATGTTTGATGGACAAGTGCATGTTCTTATTAATGACAGAGCAGAAAAAGCTTTTAGAATTACCTTGCTGTAAAACTTCAAGATTATTCTTTACAAGAGTAAACTGAAAACAAGGAACCCAAATACATGCTTTAGAAAAATAAGGCACAAATATAGCTGAATAATGCATAGTTCTTTGTTGGCTTTTTTTTTCTGATCAAGGATTTGAAGGTCTGAACTGTGAAATCAACTTTGATGAGTGCACTTATGGATTCTGTAAAAGCAATTCAACTTGTTTAGACCTAGTTGCAGACTACAGCTGTGTTTGTCCTCCAGGATTCACTGGTAAGATTTATTTTAACTTGGGAAAGACATTAAATAGCTAAACTATTAATTTTCTTTTCTGAAATTAATTGCATTTTGTTCAGTGTTTTAGCATTAATAAAAACAAACGCAGTTTTCTGTGCAAATGATAATCTGCTTTATTTTCCCTCCTAATATGGTGAAAAATGAAAGCAGTGTGTGTATGAGTTTTGATTAATTAATGGAAAGAAAAACTGTATTTTACCTAGGGAAGAAAAAGTGTTCAGAAAGCACCCTATCTATGAAACAGAGGTGAACAAGTAGCTATAGCTGATGCTGTTTTTGTTCACAAGATCTTATCACAGCCATACTTGACTGAGATGGAAAAAAGAACACAATTTTAGGAGGAGGACGCTTTGTTCTCTTCAGGGGAGATGTCATCAGATCCTTGTGGTTAATAACTTGTAAATTGCACAATTATTTGTGTGTTTAACAGCTTTAAGTAAATAGCTCTTGCATCATGAGCAGTCTTCATGGCCCTAGTTTCTGCCAGAAACAGCTAACAGGATCATGGGAATATCAATAAAACTGTCTCAAAAAATATGCCATCATAACAACTATGGCAGGAACTGGAACATCTTGACTTTAAGCTGCTGATTTCAGAGAGGTAAATGGAGCAGCATTAATCATAAGTAGTAATAGGAAGACAAGTAGTTGCAGTCTAAGAAATCATACGCAGTTATTTGGTGTTGTAATAAAAAGCCAAACAGAGCAAAATTAGGTTAGAACTAAACAGAGCATTTCAGGTTGATAGTAACACCACTGACATTCAGTTTAGGAGCACTTCATACATATTTTGTCAATAGTTAAAAATAGGAAAATGGGACATAAGGAATGCAAAATGACGCACAGAGATTTAGAATCTGTGAAAGTAATAATAGTTGCAGTTCCCACAGACATCTGTGAGTTCTCTTGATTCACGCAAACATAATATTATTCAGTATTACAAAACTGAGATGTGCTCTATTTCCTACAAGACCTTATTCTCCTTTTGACTTTGATAACTGGCTTTCCTGTCATGAGTTTGTATACCTATGTCTACTTCGTATCAATTGTGAAAAAAACAGGTGATTACAAAGTATTTGTTTACACAAAGAAAGAAATTTTAATGCAATAATTTCAAAGAAGGAGCTTTAAAAACTTTGTGCCGTACTGCGAGAATCAAAATGCGAAATGTCTAACTTTTCTGTAGTAAGTTGCTCACAGTCTGTTTGAACTAGGATATTTGGTGAAAGTTGTTCCTTTGAAAATGCAGCTACACTACTTTGGGGTATGATAGAATCCACAACAGAGAGCCAGAGCTATAAATTAATGGGTGTGTGCCACCAACGCACCCTGGGACAAAGTATGTTATCCTTTGGAGGGACTGTTTATCCTATATTCATACTGATGCAAACAGCCTATAACATAGCTGTTAATTCCAAGACAAAGAATACAGGATCTGTCAACAGTAAAAGCAGTTACCAATGAATTATAAGTAGCTTCTAATGGATACCTTGAGGCCCATATTGAAGTCAAAGAAGGTCACCTGGCTGCATAATAGGCTAGTATGAAAAAGCTCTATTTTCTCCTGCCTTTCCTATGTGAGAAACTTCTCATCAGAAATGTGCTATTGATCTCATTTCATGTTAGCTTTTTTCTCTGTGTGTGTGAGATAGGACATTTCCCACAAGAAAACAAATCTGCCACTCTACAGACTGGAATTAGAAGTAGGGACAAGGATCCTCCTGATTACACTGAATATTTTCACCTGTTGTTTGTATAATTATTTCAGTCAGCCATTGTGAATCTCATTAGGTCTGCTCTCTCCAAGTCTTCCAACACGTGTTTCAGTGTCCCTAGAAAGATTCTTAGATGCAAGATACTGCATATTTGAGCTTCTAAGAAAAGCAAACAGTGGTCCAAAAATATTCCATGTCCTTCTGAGTCTTAAGATTGGTATAAATGACGCGAGAGGATTTTGCCATAGTAGCAATGATACACTCAAAAGTGGTTTAAGGGCTAAAGGAAACACAGAGTATATATAGAAACTGTTTGTTTGATATTTGCTTAATATTTAAGCAATGTAGAAATCCATACTATGTCATTAATGTAGAAAAGCACCATTAACAGCACAATTAGCTCATAACAACAGTTGTCTCTGATTACATGGAGGCACAAATTAGAGAGTTCATCATCAGATGTGCTAACACCCTGTCAACATACCTTGTATCCTTCTGATGAGACTTGACCAAGGAAGTCAAATTTTAAAAAGTGAAGTAAATGTGTAGGACTGATTTTTACCTTTCCATTTCTTTTTAACACATTTTTCTTTTCCTAGCATGTTAAAACTCATTTCCAAATAAAGTTTACCTTTAGCATCTGAACTGGTTGGGTATATATTGTCTTAGGCCTGGATGTTTTCTTCCTTCGCTGTTTACTAGCTCTGTGCCTGGCAGCATCAATCCTGCTGGGTGTCACACGCCTTGTGCGTCCCTCTCTGCTGGAAGAGCAGCACTGGACAGGAGGGTGACAGCTGCCTGTTTGAATGGTCTTGGCTGTGGTGCACCACAGGCAGTGGAGCTTGGTCCTTCCCCAGGAATAGAATCAGGAACAGCCAATGCTCTGTGTGTGGCAGGGAGCAGGGCTGGATGTAGGGAGAAACACCCTCCTTCTGAGGAGAACCAGCAGGGCAGGAACACCCAAAGAAGCTGAGAATCCTGGGAGGAGCAGGGAATCTTCTGGAAGCTTCTGCTCCTAGGTATATTTTTTGTTGTTAGAAGAATGAGCATGGGAGTACTGGAAGCCTTTGCAACCTGCTGCATGGAGTTTCCTTTATTCTATGCAAGATAGGCAGAAGAGAGAAGCAGCCTCAGAGAAAGACAGGAAAATTACTTTCTTCAATCAAAGCTTACTCTCAAACGCCGTCTTGTGGGAATCTGCATACACAGGATCACGGTAATTATCCCATAGTAAAGACCTACTGGACAAATGGACAGATGGCACCACTGCCACCTCTTTCCCTCACCATGCTTTGTTCAATTTTGCCAGTTAGAGGGGTTTCATTAAGCTCTGGTAGTTGAGATAGGTAAAGGCAGTCCAGGTCTTTAAACCTGCCAGCCTCAAAAATCAGAGAAAAACTTGCTCAGCACATCCAGATTAGCTATTTCTGGGCATTAATCAAACCTGAAGACAGGTGAAGTAAGGAATTTTAATACTGTACGGTAGGACACCATTAGAATCATAGAATCATAGAATTGATTGGGTTGGAAAAGACCTCAGAGATCATCAAGTCCAAACCTTGGTCCAACTCCAGGCCGTTTACTAGATCATAGCACTCAGTGTCACGTCCAATCTCAGGTTAAAAACCTCCAGGGATGGTGAATCCTCCACCTCCCTGGGCAGCCCATTCCAATGCCTGACCACTCTCTCTGTAAAGAATTTCTGTCTAACATCCAGCGNGGGCAGGATCACTTCCCTGGTCCTGCTGGCCACGCTATTTTTGATACAGGACAGGATACCATTGGCCTTCTTGGCCACCTGGGCACACTGCTGGCTCATGTTGAGCTTCCTATCAATCAGTACCCCCAGGGCCCTTTCTGCCTGGCTGCTCTCCAGCCACTCTGTCCCCAGCCTGTAGCCTTGCCTGGGGTTGTTATGGCCAAAGTGCAGGACCCAGCACTTGGCCTTATTGAACTTCATCCCACTGGAATCAGTCCATCTCTCCAATCTATCCAGATCCCTCTGCAGAGCCCTCCTGCCCTCCAGCAGGTCAACTCTCCCTCCCAACTTGGTGTCATCAGCAAATTTGCTGATGATGGTCTCAATCCCCTTATCTAAATCATCAATAAAGATGTTAAACAGGACTGGGCCCAACACTGACCCCTAGGGGACACCACTGGTGGCCGGCTGCCAGCAGGATGCAGCCCCGTTCACCAGCACTCTCTGGGCCCGGCCCTCCAGCCAGTTCTTAACCCATTAGTCTCTTAAGTAGTAAGATATCTTGAACCAAAGCATCAGTCAAGTGTGATGATACTGAACTCATCAATGATACAGAAGGAGAAAGCAATTATATGACGTGTTGATTACTGATCATTTTATTTGAGTGGATTTTCTCTGGTAATGTAAGACACTGTAACAAAGGAATTTTGTAAGTCACTGTTCTGGGTTGAGAAGGCATGGGTTTTTAGTCTGAAATAAACAATGGGATTATATTTTGTCCATTGTATACCCTTTGCCTATTTTAAAATTCAGAAGGGATTATTAATTAAATGGATTTCAATACTGTGCACATGTATCTGAGTGATCCCTATGCTAGTAAGGTGACACCAGGTAGAAAAAAACATGATTCCAAAGTGATTTTTACTTTAGCACTTAGAACTGATTTTTTTTGTCTTTCGTATGGATGGGATTATTAATCTGACTTCCTCACTTATATCATGGTCCATATGAATTGTCTGTGTGCAAAATGATCCTTGCTTTAAGTTTTGCCTGTTTATCATTGTAATAAGACAGTATGAATCAACAGTCAGAAACTACTATGTCACATGTTGACTTAAATAAGTATTTAGGCTTTACACAATAGATTAATAATTTTGTAAGCCTTTTAATATGCTTTCTGAAGATCAGATTTATACTTTCCTCTAGAATGCCTTGTACTATTGAGCTTTAGGAATTTCATAGTAGCTATTGTGGCTAAACAAGTGGTCATTGCAACACTTAACATTCAAAACCCAAAATTATAAAAGGATGTGTAGTGTCTTCCAGCTCAACTCATGCCATCACAAGACACAAGGGGATACCTTTATTATTGCTTTCAAAAATCTTATTGCTTTTCAAAAGTCACAATCCCTGGTGGAGTTCAGGAAAAGACTGGACATGGCACTTAATTGACACGGTGGTGATTGGTCAAAAGATGGAGGTCTATTCCAACCTGAATGTCTCTGTGATTCTGTGAGTCTGTGATCTATTGATGCTCACCCATGAGTCTTGCTTGCATTTCATATATCAGATTACTGTTCCACATCAATTGGCCCTTATGGCCCATGGAGAAGCAGCCCAAAAACCAGGTCTTCTTTTCTCTAATGTCCCCTAATGGTCCCAAACATTTAAACAACATGCTTGTGTCTGCTTTCCAGTCAAGGCACTAAGGTGTTTCTAACCAAATCAAAAGCTGGAAACTTTTGAAGACTGGAGAGGGAAGAATGTTTCCACAGCTCCTGGCCAGCAGAGCTCTGACTCATAGCAGGCCATGGTGGACAAGAGTGAAGGGCTGAATGTCTTTCCCCTGCTCAGCTGGATCAGTGCAGATTGCCACAGACCCTGCAGAAAGCAGGCTGCCAAGGGCAGGCTCCCCACAGCTGGGTGTGCAAACTTAACATGCTGGAAAATAAACAGTATTTATGCATACATGGAAATGTATTCACTATGCGCTTCTGAGTTATTAGAGAGTATTTATTGTCATGTCACATGTAAGAGTTCCTGCTTCCTTTGGAAGGAATTCAACACTTCAAGGGGAAAAAAATATTAGTAGCGTGCAGAAAAGTCTGTTTAAGTTCCATCATGCTGCAAATTACATTACATAAAAAACCTGATAAAATAATAAATATAAGTTATTGAATTGTATGAAAGAAAACAAAATCAATTTTTTTCCAGTCACTTAAAATATAAGCAGTCTTTTTTTTTTTTTTTTCTGAGAAATTAAATGGCACATTTCTCCAATAGTTTTCCTACTGCAAATGCTAAACAAGCGTGCTTGGTTTAAATTGGAAGGTGAACAGTTGGAACCATCTGAGAAAAGATAAGTCTTCAATCAAAATTTTAATTAGCATGCATGGAATTTGTCTTTGCTCTACCAAAGGTGTTATGAGATTTTTGTATTTCAGTTTAACCCCTTTATTTTAAATATAATGGTGGTTTTTTTCAATAGTGATGCCAAACTACATGCATAATGTGCATGTAGAGCATCCATTAATATCTCTTTGGGAGAAACTATGTGTTTATTTAATTTTAGAAAAATTGGAATATAATCATTTTATATGAATAGGCTTGATTTTCAAATTAAAAAATGTTGTCTGTTGCTAGGAGGATTTTATCAAATAAAAAAAAAAATACAATCATGCCTAGAAAATCTTGTACAGTGATTAAAACACACACAGAAGACTCTGGAAAACATGGCTGAAATTCTTAGTCTTGCTGACTTACTGTGAGAAATCAACCACATTTTTCCTTAACTCCGTATTTTTTCTATGTTAAGGTCATGGATGTCACCGTGCCATGAATGGTAATATACTAGCACAGTGAGTGCAGTTTTCACTTTTTATATCTGAGTGCACCTGTAGAAATAACATATGGATACCAAGGCAGATTTTCAATCAAGATTTTTGTTATAACTGCCTCAAGTAACCTGTTAGGACTAAATTTTCTGTTCTGACATGAACGATCAGTGAATAAACTCTTACATAAGAAAATCTGCCTCCAGGCAACTTCCTCAGTGCATATTTCCCATCCCAGATATTCTGTTAATGAATTTGAGAAATAGAGGTGGCATCTTATGTAAGAATGGTTTTATTTAGGGTTGTTTGTTTTTTTTAGTACAGAGTTCCTCTTCTGAAAAAAATCCACCAAACCACTGACGTTGGAAAAAGTCTGTTATTCATTACTGCTTTTGCAATACCAACTAGCATTATACCAGAAGCTTTGATACTACATTTTATTTCCTAGTATATATTGAGTTGTGTTTTTAGCCAATGAAACAATTATCTTTGGGCATCCTTTGCTTTGATAGAGCCATACTATAAAAGGTATGACACTATCAGTTTTAGTATGACCACCCTAAATAGGAGCCTTATTTTGTGCCCTCTTTAGTAACACTTTGATTTTTTTTTTTTTGTTCT
>VWZG01004117.1:0-90639 GCA_013396735.1 Grallaria varia | reverse complement strand
TGATGACGCTCAGGAGCCTCCAACAGCACATCATTTTGCGTCCCTGGCCACCACCAGTGGAGTTTCCCCAGGGGTTAAAGTCAGGATTCAAGATCTGCAAACAGATCAGTGGTCTGATCCCTGCGACCTACTAACCTGGGGGCAACGATATGCTTGTGTCTCAACAGGTGATNGGGTTAAAGTCAGGATTCAAGATCTGCAAACAGATCAGTGGTCTGATCCCTGCGACCTACTAACCTGGGGGCAAGGATATGCTTGTGTCTCAACAGGTGATGGCCCTCGGTGGGTGCCTGCACATTGTGTTCTCCCTGTGCTTGATGGTTCATCTCTTTGAAGAATGGATAGTTTCACAACCTAAGACAAATTTGTGTGTGACTTTGGCAAACGTGATCCATCAGGATACCTTGTGCTTTTCTGTTGTGGCATCAGACAATCCTTTTTCAACCTGCTTAGTGGGACTGCCTTTGGATGTGTGGCCATGTCCCTCTACAACAGGACCTTGTAAGGCATCTGACCCAAGAAGCAATGCTAACAACTGGGACAGAATTTATGTGCATTTGCCTCAAGTTACACAAGAGCCTCAGGAGCTGGAATTACTGGGATCAGTTGTGATGGATGCTTGTGTAATGTTTAATCATACTTATAATACAGCCAGAAAAGGACAGAATGTAAATGCAATGTTATCTGTGTATAAGAATGCTACTGCTTTGTGTAGTTATACTGCTACTAACATTGCATGCTCTTTTAATGCACCTATTGCACTACCTAACGGAGTTTTTCTTATTTGTGGAGATAGAGATTGGAGTGGACTTCCATCGAAATTTAACGGTGGACCGTGTAGCTTGGGGAGGCTTACTCTGCTTATTCCTAATCTCACCATGGTTCACAACAAAAGATGGGGGAAACGCAACATCCATAAGTTTACAGAACAATGTGATGACAAGGTAACTTTTTGGGGACCTGGACAATCATAGCAGCATTGGCATTGGCACCTGGGGTTGGAGCAGCAGCAGCTTTGAAAAAGCTGACAAATTTGGGAAGTTGACTGATTAAGCAAACCAACGCTACTTCTATTGCATTAAGTAATTTGTTAATTGATGTTGAGAGTGTTATACATGTTACTTTGCAGAATAGACCCGCAATTGATTTTTTATTGTTCGCACAAGGCCACAGTTGTAATGAGTTTGAAGGAATGTGTTGCATGAGTTTATCTGATCATAGTGTATCCATATACAAAAGCATTCGGCTTTTGAGAGAAGGAGTTCAAAAATTACAAGTTGATGATAGATGGGACTGGTTTAATCATTTTCTGAGAGGATTGGAGTTGTCAGGATGGCTGTTATCCCTCATAAAGACGGGACTGGTGATTTTAGTAATTGTTGTAGTTTTGCTGTTAATGTTATGAAAACAAAAAGGGGAATTGTGGGGGACTACAGTGAATCTTCTTTAGCCATCAGTGTGCTTGCAGCAAGCGTGGGTAGAGCCCTTCCCAAATCTTCGTTCGTGAAGCCTAGCCATGATGATGACAGTGAATCTGCAGACCTCTTGGCAGAGCAAGAAGAAATTGGCCTTGAAGACAATTGCGTACCCATAGAAGTTACAGCCCTGAGCTAGAGAATTGTAAACAACTTGCAAGTGCCATGAGAACTCAGAAAACTACAAGATAAGGAACAACGAGATGGATGAATCAGAATAGAGACAGAAAGTTGCCACTGTGGCCAATGAGTGATTGTTTGTATGTAATAAGCACCAATAATGTTAATGCACGTACACATAGGAGTGATATATAAAGTAGTTTTGCTAAAAATAAATGGGATCTACACTTTACTTTCTTGGATATCTTGTCATGTGTCTGTCCCAACCATGACAGGAAGGAGCTGTTGACTTGCTCAAGGACAGAGAGGACCTGCAGAGAGACATCAGCAAATTAGAGAGCTGGGCAATCGCCGACTATAAGAAGTTTACCAAGGGCAGGTCCCAGATTCTGCACCTGGGATGGAACAACCCTGGAGGTATATACAGACTTGGGAACAAGAGGTTGAAGATCAGCCACATGAAAAGGGACCTCAGCACCCTCATCAATGGCAAGTTGAATACGAGTCAGCAGTGCCCTGGCAGCCATGAAGGCCAACCTTGTCCTGGGGGGCATCAGGCAAAGCATCGCCAGCCGGTCAAGGGAGGGGATTGTCCTGCTCTGTTCTGCAGTGGGGCGGCCTCACCTTGAATACTGTGCGTAGTTTTGGGCACCACAATATGAAAAAGATATTAAGCTATTAAAGACTGTCCAAAGGAGGGCCATAAAGACGGTGAAGGGCCTAAAAGGGAAGCCATATGAGATGTGGCTGAGGTCACTTGGCTTGTTCAGCCTGTAGAAGAGAAGACTGAGAAGAAACCTCAGTGTGGTCTACAGCTTCCTCGTGAGAGGAAAAGCATGGGGGCAAGCACCGATCTTTCCTCTCTTGTGACCAGTGATAGGATCCAAGATAATGGCATGACGCTTTCTCAGGGAAGGTTTAGGCTGCATATTAGGAATTGTTCTTCACCCAGAAGGTGGTTGGGTATTGGAACTGGGTCCCCAGAGAAGTGGTTACAGCACCAAGGTAGTCAGAGTTCAGGAAGCATTTGGACAATGCTCTCAGACACATGGTATGATTCTTGGGGTGGTCCTGAGCAGGACCAGAGATTTGGACTTCAATGATCCTCAACAGTCCCTCCCACCTCAGGATATTCTATGATTCTGTTCCTCATTTAAATCAAGCTTGAAGTTTCTGGCTTGCCTTGGTTTTGATAGAAACACACTTTTTCTTTTTGAACTTAGTTAAACTTCACTTGCTGACACGTCTATTCTTTTATTTGCCAGATGGAACTAGCTTCAAAGGTGCATTTCTGTTTATTCAGTACACATCTTTCAGCAGTTTTACTAGTATTTAGTGAATACTTTAATCAAAGGGATGCAGAAAGCACATTTTTGGTTGTGTTGAAATCATCTGGGAAGAGAAGAAAGTGGCTGACACTAACTTTCCCACAAAACAGAGGCAAACTACTAAAAAAATGCATATTACCAGTATAAGACAAAATTAGGGATGTCACAGGGTGAATATAAATGTCCTAATTCATAGAGAAAAGTGCAGATTAAAGACGGACAGTTTGGACCTCCCATTGCTTGATCAGTTGTATTTGTGATGCCTTTGGAGAGCATAAGGTTTGTTCTTGTCTGTCTTTTCTGTGAGCCAATCATGCTTACACTTCTCAGAGAGCTCCAGATTGTTTATTAGTAGCTTACTAGACACTGTCTTAGAACAGACACTTTTTCTAGGTGGCTTCTGAATTATTTGATGCCTATAGTGATTGCAACTATAATCCCATTGTTTTCCTTCTGGGACATTTGATGACATTGTTTTTAGCTGTAAAATGTAGCTGCAAAAGTGTTAACCTGTATTCAGCAAATGCATAGTTGCACTGGAGAGCTACCTAGGGATCAACTGTTTGTATTAATCCGATCAAGAAAAAATGGGGAAACCAAGCTTTATATAAGCAAACAAAAAAAGGCTGCAAAACTTATCTGCTGTGCCCCAGAGAAAAACTTGTCCCCAAAGCAGATAAACTGAAAGGATCTCTTTATTTCTTATGGACTTGTTTTAAATTATTTCAGCATTGTTATTTCCCACATAAAGCAGTGTAAAGAGACAACTGTCAGGTTGCAAATGCCTGGAGGCAGGGAAAGAAGAGGTCAACCAGTCAGACATCTTTTATGTTTCTTTTCTACATTAAAATAAAAAAAGTAAGAATGACTATATTGCTCAGAACAAAGTCAACTTTATCCAGCATCCTGTCTGACCATGGACAGTAACAGATGTGTCAGAAACAAGAGGGCAACAAACATAATAATCTCAGCTTCCAGAAATCTATGGCTTAAGGTCTCAGGAAGACACTGTTTACATCTTTGAATTTAATAACTTGTGATGGATTTTTTTATTATTATACCATGAATTTATTCACTATTTTTAACCTGTTTTAGTAAGGGTTTTATTTGGTTTCTGTAAACTAGCTGCTGTTTGATTCTCTTCCAGTGAAAAAATAAGAGTGAACGCCAATTCTCAGGAGCCATAGGTGCACTCTGGACCTATTCAGCTCCTTATTGATGACTTTTATGTAATCTCCATTTCTTTCTTTCCCATGTCTTCCCTGCCATTCCACAGATGGCCATCAAGATGACAGTCAATTGACCTACCCATGACAATACAAGGCTCTATTTTCTGAGGAGTGAAAGCTAATTTTGAAACAGTACTAATTCGTCTAAGTAAAGTTATTTCTCTCTCAAGCTTACTAATACTTATACGTCATTGCCTATGAGCAAGGAAATATTACAAAGCAAGTTACCATTTCAAGTCTTAGAAAAGGCCATAAAACATGTTGCTGACTGGCTGGAAATATGAATCTACTGTATTCTCATATGTTTAAACCGTATTTTGGATAGCTCACACCCATGCAAAAGACCAGGTGTTTGAAAAGCAATGGCGCATTGATAAAGCGCTTCATATAGTTTGCAGAAAACCTGAGGAACAGGGCGGGGGAAGCAGAGCTGCAAAACTTCCTGAACTAGGTAGGCAGTGAAGTGAGACAGAAAAGCCTTTCTATATAACTTATGCACTGAAGATTTGAGGGCCAAATACACTGACGGATTACTGTAGGGAACTCAGGCATAATATCTCCATAGTGATTAGCAAACAAGCAATACATTTGTTCCTTCCTGGTTTCTGGCACCTTACGCCCCTCCCAGACTAGATGTTTTACAACTTTTTTTACAAGTTCAACCTCTGTTCTAAAAAACACAAGTGCTTATTTTTTTTAGACATTCCCAGAATAGAAGTGACAAAAGTAAACACCTACAGAATCTCCAGACCATATTTTATTTTGAAAATTTGAACAGCACTCATACTTATGAGATTACATCTAGACCAAAAGGAGTTCTAAACTTTGGTGCTGTGTTTTTCATCTCCTGCCAAAGTCTTCTTCAAAATTACAGCTCATTCAAACCTTCTGACTCCGTATTAAGGTTTTGTATTATCACTATTATCATCTAATTAAAATATCTCTCTTTCAGAGCTTTATTGCATAACATTTAGCTTCAGCTGCAAGTTTGTACAAAAAATTATCATGCAGACTTTAGCTAATTGCACCTCTCAAACTATAGTTCTGCTATAAACTAACAGCAGTGAAGCTACATGAAAGTGATGCCAACGACTTCCCTGTAAAAAAATTTCTACAGAAAAATCTTGTAAGTTTTAAGCTCAGTTTTACAGAAAATATACTTCAGCCTCTGACAAAGTGTTAATTCTGCTTTTAACAACTTGTGAAACCTGAAAGGGTTTCTTGTGCAAATGGAGGTATTTTTTGTCATTTGAGACTGCGCTGTTACTATTGTTTCAGGAACAATATGACATAGTTTAAAACCAACTCCAATGAAAACTTTTCTAAATTGCATCACCACAAAATCCACTGGCACAATATAAGCCTTGTACTTTGCAGGCGTATCTGCCCACAATCTGCCCGCACTGTGAGGGTAGAATAATTCTTGTAGTATGTTGAACATGCTTATAAATTGCAGTGGGTGTGTCAAGGGAGACAGCATAATAAAGGCAAATGATGCCTAGCAATATTTCTCACACATAATATAAATGCCTGCCTTTCTATTAGAGTCTCTGGGAGGAGAAAGAGGGAAGGGAGCCAACAGGTCACCAACTAAAGAGTGAGGTGGAAAGTGGGTACCTGCCAATTGCATGGAAAGACATAAACAGGGTGATGGAAGTAGCAAGCTCTTCTTTATGAGAGGTAAAGTTCAAAACACCCTGGGAGAAGGGGACTTGGAGAAAGATCTGACCACCTAACCTATGCTGCATCTGAACACTGCTGATCTTCACTTTTGCATGGCTCACTAAGGCTCGGACTGCTTCCATCAATGTCACAAGGATAAATTCACAGCTATGAAATGCTGCAGCATAACTGTCTCTTCTAATGCAGAGGAGCTGGGTGCCACAGCACAGTGTCAATGCAGTGCTTGTAGTCACACATTGGAATGACAGGACAGTCTTGTGTTGAACCAAAATCACTGTAATTGAGATGGTTCTTCACCATGAAGGATACAGATCATGACAGTTACACACTGGAGAGGACAAGGAGCCAGATCTACAGTCAAAGCAATTCTTAGTAGTAAACATTTACAATTCCAGGTATCCCTGCTGCCAGTGGGGCTTCCTCCCATCACAACTGGGGCATACAGGTGCTTTCAGAAGGGAGTCAGGCTCTTGACAATGGGATAGAACCCTCTAGTCTTGAAAAAGATGACAGGACTGACACAGTCACACCTTAGAGAGAGACACTATGGCAAGTTCAGCAAATATCACCAAAATGGCATACTTAATCTGAATGCAAATTAACATAAAAAAAGGAAAAATATAAAAGCAACAATGGGAGATAGAACAAAAATACAAAGAGTTTATACGCAATGCTCTCCCTGCCCACCATTCTCCTACAGGCAAGTCCTTGTTTTCATGTAAGTGTAGGATTGTCTGAGTTGCTGGCAGCTCTGCCCACTCTACCTGATGCTCCCACAATCCCTTCTGCCCTCTCCAGAAGGTCTGAGGCACACACTCTCACAAGAGCAGACCCCAACCCCAGGTACAGCTGCTACCGAAGTCCCCTCAGCCCTCACCCAAGCGAGGTGCCCAGGCAGGGGCAGCCACCCTTCCACGCCAGACACACCTTCCTCCACGCTCTCCTCAAAGGGGCAGCTGTGCACAGCAGCCAATCCCAAACACTGCCCATCACAATAACTGACAGAAAAATGTAACATAATGAGGACACGAGTAGAGAAGGGCAACGAAGATCATCTAAGAGATGCCATGAATCAGGAGAATTATGATGGATGTGTATAAACAACGAGTGCAATAGAGAAAGGTTCAGTCTTCCATCTTCTTAGCTAAGTTAAGAATTAAAGGGCAATGAATGGCAATTGTAAATGATGGATTCACAACACACAGAGATGGTTCCTCACATGTGTGGTTCAGCTGTGTTGTGGATACAATAGACTTCCTGGATTCAAAGAGGGACAGAAAAAAATTCTTGCGTTAAAAAAGCCCAACTATTTAGCAGCACTGAATATAAGGCAATATTTCTGACTCAAGGGCTATAAAAATCACCAGTCAGTGGTTGCTTGAAAAATATTTGGATAAAATATCATGCTTGTGTGTCTCTTATACTTTTCCCTACATTTCAGTGATAAGATCATTGGACCATCAGGAATACAAAACTAAGGTAAACTGAGTAAATCCAGGCCCATGGTTTTATGAAAAAATGAATTTTTGTTTATCTAACATAAATTGTTTTTAAAACTGTTATATATGAAGCCTCAGACCCACTGGACATGTTAGTCTAACTGCAAATAGGAGGGTGTCGTATGTCCCTGTTCAGAGAGCAGCAGCATAGCTCTCTCCTGAAAGTAAGAATTTACACTAGTAAGCGTTTTTTTTATAAAAAAAAATAGAGATTTTTTTTTTCGATCACAGATATTCATGGTGGGTTTGGAATGGGCCTGAATCCTTCTTGGATTTTTGTTAAAAAACTATGGAGGGATGTGGAAGAAATCAAAAAGTTTGACTCTGAGGTGACTGACAGAGTGGAACAAGAGCAAAGCATTGAATGACCATTTAACTAATACTATGAAAGTGGAAAGAAGGAAGCAGGGCAATATGACACTCCTACAGTGTTTGAAGGTACCATACCATGACAATCAGCAAAAAGGCAACTTAAGGGACCAAGAACAGAAAAGTAGAAGAAACAAAATAATATTGGTCTTGAGACAGCCTTTGTGTCTCTGTTAGGAGATTACACAATTACATTACGAACCTTTGTTTATTTATAAGTTTAATTTTCTTCATAATAAAATGTACAAATATGCAGAAATCTTTACATTGAAGAAGCAAGGGCAATAATACCTGCACATAACACCATCAACAGTGCCAGCAGACAAACTCCCTTCACACACAGGGGGACTTTTGATCTCAAGAATCATTTTAATTTTTACAACATCTAACAGATTGTTCTGCTGTATTTATCCTTGATAAAATAAGGTCCCTATTGGACTATTCCCTTCCTCTTTTCTTATTGGACTTAAACTATTCCCTTTCTCTTTTCCCTGTAGACTTCTATATCATTGATGATGATTTTCTGTCTACACCTCTCTCTGATTATACCTTAATCAGTAAGGAATGTCTTGACAAATAGGTTCAGGTTGTTAAATTTCTACATTCTTCCAATCACTTCAGGAATTTCATTCCCAGATTGGTCCATTTACAAATATTTTGCAGACAAAAAGGCCATAATTATTTCTCAGAGGAAGATATATAGCAAGTGACATCACTGGTTTCTGAGTGAGGAATTTGTAGGTAACGATTTAAAACCTGAAATACTGACATACTTGAATAAATTCTTCTGGGATTTCACAAGCACAATTAATTTTATTCCAAGATCACATATGCCAGTTCACAAGAGGTTGTTTTTGGTGTTTTGGNACATTTAACTTGGAAACATCTTACAAGGTTTCTGCAAAGGCCATCAGTTGGTTTTGCACTGGAGAAGTATTTTTTTTCCTTCTGTATAAATTTCGAATCTTTGTGATGTCAGACACTAGACTACCTTTGAGTGCTTTGTTCTTTAAACATTTTCCTGCCCATCATTTTTATAACTTCCCTGTTTATTCTGGTTATTCCTTTTCTTCTCTCTGGTTTAATTTCTGGAGTTTTCTGCAACTTATTACTAGTATTGATAAAGGCTTAATGCCAGAAAATATGAATGATTACTGCATTACACAAACAGAAAATCAAGTATTAAATTCCTCACCCAACTGTTATTATGAAGGTATCAGATGAAGTTTTCAAGTGCTGCTCACCACTTCATCACCTTGGCAATTGCTTTGCTAGCCTCATTAAAAGGAGGACAAATCAAAAAAATTAGAAGTAATGGCAATACTTTGACAAAACAGGCAAGTTTAGCTGCTGTTACATTTCCCAGGAATGTCAGTGGTGTAATACTACAGCATCCTGCAACACCAGCACTATCTCAAAAGCAATAGCCTGTAGCACCTTCCCTCAGGCCATATAAAATTGCAGACTAAAGGCCCTTTGGATATTTCATTATAGGGAACAGTAAATAAAGCTAATTAAAGGAAATCTCTTGTTCACATTACCCAGTCTTTTAGGCACAGCAAGGCCTAAAACTGTCATACTATATAAGTCATGAATTCTGAAACTCTTTATTTTAAAATTATGTATGATGTTCCTGTAAAAACATGTCCCTCTACAAACCAAATTATTGTTATGAGCAGAAAAACATGATGTTTAACTCATAGAAAGAAGCCAAATGGAAAATTTAGACTTCCTTTTAGCAGTAAATAACATTAAAAGAAGTGGCATAGCACACATTTCAACAATCAGCCACAGGCTAAAGAAGCAGGAAACAAAGCTCAACGAAGCAATCCAGTGGATTGATTCATGAGGCTTGCATACCAGCAAATCTTGGCTTGAAACCCGTCTGGAGTTAGAAGTAAAAATAAAAACAACCACCTCATCTTCCTAAAATACAAAAAAAACACCAGTTATGATCCCATATGGAGAAAGCAGCAAAGAGTATGGGCAGCTATATTAAGATGACAGCAGAGAACTGAGGTATCAAGGTTTCTCTGTGCAAGGGTAACAATGAGAGGTTAAAGAAGAAATTTTCATGGAAACAGAGGTACACATACTAGGTAACCACTGGAAAAGGTAATCTCTGCCCCTGTGGCATTAAGACAATGCTTCCACCATTTCATAACACCTTCAGAACAAGGGGTACTTTCCAGAGAACACTGTTGTACCCAATAGAGCCAAACTGGGTAGACTCACATTTTTATTTCTTACCACCTGACTGGATGCAGCAGTTTGTTTAATCAAATACACACTTCAACAAATATAGCATTTACGATAAAAGCATTTTGAAAATCTAAGAATCTGCTGTGACAGTATTGCTAAGTCTGACTGAAGATGCAATTCCATCTCATATGTGAAAACAGAGTCTTTAGTCATGTAGAACAGGAAATGCAGTTGTCTCTCCAAGTTTGCTTGCATTTTTTCTAGAGTTCATCTTTTCTTTTCCTTAATGTAGCATCAAAGGATAGCAGATACAACATACCTCTGATTTTATTATTTAACTATGTTAGCAACATTCTGAGTTACTCTTCTGCTTCACTGGAGTATTTTTGTTCTGCATGGCATGCAGAGAAATTTCTGTTAAATGCAGTATACACTTACTGATTATTGTGTCAGCTTTTTTCAAAGTCTTCTGACCGTGTCACAAGTTTATTGAATTCTAATTAATAATTTGATAGCAATTGATAATAATTTCCTTCAATGATAAGCAAATGCCATTCATATGTTAAACTCACTGAACAACACTGAGTAAAGCAGTTACCACCAGCCCACTCAGCACTGAGAGAGTCATAGCTTCTGTTCAGGACCTGCTGTTCAGCAGTTTCCCAGTGTTTCCGAAGTTTTCCCATAGTCATTTCATAAGAAATTTCAATTGACACAAATCACAGAATTAAATAGGTTCAAAAATACCTCCAAGATCATCAAGTCCAACCATTAATGTTGCTAAGTCCACCATTAAACCATGCTCCTAAGTGCCACATCTGCATGCGGCTCTACTGCAAAAAATGGGCAGTCTTGTCCTCCCTCATGCTGCCAGGTTCTTGTTTCTCTCCTTCTCCCCCAGTTCATATGTCAACTTAATCACTCAAGTCATCAAATCCATTCTGACTACTGAGGTAAGTTAACATAGTCTCTAGGGTTGTATTTTTGCCAGGTTCAGACCAGTCCATAGGTCACCAGCGTGGCACCCTGCAGGGCTGCACTAAGGATTTTACCCACTGCCCAGACTGAGCGGAGGAGGAGAAAAGTGATGGACTGGCAGAATGTAAGAAGAAATAACATGATGTATGAAAAGGAGGTATGGCTTCTTTTGGTGACAAGACCAGAACATCCTGGCTCTAATTGCTTGAGAAGCAATGGCATAACGCATAATCTAGGCATGAAAGTTTGTGTTTCACCTGGTGCTTCCAGTGAACAGCAAGAATTCAAAACTCTTGGGAGAGGAAAGATATTAGAGCTAAAAATACAGGGAAGTGGCATGGGACAGTCACTTCTGAGGGCACCGATCATTTCCAGAGCCCACTCTGGCTGTACAAGTGGTGTTTGATAATTTGATCAATTTGGAGAAATAGTAAAACATAAGAATGCGGTGCACAAAGTGGTTTTCAGTCTCAGTGTGTCTGGTTGCCAAAACTTCTCATGCAAATCAGTTATCTCTAGAAAGTGATGTTTTCCTGCATGACCACCTGAAAATTGCCAATCTGTATATACAAATAGACGGAATTACAGATTCAGTAATTAATAGCCCTGCACGTTCACTTCCAGCAATCATCATGGCTGTGTCAATAACTGACTTCCCCCTCCTGAAGGATTTCCGTTGCATTTACTGGTTTATTTCTTAAAACTCCAACAGCAGAAATGCCTTTCTCTTTGCTTTGCTTCTCTAGTTTTGGTTCTATGTATAACAAAAGAGTTATAAAAAATTACGAGACAAGTAGTAATAGGGGAGTCTGACTTGCAACAGTGGAAAAGAATACCACAGCTGAATCCTTGCTGCCCACACCAAGAATCAAGTGAAAGCCCTGCTTTTTCCTGCCAATTGAAATTTGTGGTTTTCCTTTGTAACCCTAACAAAGTCACAACCATAGAGGTTTTATAGTGTTTTGCTGCCTCTGGGTCTCCAAGGAAAAGGAAGCTAAACACCTCACAATCACTTAGCGCATGCAACGTTTATTACAATTATTCTGCATGTTTTAAATTTGTCTGAGTTCCTTAAGAACATTTTGAAAGGGGAGAGACAAAATTATGAGGCTGAACCAAATCTCAGGACAACAATTTAGAAGGTGTATTTAATGCACCTGAAATAATTTCTTGGTTGCATTGGCTAAGAAGGACACGTTAATTCCTGAACTTTCCTCCAGAAGGTTACCAAGACCTTGCATGAGAAGGAATGTATGCTCCTTTCGTTACTTTTAATGCAATGTCAGTAATATTGCATAACCATCAGTATCGTAGTGTTTTCCTACACAAGGACTGCAAGGGAGTGAGAATATCAGGAATCCTCCTTTTTTCGTCTGAGCTTCCTCTGCTATTGTGTTTGTATGACCACTCTCCCCATCCAAAAAGAAAAAGAAAACAGAAAAAGAGTACAGCATCACTGAAGAACTCAAGTTATAAGACTTATACCTCTACAGTGCTTTTTAAATATTTTGAGACATCTTGAAAATTATAACAAAAAGAATCAGTTAGAAGAAACAGTATTTAGATAAAGCAGACAGACAAGAATAGCCGGTTGAGCCACAATCTCATGATATTTTCTGCAAGGTGAATCATGGAATGGCAATGTGGTTTTTTACACTGTTGGTAATACAGTCAATATTTCTAGTTACAGCTGTAAAAAAAAGTATCATGCACAACTATCAACCTTGTATGTATTAGGAAAAAGAATATGCAGAACAGAACCTCACCTTCATTCAGCTCTAAATGACTAACAGTAGGACTCCAGGATATGCATAAGAATCAATGTATTATTTAAATTGATTTTTTTTCTATAAAGGTATTGAAAGTATGCTCCAGCTACATTACTAGCATAAATTTCAGTTTTATTACATCTATCTTTAGATGTGACAAAACCCTCTTGTAGGCATATTAACAATATACATTCCCAGACAAAAGACATTTATTCATTTATAGCACAAATTACAATCTGACCAGTTCTTTCACTTCCATACTGGCCAAGTTCCGTAGATAGCCTTGCAGTGTGGTAAAGAAACATGTTCAATTTTTCACTTATAGATAACTAAAAATGTATTAATACATAAAATGAAGTATAACGATCAAAAGAAACACGTAGAAAACTCAACATTTTAATTGATACTAAACTCAATTCACAGGTTTTGCCACCCACACAATACCTGAAAAAGAGTCTGTCTCCTTGAGATCAGTGGCCTCTGGGCTTGTGCCAGCACGCAATCAAAATTCTCATTTACTTCTAGCACTTAATTTGAAAATAAAGGTATGAATTTTAGCATTTAATAATTTTCTCCTGATTATTCATAAATCATTATATTATTCATTCTTAATCAGCTTCAGAAGTTAGAACATTTTCTGCACAATTGTCTCTCCGACTTCAATAAAAAAAAATCAATACATGTTTCCATCCTCTTTCTCCTATTTGCTGCTCCAGTTAGTCTGCTCTGTCCTCTGTTTTTATTAAGTTCTGCCTTATTTCTGAGATTGAATTCACAAGCTTAGCAAATGATGAAGCTGTCTCTTGTTTCAGTTTCTTAATTTCCCTTCTAAATTATCCAGCAGACCCTGGGGTGCTGGAGTGGTCCACTGCATTTTTTCCTGCTGTTTCTCATTTTTCCATTACTTTGAATTAAAAAGTAAAAGTTTCCTCACTAATTATGTTGTTTTAATAACTATTTTGATGTCTCAGCTTTTCTCTGACGACTGCCACCTTTCATTAAAAAGTAGGGCCTGATTTTTTAAGGCTTATGCACAGGTCAGACATTTAAATGTCTTTGATCCTTGAAGCTTTACTGGATACATTCAGTGCTGCATCAAGTCAAGTGAATCTGGTCTGTCTGCAGAATGGAATACAATTCTCCCTCCACCTGATTCACATTTACATCACAGCAATTGAAGGTCACATTTTTTGTGACATGCACCCATGCTACCCCGAAGATTTATTTGAATTCCGACACCTGAAACAGACTTTGTTCAGATCTCACTCTGCAAGGACTGTGCTACTGCCTAGTGTAATATCACAACTGCACAGTCTCATGGTGTAGAGAACATGTAGGAAACATCACAGGTTCAAACACAAATCTCAGTCACTGATCTCCTACCCTGTCCCTCAGGCATCAACAGGAAATCATTTTCAAGGCAACTGGAGTATTTGCATGCTCCCCACCACTGCCAAAATATTTCTCACCTCTGCTGATGTCCAAGCAATATTTGTCCTCCTCTGGGGGAAGAAGGTAAGGAAACCACCAAAAATATTACCTGCAGACTCATCCATTCACCCAAGCAAAAAAAAAGTCTGCCTGAGAAACTGAATTTGCAGCCATCTGTGCCTATCATCTGCTTCAGTCATAGACAAATGAGAGGAAGAATCCCTAGAATTTCCTAAACATTAACATGTAGACTAGAAGCCAGTGTAAAGATAGAATAACAAAATCCACAACTTTTCTTAACCAAGCTGTTTAACAAGAGAGAAAGTGAAGAAAGTCACCTGGTCTTAGTTTTGCAAGTCATCGAAGAGTGTACCAGATTTATTTTTCTATTATCAAAACGGTGGCTTGCCATTTCTTACTCAAACTATCCTCTTCAGAGCTAAGAAATAACTGGGCCAAATCACTTTACTCAGAATGGGTTGCAGTGCCTTTATTAATTTGCTCTTCCTTTCCTTCATTTTATTCATTCAACTTTTCTCCCTTGAAGCAAGGCAAGAAATCTTGCCTCATCTCTAATCCTTTTGTGGAGTTGCAATCACTTCTTTTGAAGATGCTTCCAAATCTGTGTTCATTTTGTATGTAGAGGGATTTTTCTGATCCATGCTCATTTTGAATGCAGAGTGTTAGCAGAAGAAAAAGGTTACTTGGAACATTGTTTCAGAGGTAGCTGAATGGCTGCTGGGCCTGGTTTTCCAACCTGCAGGGTAAGAAGTCCATCCAAAGTGTTTTGGGGTAGTTTGTTGTTTTGTTGTGTTTTTTTCTAGAGCAGTGCAGGGAGATAATAGATAAGTTACTTTTTTTTTGCTTGTTTGTTTGTTTTAGGGTAGTACATGAAAAAAAAATCACTGTAAAACAAAGATGGGAAGAGGAGAGGAGTTTCTGCAGACTGTAGTTCAGACATACTGTAGCCTACAGAAGACGCAGACAGACCTGTGTCTCTGAACACAAGCAGGAGGTCCCCATGCACTGGTCCCTACAGCAGCAAGAGATACAACCATCTATCATGTAAATAAAACATTTGTAACATAAAGATCCCATTTTCCATTTAAGCTTACTGTTTGCACTTGCTCCGACTTCAAATCTGGCTGCAATTTATATTCTGCTTTTAACATGGTACAAATAATTTATGTTTTGCCATCATTTTCTCTTGCCTGCAGTGGGATACCTGGTATTCTGGCACATGCTGTGCTGAATTCTTCCATCATATCAGAGTGGAGGTTTTTCCTTTCTTTCAGCTCTTCTCATCATGCTATGCAAAAACTCTTGCCTCCTTCTTCAAATGCTCAGACAATTGCCACATCAGGGAAGGAAAACTAAATTTCTGACTAATGTGTACTGTGACAGCATAATTATCTCATGGCAGGAAGCCTTATTTACTTATTATCCTCACAGGTATGAAGTTACAGAAAAGCATATTCCTGCTAAGGGGAAAACTTGGGATTCTGTCTTCTGCAAAAGGGATTTGGAGGGCAGGAGAAAGATCATCCCTCCAGGGTTATTTAGCCTTGGCTGTCTCACACTAGTAGAATATTCTTGTTCTTTGACCACAGACGTGTTTAGTCGTCCAGGAGATATGCCCGATTTTCCTTATATTCCTTCATTTCTGATCATCTGATGCTCATGTGTCGCAGAAGTCAGTCCGAATAACCTACTCTCTTGCACCTCCAGCCTTGAGGACCCTCCCTGGGCAGACCTGACATCCTTATACTAGCTAAAGGTAGACTCCAACCTATGATCAGAATAGATCTATTATGGAAAGTGTATTTGGAGCATCCCTAAGGCAAGCTGCTTGGAGTCCAGTCAGAGATACTGCTCAAAGAAAAAGAGTTTTGTGTTATCTTTTCAGTGTTAGCCTGATGGTTAAAACACCTACCAATCAAATGGGACATATAATCCCACAGCAGCACTTCCCAGATGAGAAGGATACTGAAGAGGGATGTTTTGAAACACAATAACTGAGGGGCGAGGATTATAAGATTCATGGGACCAGATAATGAAAAATTTAAATGGAGTGTAAATCTGCTCAAGGATTTACGAGTTGAAGAGGACAGACCAGGTGTCCTGGCTCTCTTCCAGAATATTTCTTGATTTTATCCAGTGCATATGCAATTTAAAATGCATAAACTTCCCGAAGAAAGCAGATGAAAAGGTGATAAACATAGAATTACCCTCATAACTTCTACAGCATTAGATAACGAAGTAGTAAAAGTAACAGTTCTAAGTGTGCATTCATTGTGAATTTAGAAGACTTTCTCCTTTTAAGAAGGAATGAACAACAGCCAGTATATTTATTTTGCTGAGAAAAATTCTTTAATAAATTAAAACAAGTGCAGAGGACAAGGGTGGATACTACCAAAAACCACATTATTTTTCAAAAAATTTCTAAAACCAAATTAAAGGAAAGTCTTACAAAAAATGACAGTAAGAAAATCTGAAAACTAAAAATTTTAGAGAAATTCTTAGGCATCCTGTTCAGCTACTACAAGTCCCCACTGGAATACATGGCTTTATAATATTTCAAGTGGAATGTTGAAGAAGAAAGGAATGCAAATGCCTTCTAAATTCTTTGGGTTTATTCTGTGTCTTCAATTTGATAAATAAATTAATAAACATTTGATGCATAAGTTATTCTTTATTTGGCGCAACAAAGAAAATGAAAATGTCTGAAAAGGGCAATGCACATTATTATCTCAACAATGACAGAAAATACTACATTAAAGGGGTGCAATGTGACCAACCTGAAACAGCCTTCTGGGGAACGGAGTAGACTAGTGTGCGTTCAGAGACAAAAATTTAGGAAAACATCTGAGACTGCTTGACATGAGCAGCAACAGCAAAGCTGTGCCCCTCCAAGGTATACTGCGGCTCTCCCTTATGCCATGTGAGCCAAAATTCTACTCACGTCACTGAAGTTTCTCACAAATAAATCTAAAACAAATACAGGTGGCCCACAGGTCTCATCAGAGAATTTTGCTTTACACTTGGAAAAACAAAAAAGTACACACGTACTATGTAAAAGATAGAAAGCATCTTTGTTATTTCTGCCCGTTGAATTCTAAATGCGTCTTTTAAATTGCTAAGGAATATACATGTTCTGAATTGCTAAGGAAAACATTTTTAGACTAACGATCATAAGCTGCTAGTCAGAAGCCAGGATAATTAATTTAGAAGGCATAAAAGTACATCAATAACAGACAAAGTAAACAACGGGTTATGAGACCCCTTATAAAAATACATGCAAAATTTGCAGATCTAAAAAGTGTGCTAGAAAGACATGCACTACTCACATTTCATAATATCCAGGTCATGTTGAAGATAAATTATGAAATCTAAAGCTGGACATTTTTGAAATAATTTACATAGTACTCCTATGATAAGTGAAGATCAAGTAGAATAATTAATCATCCTTGCTGAGCCCAAAGAGATAGGACCAGCCACAAAGACATGAACGAATAATGAAGAATTAAGTCTAGCTGGTTTTATCAGGAAATTCGCAGTCTACTTAGAGAAAATGTTGCCTTTAGTCACAGAAATACATGAATAATAATGAGAATTAAAACACTATAAATAATCACTCTTGTTGGCATAAAAGGAAGACCCAAATATTACTAAATGTTATAGGGGATTTACTTAGTATAGGTTTGTTTAGACAGTCTCAGCTCTTCGTTGAGGTAGCTGATATGCCCGAGGAACAATAGCATGATAGTGGCTAAGGAAGAGTGCAGAGTTACACAGCTCCTCAGCCCCTGGACCTGTTCTTGTTCAGCTCCTCATCTCATATCAAATACATGCAAGGTTTTCAATGGAATGGGAAAGAAAGTTGTCCATGTTTTCTTAAAGGGAACCTGAAAGTATTTTGGAGGGTCCAAGGATAGCCAGAAGTCACAAACCTAGCAGTGAGGACTCCACTTCTGCTGCTAACTTGCTGTAGTAGATCTTTTTGTCCAAGGCATTAGAGCAACCAATTAACTGACTCCTTTCAAACCAAATTCCAATAGATAACAATAAAGTTTAGGTATCTAAAATGTTTTAGGAGATCTCAATGCCTTTTCAGCCACCCATTGTATGTGGAGCCAAAAGCCCTTTATGAAAGAGGTAAGAATGTTTCAAGAAGCAGGCTAAGACAAATCCCTTATGTGCCACAAAGACCCTAAGGCCTGCTGCTTATATGACATTGTGCTCCTTCACAGGAAGAGGTGCCAAGTAAACATAAGATATATTCCCACAGACAAGGCGTTACTTGCAAATGCACGTTGAAGGGAACGAGATACAACCATGTTGCCTCCATGGAACACCATACAGCAAATTAATGCAAAAGCCAAAGGTTAGTCACACATTAAGGAGATGTAAGACATCTTGTCAGAAAAATGCATGCAATGCATAACAAAAATGGAAACAGAGAAGTTAGTTATCTATAAGAACTTAGATGTTGTATTAGGCCTGCAACTGACCACATATTCCCCAGGAATAGCTAGGAAGTCCAAACTTTTGTGAGCCAGAACAATACGCTTTCCAAAAATAACAGCTTATGCAAAAAAAATTTGTTTCCTTAATATTCTGTATGGTGTCATGAGGCTCCTAATCTGCACTACATTCTGGCACCAGAAATATTTACATAAAGGCCTTCTTCTACTCCCACATATCCATCCCTTAAAGGAGCTTATTCTCACCATCAAATACTGCCGCTTACTTGTCCCAGGCCTGTTTTATTTTTCCCTTCAGACCCATAAAGCATTACCTGATCAATGAAAATAAGGAAGCAGTAGCTATGAGGACTACAAATCCCTCCAAAGTCATTCTGATACACCTTTTGCTCAGAGGTACAGCAAACCATAATTCATCCCAGTGATTCACAATGATCAGGGTACAAAATGCTAAAGACTAGTTCGGCTTCCTGTTCCAAAGGAGGACCACAAGATAGGTCTGCCTGGATTTGGGGATCTGGGCTTAATAGACAGCCCCAAATGCCTGCCTAAGAGACTGGATTCGCCTGGGCTTTTCTCGGTTTGGTCAGCACCTTGGCCACAGCTCCAAGTGCTGCCCTATTCAGACAACGCTTCAGATCATCAGACATGATCTACTTTAAAAGGCTGCCATGAAAATCCAAGAGAGGCATGTTTCTTGTAAAAGTTAAGTCATGCCTGGCAAATCTGTTGGAGTTCTTCCTCCACCTAAAGGGTGTGTTACAGAGAAGATGAGGCCAGACTCCGAATCAAATATTCTGATTAACCTGCAAAGCCCTTCACAAAACCGTGTGAATTATGCCTTCTGACACATTCTCTGTAATTCTCTTGGTTTACTTCTGTATAACCTTATTGAAGTCCAGTCTTCCGTCATATCCTCTGATAAAAAGGTTCTACTACAAGAACAGGAAAAAAACATAATTGCATGACTGCCATCTGTTCATTCTTTTAAAACTCATTGACTAATATCTGAAGAAAAGGAAGAGTTACAAAGTTAAATTATTCTCTTCTGTTCCAGCTTTAACTGAAGCATGCCATCTTCAAACAATGACTCTTGTTCATATTACAGATGCCAAAAGCTCATCTTCCTGTGACATAAAAATGGTCTTCTCATGCCCTCTAAAGCCCCCAGGTTGTTTTTCAGAATCTGCTGGTGTTCTTGCACAGTTTCAGAACAACTTTCATCCATTAACTTGGAAGTTTTCTCCTACCCGAGACAGTCCCTATATTTTGATATTTTCTGGTTTGTAGCTTTGACCACAGACATGGAGAGTGTTTTCATCTACAAGACTAAGGTGAAAATAAGTTAAAAGATACCAGATTGCCCCTGTAGAAACAACTTTAACTGAAAAACTGAAATAATTTGTGGTGGTCTAAAGAAAGACTGAGGGGTGGGCAGGTTAGCCACGGTTTCCTATCACTATTTTACTTAAATAATTTATTCCTATCCCTTGACAGTGACAGAAGGACTAACTTCTATGCCAGTTTTCAGATGAAATTTGAAAGAAAAAAACCCACTTCAGATGATTTGCTGAAGTGAGTTCTCACCAACATAAATGGCAGAGATTTTGAACTCATACACCCCTTGAAATCACATATCTTCTCTATTTCTTACCAAATGGAATGGCTACATGGAAAACAAAAAACAGGACAAAGGATCCCTATATTCAGGATAGACTAGTTTGTCAGAGGTCCATTATGATAGACAAATGATGCTTTCAGAATTTTTCTCACAAGTGTATCTGCATGACAGCACAGATACCAATAGACACAAAATATGTCAAAGTGTAAAATAATCCAGAAAGAGGATAAGCATTAATAATTTTCTATTTGTGGTGCTTTAATTGCTGTTTTGCTTAGTTTATTGAACCATCAGATTAGTATAATTGAAGGTGACAAATATATTATACTCTTTCAAGAATCAATTTGGACTTCAAAATATATCTCAAATTAACCTTCCCCTATACTACCAGTTTTATTTCACTGAATTTTTCAGTACTTATTTAGAATAACAATCTATTTTATACTAGGTAATGCTTATGTGTAGCTTTTGAGTTTATTTTAAAAGTAGTATAAGAATAAAACCATTTTTGTAACGCTAAATTTTTTATCATATCTGGATACTAATTCCTTCCAATCAGAGATGTGTTTGGAAAAAGCAAGCTAGTATTTTTCCATTAATTATTATAAAACTGATTATGTCATTCTTTAATTAACAAAATAGAAGACAGAGGTGATATTAAATGAAATCTGGGCTTATGGATAGCCCTATATAAAACTATTATAAGCCAGAATAATTGTCACTATCAATTCTAGTTTGGTTTCTAAATGAGAATAGTTCTGATATAGATCTTGAAATTTTTCTATAAGAATAGTCCCTAATTCAATATTTTTATCAGCATATATAATGTGATCATGCCTCAGTAAGTCAAGAGCTTTGGCTAGGCCTATAGCTATTACGGCCAACTTACCATTAGCACTTTATTATCAATAATGGAAAGATATTACCTCTCTTGCAACCTAGAACTGCTATGAAATACTTTGATCATCACTTGCGAGCAAGGTAGCCAAAATCTTAATGTACAACCTTCTCCTAATAAAACAGGTACTTACATATTTGCACTTGGAAACCTTCAGTCTAGGGATAAGAATAGTCTTGTTTTCTTGAAGACACTCAAGGTATTGTTAAATAAATAAATCGTAAATTAATGTTTCTCAACATTTTCTATGGGCATCATTTAAAAGTGACCCAGGAATCTTTACCTTTCATCCGTTCATATATATATATACATATTTTTTCACTTTTTAAACAAAATTAGAGCTTTTTCATTGCTAAGCAGTTATCTATGAAAGTAATACATTTGTCCTTTGCACTGTATGTTGGCATTTCCAAAATAACTTCTTAGGCGCAAAGGGCTTTCACTGATAGAGGACATGTATAAAAATTGTAAAGGACAAACTGGATAAAAGTTGATTCATACCTCTTTAATATTATCTCTCTTCTTACCAATGACCCTACCTACTGTTATGAATGCTATTGAAATTGCTTTTTCAAACAGAAATCACATAAGCTAAAGATAGAACTACCAATAGCTCTTATGTTTCTAGCACCTATAGGTAAGAGATGCTGTTCAAACAACTGCCTACCATTCATCTTTCTTTATGGTAAATTTGGAATGAACACAAGAAATTCCTTTTTAAAGCTGACTGTGGAAAAGGCCCTTCTAAAGAAGCTGTAAGAACTGCAAATTGTGCGATGACAAACCTGCTCAGACTTCAACTAGGGTAGTTGTGACTCATTAGAAGTTTGTTCATTAGAACTGTGTCTTTAATTCCAGCTCAGTATATATACTGATATGTCTCTTCCCTACGTTTCTTTTATTCTAACTACATGAATAAATGGCGTATCTACAGGATGAACATTTGCAACTTAAATACATCAGCAGGGTGTTCTTGAAGAGAAAATTGCTGCGTAGCAGGTTACATTAGCCATCAGGGCTGGGGAAGTGGTTCTTCCCCTCTGTTCAGTACATGTGAGACCACTTCTGGACTGCTGTGTTCAGTTTGGGGTTCACCAATATCAGACATTAGCCCACCAGAGCAAGTCCATCAAGGTGGTCAGTGAGCTGGAACACTGGATGGCCAAGAAGAAGTTGAGGAAGCTGGGCTTGTTCAGCATTAAGAGGAGAAGGCTTCAGGGAGGGACCTCGTTGCAGTCTATAGTTACCTAATGGGAAAATGCAGACAAGATAAACTCAGGCTTGTCTGAAAGGTGCACAACAGGATGAGGGGCAACAGAAACAAGGCAAGTCCAACTCGATAGCAGAATATTTCTGTTCTTCACCATTAATGAGGGTGATTGAACACTGGAACTTGCTGCTCAGAGAACTTAAGGAATCTCCATCCCGGGAGATATTCAGAACTTGATTGGTCACAGTCTCGGGCAATGTGATTTGACTGGCCCTTCTTTGCACTGGGATTTGATTAAACAGCTCCCAGAGTTCCTTTCAAACTTAGACTATGCTGTGGGTCTGTGAAGTCCAGACAGCTGCATGCTGCATTTGTTCGTGCACCAAAGAGGACTTGGTCATGTTGTCACAGTTGTGAAAATATGTTTAAATACCTTCTGGACAGGATCCGGCACACATCTCATCATTTAAGCAGGGAGTAATGGATCCCAGAATATGGGCAGATGGTCTGCACATACATTTCTGTATATTCTTTATTAAGAGATACAAATCATCACTTCTACTTTCAAAAATTACCTGTTTTGAAAAAGACATCATCCTTTGTCCAGTTTACTTGTTTTGTACTCCTGTGAAGTGTTAACATAACTCCCCATGATGTTTGGTATGGTAGGCTCTTAGTCCACACCTTAGCCCTGCACATGGTAGCTTCATGTTTCACTTTCCCATTACTGTGTGTTTTAGTACCAGCTTAATCTCTCCTCCAGAACGGGAAAATCCTTTCCCATCTCAGATGAATGCTACCTACAAACTCAGCTGCCCGACACCAAGATAAAGTTCCTCTACAGTCAGCAGAGAGAAAAAGGCCCCTCTGGAGGATGATTCATCCTTACTTTTCTTGAAAACAAGGCTGGCAAATTTCTGAACATATGCGAATCCTCAGATATGTACTCTTTAGATGTTATTTGTTTCTTTAGCTGTCTTCGTTTGTGAAACTTTCAGTGAGGCACAGAGTAGAAAAAAACAGAGATTTTTGGAACAATTTAGAGTAATTGTTAATGTGACCTGCAGAAAAAGGCACTAAGAGCAAGAAAAAACACGAGCTTTACAGCACTGGTTTCCTATATAAGGAGTAGAGGGGAAAAAGACACATGCATTATTTTGATCTCTAAAACAAATTACAATTTTGTTGACGAAAGCACCTTAACTAAGTAGGCCCTTACAAAAGGTACAGTATTCATGCAACACTCCAATTACTAAGTCTCCTTCATTACACCCAGGAACCTAATTCAGAAATTAATTCCTTCTCTTTTGCTCCTCTTCCAAACCCTGCACCAGTAGCAGTTGTTTCCACAATTGTGACAAGATGGTTTTGCCACTCTCACACATGAGGCTGCACAGTGGCATGAAGAGCCTGTTGTCATCACCTCATAGAGAACTGAACATCTCCTGGCTAAAGAAACCCACAGAGCTGTTAAGGCAACAGCAAGTCCCAAAAGCTGCAAATGGAAGCTTGTATGGCTGCAAGGCACAGCAATCAGGCTGTAAAAGAAAAATTACGCCTCTCCAAATGAAGAATTTCACAGAATATGCAGAGTTGGAAGGATCGAGTCCAGCTCTTAAGTGAATGGCCCACACAGGGTTCCAACCCACAACCTTGGCATTATTAGCAACATTCTCTAACCAACTGAGCTAATCTCAGGGCATTTTACATCATGCTTGCTCTCTGCTATCTCACAAGTCTTCTGTTCTTCCCTCTGGCATCATCTCCAAAGACTCAAGTTGTGTCAATTAATTTCAGATCAAGAGCAGGAGTGTGCCAACAGCCTGCAGCTCCTGCTGAGTTCTTGTTGCATGATGAGGAGCCCACTGATTCAGGAGGTGCTCCAGCAGCAGCACTCCGGGCAGCTGACAGGCGTCAGCCCATATGGCCAGCATGCAGGGGCAGACTGGAAAGAGAAACACTCATATCAATGTCAGTCGAGTCACCAGGGTGCCCGGGCATAACAAAAGAGGCATGTTAGAAACCGTCCTCACTAGACAACTTTAAAAGAGTTTCTTGTGCAATGACAGGAACCTAGACTCTTTTGGAGATAGAGGACAAAAGAACAGTGTGTCTCTCATCTTATTCTCCTCCTGTGTGGAAGAGAAAAGATAAACTCATTTCCTCACATATTTCTTGACACATCTGTAAATAAAAGACTACCATTAACACTTTTCATCGGACATCATCTATGTGTCAAAACTGTTGAGGGTATGACTTGAAATCCTCTCCTTCAGAAAGGATGCAAGCGAGAAAAAACTGCCTTTGATTTATTAAAGATGAACTCCCAGTGCTGTAAAAGGCAGAATGGGAATGTACACACACATCCTAAGAGCAGGGCAGGATGAATACCACCCTCACATTTATATATAAAGTTCAATCCACAGCCTTTCCTGTTTATTGGACTGTCAGCATTCATGCAGTCACAGTACATTTACATTGATATTTTTTGAGAAGTCTACCTGTGTGTTATTTGCTCGTGATTGCACCAATCTATATACAGAGTGCTTCCCTGTCTGTATGAAGCATTTTGACTTAGGAATTATATTTTGGGGATGAATAACATATGAAAAGAAACATATGGGGAAAAAAAAAGTCTATTTTTTTTTTTAGTTACATGAAAGGCAGGGTGAGATTAACAAGAATTCAAACACAGAAAGAAAGGGAAGAGTAAACTACTGAGGATAAAAAGCTCAATACTGTATCACCTCCAAACTACAACCAGCTCAGAATTCCAATCTGGATCACTAGAAGTGCCAGGGATTTCAGCATCCAGAGCTGTGCCATGGCTGCGCAGGAGCTGATGGAGGTACCGCCTTCAAATTACTAAACGTAGTCCTCAGCTGAAGGCAAACACGACCACCACCTATATCCCCATCATTCCTCCACAGAAGTCGTTAACAGGTATGACACCAATGTCAGGGGGATGTGGTACACTGTAGCTATGGAGCAGGTAATGCCTACAAGCATTCCCATGCTCCCCCTCCTAATTGTTGTATGTGGACATCTTAGCTGGTGTTCTAAGGCAGTCCTGTGCTAAAGGGGCTGTCGGTACCTCAGATACAGAAATTCTGACCACAGTGACAGGTATTGGGGCCCCATTGCTCTCCACCAGCTCCTACTTTCCATCACAATCTCACATCTAGAATTATCCACTGGGCAAAGGAGTCCTCTTCAAAATAGCAGGGGATAACTGTGGATCATGACATGTAAACAACACAGACAAAAGAAACAGTCAGACCTGGTTCTTTGCATAAAGAGATACTTAAAAGACTATTGTTTCATGTTTGTGGCAAATGACAAGAGAAAAAAAAGGAAGAACTTGGTGCAAGACTGTCTTTTATGCTCCTTATTTCCCAAACCCAAGGCTGTTCTTTTCTTTCATACAGCTCTCAGAGGCTCTCAGTTATTAAATCAACCAAAATGAAATAATCTTCAGAAGCCAAGTAAGAAGCAGTTCACTGTGGAAGACAGTTGTTGGACAGCTTTGTTGTTATTGCTGGTTTGGTTTTGTTTTCCACGTAGCACATTATGAAAAGCATATTATTAGCAGCTGCCGTCCCCTGTGTCCTGCTCTGCCCTGCTGCTATGAAGAGCCATGTGCTCTCATTATCAGAGGCTGTGCAGAAGCAAGTATTTGCTCATTTGGGGACTGCCAGGC
This sequence comes from Grallaria varia, assembly GCA_013396735.1. Classification (NCBI taxonomy): domain Eukaryota; kingdom Metazoa; phylum Chordata; class Aves; order Passeriformes; family Formicariidae; genus Grallaria; species Grallaria varia. The sequence goes on along the minus strand of VWZG01004117.1, from coordinate 64,643 downwards.
TCCATGCACTTCCCCATGGAGACAGCAGGGGCATGGGCTTGTCAACAATGGCACCACCTGCCAGGCTAAAAAGCCTTTCAAAACAAGTGTTTGAGGGGAAACAGTTGAGTGTGAGGAAGACAGTTTGACTCTGTGGAACATGTCCCACAGCTGATCTCTCCAGCTGCCCATGCTACCCGCAGGCAGGGTGACTGGCAGACACAGTGACAACCTGCCCTCCTGCATCAATGTTTCATGCAGTTCAAGCTTCAGCCTAACGCTCATGCAGCTTAGGGACACTTCTGGCAGATCCAGACTCCGTCACAGATCTGAGTAGTTTTCTCTGTCTAAATAATCACCATCAGGCTGTTACGCCTTTTTGTGCCAAATGGCACCATGCTGCAAAAAAACCGATCAAGACTCTGCCAAAAGTACAGCAGTCCCTATAACCCTGAGCCTTCCCTCACAATGGTTTATATCTGCTATTCCCTCTGGTAGGCAAATGATCAATGTCTCTTGAAATCTGTCAACCAACTATGCAGCTCCGCTATAATTCTGGTTTTAATATATTTTTGAGGTGGCTTGCAATGTTTGCAGCACTTCCTGAGCCAGTCAGATCTACCTCCCATGTTACTGCTCACAGTCCAGCATTCAGTTTTACACCTCATTCAGTTGTTCAGCTGGCAGGAAAATGAGCTAGCATGGCACACAACACAGCAGAGCACCAAAGGGCAACAGGAAAAATCACACACATTTCTTCACAGTGGGCAGTCTAAGCCCACTGATGTGAGCTCTCCTGGTGAGAGAGCGTGCTCTGGCCTCAAACAGTCTCTGACGCACAATAGAGTAACCCTTGGCTCAAACCAGGTAATTAGCTGTAGCAATAGAAAGTCTCCTGGAACAAACCACCTCCAATCCTCTTCCCTCATGGAAGCATCAGGCTGGTAAGGGAAAAGCCTTTGAGCAAGGGAAATTGAGACAAAGCCATTTCCAAGCTGTCTCTTCTAGACGGCATTCTGTGAAACTATGGAAATTTAAAAACTGTTACCTGCCAGTAGCAAATTGGCTCGCCTTGCAGGCACCAAATGTATCATGTAAGGTGGCTCCGGCCCAAACCATGTAAACTTGCTGTGTCAGCACATTTGTATCTGTGTTTTGGCAAGAAAGTGTAGGTTCTGGGGGTAATTAGCAGTAATGGTGCTCAGCTTTAGACCATTTGAAGTGAACACAGACATTCAGCCTAAATTAACAGCATAATTCAAGCTCAATATGGACAAAATAATCTTTCCCAAAGCTACCCCTCACTATCTCCTTTTTCTATGATAGAGTATAATGCATCCTGCCTGTCATAAAAGCTTTCACCTCAAGACCACATTTTATACTGGTATCCTACTAGGTCTTCACCCCCAACAATGTTTGAATGTGCCTCTCCAGTGCTCAGCTATGTGTCAACATCATAGCTTTCTGCATAACATGTCTAACTTCTGTTTTTTCCATTTCACAAAATGCTTCTCATTTTACATTGCCAAAAATATAACCTCTTCTGCTTCAACTGCAGCAACCATTTTCTGTCCAATCTTACCTACAGGACTTCACAGTTTGACCTCTCCAATCTTATCACCGCACTTTTCTTCAACCCTTTCTGGCACACTTAGTGTCATTCAAGTTACCTTAAACTCTTATAGCCCTTTTCCCTGCCACCACCATCCTTTTACTTTGCCTCAGTCAGCATTAAAATACAGACCCCTTGTTCTGTATTTCTGATGGCATGAACAGCCATTACAATGTCCCTGCAAAATCTGCCAGTTACAGACACCTCCATGCCTTCTCATGTGCAGATCCTTCCACTTGGAGGGAGCAAAAGACCTCAGAAAAGGAAAGTGCTGAAAACCTGAACTGCCTGTCCCTTGCCAAATCCCAGTAACCTGCCACATTGCTCAAGGGGCACTTTCAGAACAGCAGAGCACCAGCAGCTCCAGTGGCTCCTGCCCTGTGCAGCTTCATTTGTCAAAATCTTAGACTATCGAATGGGGATGGGCCAGCCCCAGCAAAAAGAGCTGAAATAACTGAGTGAGAAAGCAGGGCCAACTGCACAAACATCACCCAGCCCTTTGCATCTACCAGGGCTCCCTCTAGTGCAGCGCCAGCCCTGCTGCCCACCTCAGAGCCCTTCAAGTTCAGAGCACAAAACTCACCCTACACAGTGTGAAGGCTACTGCTCTGTGTGTTCCAACAGGCATATTTCAGGCTGGTCACTGTCTCATATTTCACTCAGACATGCTGTCTGCTGTCAATTACATTGAACATCTTGAGCATGTGAAAGACAGTGTGACAGGAAGCATGGGGGGAAAATAGTTTTGCAATCATTACAGAGAATCAAAGTGTTCAGAAATGAAAAAACTAGAATATAGATAAATGAAGCTTGCTACTGAATATTTAACTCAATATTTAGCAGTCATAAAATTGCACAGATATTTTTAAAGGAAAATCCAGAAACAAAATGAACCCTCAGAACTATGATCAGAGGTTCCATATTAAAAGGTCATATGCAGTTGCTAAATAGATGATTAGAGCGTGAATGGTGGTTTTTAAGGACATCTGTATCCAATGCAAAAGCAAACAACCCTCACTGAACTTTGAAACAGTTGGCTAATTATGACTGCTTACAAAAATAAGGGGAAAGGGGGGGGCGCGGAAATAGAATGCAATGGTTAATTTCTTGATATAAATTCTAATGACTTTCCACACTCTTTTTTTCTTCCCTCTCCTGTAGGCCACACTTCCTTAAATTAGGTCTCTTTGGGTTTCTATCTAATTCATCCAATAATCTCAAGGATAAATTGGGTAAAACTTGAAGACCCTAAAGTTTCTAGGAGAAAAAGCTTAATTCAAAACTCTGCCATGCCTGGTATCAATATTCCAGATGACACCAAGAATGCAGCTTGTGCAGAAAGCCTAGGTTTTTGATGTTTGACACTTTTCTCTCCTGTTGATCTTCCAAATTATCTTTTTTTGAAATATATATCTTAAATTTTTTAAGTTTTCCTGATGAATATTTAACTTGTATTTAAGATAGCCTGATAATACTGAGCATTTTCGATGCAGTTGCTCTTTGTTCTGCCTTGTTTCTGTACTTCTATTCAAGTCACTTCTTCAGCACAAAGGTAGCTAATGAGTGCCATTACAGTTTATAGCTCATAGACACAGCTGAGAGCCATTCCTAGATTTTTGCTACTAGCCATTATAAATAATGCAAATACCTCTCCAGCAATCATCATTTCAGCAAAGCTTTTGGTAGGCAGGCTAAAACTGACCTGCTTGTGCCAACTGCTTGGGTCTGTGTGCATCTTCTCAGGATCTGCCTCCAGGTTTCTGTTTGCATTTCCTCACTTGTGAACAGCATGCACCTTGTACAGCATTGAGAGCCCTGTATGACATTCTCAGAAAGTGGATTATGAGAGATGACAACAGGAAGACCATGAATATTTACTGAGAAAATAGCAGACTGCCTTTTAGAAAGGTTTTGTTCCTCCACTGGTCTGCAAGGACTGCAGCCAGAATTTTGGCATCCTTACCTTCAACATTGATGTGTCTTAACCTAAGGGGGAATATTTTCAGTATTTCAGTGTAATATACAGGTGGGCAACATGAACTCAAAGATATCCATAAGACTCCTCCCTGTCCACTGGCTACCATCAGCAGTCACACGACTAACCCAGTGCAAGGTGATCACCAGTAAAGGAGAAGAGTCATTATAAATGCAGTCTTATGATAGAACAAGACTCTGAGAAGGAAGCAAAAGCTTGAGGCTCCTTAAATGCAGCTTCTGTAGCACTCAACCAATCAGAGATCAATGCTGACCTCACATAAAAAAAAAGCTCTGAGCAAGTTCAAGTGTCCATATGTATGTATCTGTTCAGTGGCAAAACTAGTTCATTATAACTTCTCAAAATGGAAATTATTACAAAATAAAAGTTATTTTCAGCAGTTATTACATATTGCTAACTGTATATGAAATACTATATTCAGCTCCTTCAATTGGTGGCAGAATGCATCATTGCTAGTGGTGCACCTCACCTAACATTTCTTATTACTGTTAGTCCTCAGTCCAGTTAGATCAGGATACCAAAGACATAAGTGTGCCAAACTAAAACCTTCCTTCTATACAAATTCTGCAGTGCTGACTTTTGAATTCTTTTGAAAATGTGATCCTGAAATAACAGTTGAAAACCTAGCTTTGAAACTTCTAAACCGCATTGTCATACAAGGCTCAGATTTTGCAATAAACATCATGTATACAATAGCTTTAAAATAGAGATTACATAATAATAACTTTCTAGCAGTCCAGACATAAACTAAAAAGTGACACATGGATTGCAGCATGTTGAGCACAAAGAAATTTCTGTCAGTGCTACAACTTGACTGAGTTGAGCCATAAATCTCAGAAATTACGAACACCATTGTAAGTCTTTCTACTGCATCTTTACACTAAGTTCTAAATAGTACTCTTTTCATAACTAATGACTTTTTTTTTTTTTTTTGCTACAGGCTGCGGCCAAAACACCAGTATATTACTAAAAATATTTTGCTAGAAATGGGAGCCTGATTGGAGTCTGATTTGAATATGATTGGAGTACACAGGGGTTTTTTTTTTAGCATCAGGTGATTAACTCTGTGGACAAGTCTACAGGTATGTCAGAAACAGGCAAACATTGTTAAATATTTCTTTAAAGACATAATTACCATAACTGCCACTCTTCCACTGAATCCAAATCAGGAAAAAAAAAAAAACAGTTTGCTGGTGCTTTTTAATTGCTGGATTATGTTTCCTGCTGGCTTCAGTAGTTTTTATCATTTAAAGTATTTGTTAATAGTTTAAGAAATGCAGGGATTCTTTCCCATGGCATGATCCAAGTGAAAACTCCATGAGCTCTTTGGAAAGAAAACTGTATGTTAGGAAGTAAGGTCTCAAATATAACAGAAAACTAAGAAACAGCAGAGAAATGTTACATTAGTATTCTTTTTTAGTCAGTGTAGAAGAAAAAAAAAAAAAACCAGAATGGATTAATGAGGATGTACTAAGCTATAAATACTAAACATCAGCCCACGTTTCACTTGGGGAATCGACCACTTTCCGTTGTTTACAATTCTACTTTCTCATTTACCTGAAATAATGCCGGTACCAAACCACCAATCCCAGCTGTTAACAGCTGCCAGAAGGTTGTTTATTATCAATGCATTATTTTTTCTTTTTTTCCTAAGATTCAAGAAACTTCTGTATTAATTAAAGAATAAAAACCAGTTTATTTCTATCTCTGCTAAGATTTCTTTTCCTCAAATAAGATTGAAAAACTGGGCTGTAGATACTCTGCCATTGCTTTATTTTTTAATGCATCATATCACACTGGATTATATGAGGTATCACTCAAATTAAATTTGCTCCTGAGAGATACAATAACTTTCAATCAAACCACAGGTACTCGGCGTCCTTCAGAAGCAGATCTATAACGTAGGATGAATGAATGAGAGTGAGCACAATCAGCTGGAGAGGAACCAATTATATTACTGGGTGCAGTGAGCTACAGTCTTAGAAAAACTATTTTTATTAGCTGAATAACTCACAAATTATGCGTGATCCCAGGAAAAGACATTTCTGACAACATAGTTCTCCGGTGAAATCATGCCTCCTTTCCAGATTCAAATGGCCCACCCTCAGAAAGGTCTGAGTAGCGTCTTAATGTTTCTATACTAGGCATCAAGAATAATAAATAACCAGGAAAAAATCCCTAGCAAAACATGGGTAGCTGTGCTATTAAGCAGTTTCCAAGCTGCTTCTGACTGGCTGCCTCTCATACCCTATATCTAGATAGAGATGAAGCTGGTAAGTAGGAAAAGCAAAGAGATGTGAAAAATCAGTGTGCAGAACCCACCCCAGGAGAGAAACACGATGTGATTAACTGTGCCTGCACATCGGCTAAAGCACTTGCCACCAAACCATCTGTCCAGGTGTTCAAAGTCCTTCCAAGAGCAGGATGCATTTTAGAACCATTCCCACCGCTGACTCCAAGTTGCCCTTCCATAAAGAAAGAAAGAAAGAAATCCCTGTATAGTAAAAGCTTCTGATAGTACTGTCCTAGAGTCCACCCCACCTAAAGGACCTGCTTTACTCTGAAATGGAAAGGGCCTGTTACTTATTAAGGTTTTTGATCTCATCTCAGCTGGTCACACATATAGGCAAAATTAAAGCAACTGTGAAAGTTTCAGCTGGAGGAGCTGTGGAGAAACAGCACACTTTGAAGTAGCTGTTTTCTAAAGCTGAGACAACGTAATTGTGAGGACTCTCTCTGCTTTGAGGAAATGAAGGTGTTTTCAGAAAACTTTTCATCCCAAGCTAGTACTTAATTGTTCATAAAAGCGTATGCTCAAAGATCCCATATTAGACACTTTGTAGTTTATGCTCAGGCTGTGGCTTTGGATGTTGTGTTAACTGCTTGTGAAAATTGTCATTTTTATAGGGTCTGGACCATTATGAACCTTCAGATTTGTCATCTGAAAAGAAAAAATATCATCGTGTCTGCTTAATGAAATCATCATATCCTCATATAAATCACAATACCTGCAAAATGGATAACTTCAGGGCAATGCCCAAGGCGTCCACAATCTACTGGGGCCCATTGTTTTAGTGCTGCTTTGTCACACTGTCTGTTGCTCTTTAGGATGATCCCAGTGTTTTTGGCTTAAGACTCATGCCTGGTGGGATACTTCATAGTTTTGATATTCCCAACTTTGAAACTGCTTCCTAAATTCTTTTTTGTATCTATCAATACTCAATTTACATCATCTGGGCTGGGCTGGAAAAAAACAGTTCTGATTGGTTTTCTGAGACAATTAAATGTTGAGTGGCTTGTCTTACATATTTGAGGCTTGCTTTTCTAAACTTTATCCTTTTAGCCCTAAAATCAATTTTCTTCTCTTGAAAAAGAAAAAAAACAAAAAACCTACACTCCACTAACAACGAGTTTATAGACCTAAATATGAGTCAGCAGAAGATGAAATTAAGAATTATTATTTATTATTCAGAGCAGATGTGATCTAAAAATTCTATTAAGAATTGACATGCTTACTCTTTAGAAAAAGGGCTATCATCTGTACCCCTGGTGCTACTAGCAGTAGGATCCTTGCAGAAATTTATATATATGAGTAATTCTATATGCAAAAGTATGCCATAGAATTTGCTAGAAATATGTATTCATGTGTAAAGTTAGTAGAACTACTCGGGAATGTAAATTTACTTACACTCATCATTGGTAGCAGGCCAGGAAGAAAATGCTACATATTCCAGTCCATATAATGACAACTTGCTCATCTAGCACATATTGCATATTTCAGTGTCATATAGCTGCGTTGCTTTTGACAAGAAAAAAGGATGTGAATCATAATTAGTCAGCACAAAATTAACAAGTGTTCCAAGAAGGCACTCATTTCTATTGCTTGGAATTTGGTGCTTCATTATATTTGTGCTGATTTTGGTGGGGTAGAGTTAATTTTCTTCATAGTACCTGGTATGGAGCTGTGTTCTGGATTTGAGCAGGAAACAGTGTTGATAGTATGGGGATGGTTTTGCTACTGCTGAGCAGTGCTTATGCAGAGTCAAGTCCTTTTCTGTCTCTCACCCCATCCACCCCTGCAAGAAGGCTGGGGGTGCACAAGGAGCTGGGAGGGGACACAGGAGGGACAGCTGATCCCAACTGACCACAGGGATATTCCAGACCATATGAGATCATGCTCAGCATACAAACTCCGGGAAAAAAGGAGGAAAGGGCAGACCTTTGAAGCATTGGTGTTTGTCTTCCCCATGTCTTCCCCAGTCACCATTATATGTGATGGAGCCCTGATTTCCTAGGGATGCCTGAACACCTGCCTGCCAATGCGAAACAATGAAGGAATTCCTTGTCTTGCTTTGCTTGTGTATGAGACTTAACCTATTAAACTGCCTTTGCCCCAGCCCACAAGTTTTCTCATTTTTTCCCTTCTCTCCCCGACTCCAATGTGGGGAGGTGAGCAAGCAACTGTGTGGGGCTTAGTTGCCAGCCAGGGTTAAACCACAATATTAAGAAAGTTGTTGCTTCTACAGAGACTTTGGTTTTTAGCAAACGACTTCCTCTAAAACCAAACACAACTCACATCCCTAAGTAAATCCTGGAGAATTCAGCGGGATACACAGACAATAAGCTTCTGGAAGACAGAAATGATCTCTTACTATACTGAGGACCTTCCAAGTGCAAAAAAGCTGCCTATTAATGGAGTCTACAGTCAAATAATAAACAATAGAAAGAAAAAAAATGAAAGCTATATAAGTTGCTTATGAAGAAAACAGTGTAAGTGAGAATTACTTCTCATACTTACAGGGATATAACATTTTGCTTTGTATCTATATAGTATATAGAGATAGGTACATACACATTCTCTCTCTAAAATACCATCTTGTTTTAAATTCTCTATGTAGAGTCCAAGGTAATTCACTTTTTGCAAGGTTAACATTTTATACCTCAATTCATGGTACCCATCTCTGCATCTAATGAGCAAAGCTCACTGAGCTAAAAATATCTCTTTTCATTGCTTAATAACTCCTTTTAGCTAAAAAATGAACACCCTCAATTTCCATTGCAGGCAAAGGGTATTGGTATTCAGCACCTCCAGGAGGCAGACCTGGGGCCTGATTCTTCCTGAATGTTTGTATGTGTGCATGTAATATGTACCATGCATGTAAAAAACATCTTTTACTGACTTAAAAAAGTTGCAGATACTCAGTACAAAGAAAACTGATCATGCTTATGCACTATTCAGTGTACGGAATCAGGATTGTGCCTGCAAATCTATTAGCTCAAATAGGTTTTATGCATGCCTCTGCTGATCTAAGAATAAACCCTCCAATGATTGGAAGGGCTTTTTATAAGCTATCTTGCCAGCAGTTGAATACCATGTTATTTATGTCCCAGGAGAATACTATAACAATTTAGCTGAGTGTTGTTTTAAAGTGATGAGGGAAATCCAATAGCCTTAACCTTTCTTTGTTGTAACCCCCACTTAACTTCAACTGTCTGGGGTTAGGTAAAAGTAAAGGTTATAAAAAGTAGAAATGATCTTATAGACTCTAAAGTAACATGACTTTTTTAATTAAAGTGATATTACTGCACTGTGATTCAACTTTATTTTAAACTCTGGAATAGCCTATCAATTTGTAAGACAACTCTGGAATAGCCTATCAATTTGTAAGACCCACTCCTTTTGCTCTTTTGGTATACAGGCACAAATTCTGCAGTTTGACAGGTTTTTCAGGTGAGATTGAGAAACATCTGCAGTGCACTGGTTTTGTAGCTTTAGCAGTTGCTGCTGATAAGATATGCAACATATGCCTATTCAAAAATTTGTATCTTAGTTTCATGCTTCTAGAAATGCTGTAAATTTTACTCACCAGCCCACAGACCAGATCCTGCCTCATGACCAATCAGTACATACTGTCAAGAAACATGAATCTGCCAGAGGCACAAATAATGAGCCAGCTTTTTTGCAGCCAATCCATAATTCTGGATTCTAAGACTTAGGTTATGCTACATCATGCTGTATTTTCCCTGATTTAAGCCACTGTCATAATATTTGCCCACATGCAGTACTTGCAGCATATTCATCACTCAGACATCATTGAACATATTTCTCGGTGAATTTTCCTGATGAACAATATCCTTCTCTCCTAGTAGTATTTCATTATTCACATTGTAAGCATATTCATTGCTCGGCATATAGAAATTACTACTGGTGGACCATTTCATTGCTACTTGTTTAAGAAATGTCAGAAGCAAACCTCAAGTACAGATGACTAGAAAAGAATTTCTGCAAGAGGCACAAAGAGTCTTGGAAACTCCAGCAGTAAAAAATAAAATATGATTTACTCTACTGGTAGCATTTCTGACAATGCTGGGTGTGCTACAGTCAAATGTCAACAGCAACAGTAGTAAAAGTCTTATTTTAACTAAGTGAATAGATAAATGTAGCAAAATATATTGACAGCTAATTTTTTCCAGTGCACCAGTGGGAGGTGGCAAAACAGTGCAAATAGGTAAAAGAGAGCACAAAACAGTGATCATACTAGTTAGTGGGAACTCATTTGGAAAATGCAGAAACAGTCAGCACACATCAATGCTAATTTACACTCCTTCAGTTCAGAGGACTCAAGAGGTGCTGGGTGTGTTTCTTCCTATAAAGCATTGCTGCACAGACATGGCCCACGTAGCATTTGATAAATCATCTCTGAGCTATAGTTCACCATCCTGCAGGAATGCAAGGCATTACTATTCCAAAAGGCTTTTGGAAGAATAAATGCAGTAAAGATAATGCCACCACTTAGCTACTAGGGAACAGAACACAACTAGATAACCTTTCATACATGTGTGCCTAGAGGAGAGATGAGGTTCTTTTCCTCTTTGCAAGCCATATATTGACCAGTGTCCTCCCCCTCAGGGAGAATTGCACACTCCTTATGAGCAATCTTGAGGAACAAAGACCCCTCGTTTCCAGGTGAACTCTCTGTGGAGGCATGTATCTCAGAGTCAGCCTGTTCCTATTAAGACACCAGTACAACTCCTAAGCAAGACAAACTCCATGGCTGGCAGCACAGGGTGAGTAGGAGGTAAGGCAGAAGGAGACAAGAGAATACTCATAAGGCTGCAACACAGCTTCTGCTTGAGAAATCCTTTTCCCCTCCCTATCTTGTTAAGCATCTCAGCCCTGAGTTGTTGCCATGACAGATCGTATGGCTTGCTCAAGATGCTCTTTCCTTATTTTGTACCTTTCAAGCAACAGGGTTGGAGGTGACCGTAATTATGCATCGGACCCAGTGTTTTGTACATTTAAGGCAGGCTGTGAATACTTCATGACTTCTTGAGAATATGTCACCCTTATTTCCCTTAGAAAAGCCTGTTAACTATAAACACAGTTTGTAAATATGTATTACATGCAAAGGCATACTACAGAAAGAAAAAGAGAGCACAAGAGCTAACAACCGTTAGAATAAAAATAAATTATAGAAATGTGAACTGCCATTTAAGCAGCACAGTCTTAATCCATTTTATTAATGGCTGAGAAAATCTGACAACCATCTTAAGATCCCTCTCTCTCTCCTTGGTTATTATGGCCGCTAGCCTTCCCATTTCCCAGTTTTCAAGGGAGGTGCTGGTGCCCTAGCCATGTTGAATGCTCTTTTCAAATAAAGTTCTGGGACTCCCAGTAGTCCCAGCTCCATGTCCCTCCCAGTTCCTCAGCAGCTCCTGCACTTGTCTCTTGGCTGTGTAGCAAAGCATGACACTGCCAGCCCATATTGAGCTGAAGAACAGGTAGCAAATGCAAATCACCAGCAGCCATTCCTCTGGAAAGGTTCCAGTTAGAGTCCCTATGGATGGCCTGCAGCCCCTGGATGTTGTATATGGCAAGGCATGACAAGAGAGGAGTAGAAAAAATTCTGGGAGAAAGCCAGAAGCCTAAGAATAAAGACCATGCACAAGGAAACAAAAGGGAAGACAATATAAAAGAGTTTTAAAGCAGATTTCTGGTGTATCAATGAGTCACTGTTTAGTTATATCACTGTAGTTCATGATAATAAACCATTGTTGTCCCTAACTATAAAACTTAAAAGTAAGATTCAATCTTTAGTCCAAAGTTGAAGTCATAGAGACAGATGCAAGTGAAGACTAGTAGGTCATAGAAAGAAGTAAGAACAAAAAAGATCCAAGATGAACTATCCATGGCAAATAGGTTTGAATGCAGAAGGTGCTCAGAGAAGAGGAGGAGCACAGAAAGATTTATTTCACTTGAACTTCACAGCAGTGCCCTCTGCACTTAGACTGTTTCGAAGAACTCATATATTTGTAAACCTTCCTTAAAAAAGCCCCAAGACATGAATGGAATTCAAGCCTCCAAGAAATGCGTGAGGAGTGACTTCATGCTCTTTCTACAGCCCAGACAGAATGAGAACGCAGCTCTTCTCCCCACCAGTAACCACTTGTGTGTGCCTTGCAGAAAACTAAGGTAGGAAAAGATCAACCCTGTCACTATGTTAAAGTACCTTGCTCAGATAGCAGGGAATGAGGCAGCATCTGCTCACTGCCCCATAGCAGGAAGCAGCCAGCTCTTTCTGCCTTTCTTTGCCAAGCTCTGCCTGACAGGACATCTTAGACTGCACACGCCAGGAACATGGTTCTGCTCACCCCAGAAAGACCCCCTTAAATCTTGTATTTACAAAGTTCTCATAGCATTCTCCTTCTGTATGCCCTCATCTCCTACTAAAGTTCTGTTTTACATAAATACACTGCTGTGAGCAATTGAATTTGGAAAGTGACTATAAAACCCCCCAAAGATTTTGCTTAACAAAAAATCATTAGCTTACTGACAGTGTCAGAGGTGACCTCTGGCATAAAAAGTAATGTGGCAGTAAAGGGGTTAGTATCTAAAGATACATTCAAATCCAATGTATGATAATAATTCAGAAATTGGCAATCATTTTCCAAACCTCCTGTGCAGAATACCACCATGATTCCTGTTACTATCTCTTTAAGTAGGTGAGTTTCAAAAGTATGAGATCTCTTGAGAGAAGTTATAATAAATCTTCACTGACTTAGTTTTTAACCAGCAAGAAAAATTCCTTTATGAAAAGGCTTCAAGCCAAAATGTTACCCAAATTCAGTTTCAAATATTTTATTTCTTAGAAAGGATGTACAGTTGTCTCCAGGCATTTGACGCTACTTGTTCTGAGCAGTGGAAGTAGAGATGCTACTGCAGGGGAAACATCTTCGACTCTGGCATTGTTGATCTTAAAATATCGTAAACTGTAAATATACAAAGTCATGTCAATCAGACAGGGACTATGCCAAGATACAAATTACATGGTCACAATACACGTACAGAGTAGTGCTGTGTAGGCATTGAAAAGAGAATCTGATCAGCAGTATCTGATTTTCAATAGATAAGTTCAATTCATTATGACCCCTGTTTGGGAACTGAGGTGTCAGCATCTGCACTGAACCCCCGAAAGGGAGCAAGGTTTTCCTGCTTTGTTTGCTCTATGTCATCACAGTAAGCTCTTTTGTTGTTACAGTGAGCTCTTATGGGTTTTGCTTTATAACCAGTTCCTTCAGCTCTCAAGAACAGAGGCAATTTCTATGCTAAAACACATGATCAACTTACATAGCAAAATAAAAAAATCAAGGTTTACTGCATTTGGAGTCTAAATCAGTTCCAGTAAATAGTCTGGAGAGCTTTGACCCCTGACAGGCCTATTGGTTTTGCTAATGAAAAAGCCAAACTGTGGAAGCAAAATACACAGCAACTGAGATTCCAAGACTCCACAGATGTTTACGTATACCTGTCATCACTGAAAATTACCTCCAAAAATTGTAGATACCTCTATAGGAGGTACAAGAAGCTTTGTGTCCAGAACAGAAGTTGAAATCCAAACAGAAAATACTCCAGTACAAAGGAAATGGGATAAAAGCTGTTTTCTGGCCATGCATAAAATCCATAGCCAAAATAATAAATTACTTTCCCGCTGATCACATGGAAACTGAGCCTTTTGTTAATTTTTCTATACCACTGACAGCCTCCCAGATGGAATTTTCCACTTCAAAACAGTAGGGCTGAACAAAGAACCAATACTAATTGGTCCTAGAAAATAAAATTACATTGCAGGTTTCCAGTAAACAAAGATGCAAGGCTAGATTTTGATCCCAGGCAGATGATGTTGGTGTGCAGCAGCAGTTTTCTGAACAGCACAATACCATCTGCTAGGTAGTGAAGAGTGGTTTGTGTCACAATGGTCCACAACATCCAGCATCCCAAGCAAACCACCTACCAGGAAAGTTGCTGTACTTACAGCTGCACCTTGCTAGAAGATGTAACTTCACTACCATTTAAAAGGAAAAAAATCCAGGGACACAGAAAGGGTCCTCTGCTTCCTTAGATTGAAGACTGATAAATTTAGACAAGGGACAGACCTGAGAGATGACTTTCTGTCCGATTAAGAAACTCACCTCAGACAGTACATCATTATTCATTTCATCCCTGACCGATGGCCAGGTGCCTTAGCGTGCTGAATAAGATTTTGGGCTGCATGTAGTTGAATACTTGCCCAAGCCAAGGGGTTTTTTCCAACAAATAGTGTAAATCATCCCAAAGAAATTATGATTTTACACTGGTTAGTCAATAGACTCATATATATAAAACTTAGAATCTTTCAGGCCTCTTGCTTAGTTTATCCTGTGCTTTTGGGTTCACATACTTGGACATAAAAATAAGGGAGGAGTAGGGAACTGTAAATACTTTCAAAGGTTAGGTCATTAAAAGTCATTGAAGTAAAAACATATAATGCATTTAAAGACAATTGCAAACCATTACTCTAACACAAAAGTATCAGGTGCATGATTATCATCTAAATAGAAACACTGTCAAAAGGGACTCAGAATTAAAAGGCTCAGGAACTGCCCAGAGTCAACATTATCATTTCACTACCCTGTCAGGCCAGTTATTTGTAAAATGGAGCTTCTTTTATGCAAGCCCTCTACACACCTCAGAAAGGTTACAGCTCAAGCAACATATTGTTGTGTTCTTTTGGCAGCCAAACCTCAAGAAACTAACCAGAAAGCATCCAAACAGAGCAACAACAAAGAACAAAACAAAACAAACAAACAAACAAACCCCAACCAGATGAAAAAGCAAAAATTCAAAGGCAGGGAAAATAGACCCCTGAAGAAAAATGGGAAAAGCTGAACCTCAGTTTACTGGGTTGCGAATAAAAACACATGGCAACAATTTCCAGATATTTAAAAGATACATGTGTTCACTGGTGAATGGAAAATCAGTAATGGGTTTCAATGAAGAAAATAGGATGTAAGGTAAACACAAGGGGTAAAAAATATCTATAATTAGAAGGATAATTAGGCAATAGTATAGAGGAGCACTGAGGAAAGTGATTGACCCACTTGACTGGAATGCTTTTAAGAACAGAGTGTGCAAACACCTATGAGGAAGTCTGTCGGTGTAACTGAATCTGTCTCAATAGAAGAATGGAAAAGACCTCTCAAGGACCCTTCTAACAGTATTTACCATGATTATATCATTTTACAGTTTGGGTAAAAAGCTTTCACATTTGTAATGTAATAGATACTTTGAAAATACATAATTGTTATACCTGAGGAAGGATCATATATTCCTGTTCTTGGAAAAATTCGCTGCTGTTTGGGAGCAATGTGAGAGGTAAATAAATCTCTCAATGTGACTGGAAGCAGTGGTTGCTACTACTCCTAATCCGAGCTTCACATAACACCCATCATAAACTGAGCTATACAGAGGAAGAAACAGACATATTCACTGTGGACATCCTGTAAATACAGAGATCTGTCTGCTGTTTGTGGAAGCTCTCATTACACTACCAAAGCCTAAAATGCCAGATGCATAAACACAGACAGCAAGAAGTCTGACAGGCATAGATACACTTATGTGGTCTATCAACAAAATGGAGAGGATTTTTAAAGAGAAAGGAGGCTGTAAAAGGCACAGAGAGAGAGAGAGAAGGGGGAAAAAAAGACAAAAAAAAAAAAAGGGAGGCTTGAACTATTAGGAAAGGAAGCTACTTTTTTTTTACTCACTTCTACTGTATCAGGAGGATCAGGGGTTTGTAAATGATGGTTCTATCATGAAATCACCCAACTTTTCCTTTCTCTTACAAACAAAAACAAGAGATCTCCATTTGTCTTAGAAGTCAAACACATGATTTTAACAAAAAATAGGAGCTCTATATTCAGCCTCAATTCATCCAGGTTATTAAGGACACAAATATTTTAACTGAATGCAAACATGCATTTAGAATTAGACCTATACTTGTAGTTTTGTACTCAGTCATCATGTAATGAGTGAAAGAGGGCCTAGAAATACTAATTACCCTCATGGGAGTTCAGTTTATCTGTCAGTAATCTGCTTTTTTCAGGTCTCAGACAATGTAGTAGGCAAATATCACATATATTGCTAAATCAGAACTTAAATAAGCTTTTTTCTTTACAATCAAGTTCTATTTTTGTGTTGGCAATTGACTTCTGAAGGCTTAAGTCAATGAATAAATCTGCAACAAATTCATTGCATTCTTCTGAAATAAAAGAAAGACTGACAGCAGAAGAAAAACCTAAGGTGTGGGAAGTGAACATTTGTACAGAGTAATGTGTTCATCATAATTTTTTTAGTCTCATTTTCTGATATTTGAGGCAGTTTGAACAAGTGATTTCCTTTCCTAGCTTCTTCTGTGTTAATCTTCCTCCAAAGATTTAATTCTTTCTTGTGGCAGTTCAACTCCCTGCCATGCAAATTAACATAAACGTTACAAACTCATCAGTAAGACTACAGTGAAGGAGCAACAATAACAATAAAAATGAGCTATGGAGAGAAGAAAATTCCTATTGAAAAAAAAATAAAAATGGGCAGTTGGAAGTCCTGGTATCTTCCTTTTCTCTCCAGCAAACAACTCATATAACATATATAATTCATTTATTCCAGTGCAACACAGAACCACTTTGTTGAAATCAATAGGGCTATTCTCAATTTACATCAATGTAAGGAATATCAGAATTTAATTTTTATGTTCTCTTTTATTTTACATATGTATTAGTAATGATTCCTCTTGCCTGTACTTGCGGTATTTAGGGAGATTAAAAGGTTTTGGAGAGGAAAAGCTGAGTCCTCGGTGTTCTTTTCATTTGCGTAATTCCTAAAGATGAACTTTACTACTAGGCAGCACAGCCATCTTTCTTTGAAGCAAGTAAACTCCCTTGAGAAGGAACCTATGGTCCTCCCATCATTTCCCACCCTCCGTCATCATAATTCCAGAAAGACCATTTTCAAATTATCAAGAAGTAACAGCACAGTGGGCAGAAGGTACAGTGTCAGAATGCATCGTTTGAAGGAAAAAGGACCCCAGTCACAGTAACCTGGTTATTATATTTCAGATTATAGTAATAATAATACATTTACTAATACTACTACTACTAATAATAATAGTAGTAGTAGTAGTAGTAGTCTGGACAACTTGGCAAGGCAGATCCAACAGTATGAAATGAATAAACAAACAAAAAAATAACCACAACACTTAGGATTATGTCCAAAATAATAGATGTATCACTGGCAAGATTTTCAGCCTTCCATATGAATGGGTTTTAGGACACTGTTCTCTGAGGATTTTTTTTTTTTACCTTTCTCCTGAAGTTATTCTGTAGAAAAGAAGGAAATGGTCTTCATTTGCTTTATGCACCCTTTCTGATGACTTAGAAACAACTTTGAACCAAACTTGAAATGCAAATACCATGAGACAGGAGTTTCATCAGAAGCCTAGCCTCACCGGTGTCTGGAGGTTAATGACGACAAAAGTCAATACAGTGTGGAGAGGGAGAGGCCCAAACCAAATTGTGGATGGAAAACTGATTAGGAAAAGCTGGGCGAACTGTTGGTACCACCAGGTACAACGGAGTCATGAGGAAAAATCACAAGCAGTGTTTCACAGGAAAGCAAAGGAGTAGGAAGAGAAGGAAACAGTACAGACTGAAGGCTGGGAGGAAGCCCAGCATCTACTGTTGTGTTCTAATACAGTGGGAAAACTAAGAAAAGAGACATAAAAGCAATTGGGTAACTTTCCAAACAATAGTGCTCAGGTACCAGATCCACCAAGTAGCAGACAGGAAATAATGGAGAAGATTGACCTACTCATTTTCAGTAAAAGTTGGGGAACTTCTGGAGTATGAAAGAGAAGAAAATCAGATGGGCACAAGGCAAAGGAAGGCACTGCAAGAGAATGGAAATGGTAGCAGTGGTGAGAGAGAAAGGGAAGCTAAGGAAGAAGAAGGAGGTAGAGGAGAAAGGAGAAGGGAGATGCAGGGGGCCGAATAAATGAGGTGAGCAACAGACAAGCACAGCTGCAAACAAACTGAGTACTGCTGTAAGAAAAATTGCTCAGCTGTCCTCCACAAAAATGGCATATATTCCCCTCCATTCACTCACAGAGCCCAGCTAGAACAAAATGGAGTGTGTGGCATCACAAGGACAATGTGCTCTTCTACAGATAGCAGAGAGCACACAAATTCCTGCAGAATAAGTGCTTTCAGACCTATTAAATCATACAGTTAAGCTGATGGTGAGGTTTTTTAGCATTTCCATGGCACTCAGCATATTCAAATCACAGTGCAACAGTGCTCGCTGTGCAACTGCAGGTGTAGGGCAAGTCGAGGCTGCTGTGGAGAGCACATAGCACTGACTGGCCTGTGCCACAGCTCCAAACCAGAAACATGTTAAGTGGGCCCCAACTCAGCAATTTAAATGCAGGTCTGTCCATCACCTTTTTGATGGATGGATAATCCTTAAATTTTGCATAATCAATATGTCAATTTAATTTGGTTTAAGGAACTCTGATAGCAAAAGAGCGCCTTTCATGGAAATTATTTTCCACCCCCACCACTATATTTTTCACTCAGAAAGAGCACCAAGTATTTTTGGCATTCTCTGCTTGCTCCTTTCTCATGCCACTACCTAACTTTTCTCATTGGACAAAGTTGTTTTCATAAAGCTAATATCCCACAGCATGCCATTCTATTCATTTCAGTGTCCTTTATCTTTTTTATTACCTACCTACCGATTTTTCTGCCAAGACCTTCTCATGATTGATCTGTTACAACTTTAATAGAAACTGTACCCTTATAGAAGACTTGAGGAGGGTCACATTTACTCCCAATGTAATTAAACTGACAGCAGTGGCTTTATCCCAAGAAAAAATTTGGATGTGCACATTCCCAATAAATAATGAAGTCCAAAATTACTCAGTCGTTTCCATATCTCATTTATCCTCTACAGAGTTCAGGTCTATATTGAGACATGTATCTTGGTCTTGTACACATCCTTTAGTATTAGGAAATATCAACAGTAATTACATCAGGATCTGACTTAGTTAATTTGATTTAAAATATTCTGACGATGAATCTAGATCGGATCCAGTTTTGAATCACAGGTAGGTTGAATTCTGGCATAATAGATATGCAAGAAAAATTTGTTCACTAAATCCCTCATCTGCATTTCATTCATTATCTATTGTTACAAAGGCAACAAAACCCCCAAGAATCTGAAGTCATTTATAATTACAGTCTTTCCTTCTATACCTACCTTATCACACATTTCATTCTTTTGTTTCTTATGTATTGTGTGTGCTCTTACCACCTTCCCTTTTATCTCAAACACAGGAGAGGTTGGTTTATTACACCATTTCAGAATTAAGTAATATGCTTTCCTCTAACTCATGTCCTGTATTCACCTCCTCACCTTTCTATTGTCTCCTGTCTGCTCTTCATAATCACTGTTCTCTTTACCTTTCTGAAAACTAGCCATGACACTGCCCAGCTTTGAATCTACAAACTGGTTTCCACCTGAGAGTCTTAACACTGCCAATTTCTCATCATTGTGTTATTTCGTGCTAGGACTGGCCCCTGGGATTTTCCTGAAGAAATGACTCAGTGACTAAGTTTTTTGACAAATGTGAGCTGTGAGAGAACAAATTTAAAAAGACAAGGGGAATTCCACCATTCATAGCAGCAAAAAAACTGAAGCAGTTGTAAACTCCACCTGGATGCCAATATTTAAGAAATCTTTTATCCATTTAATAGACAGCTCTAAGTATAGAACTCCTCGGTACAGGGACTTGGAGATAGTACAGATGAATTTTAGGCCATACATCATATTTTATGTCGGCATCAGCTATTTAAATATTGAGAAACAGACTTAACAGAAAATAACCTGAGATGACAATGGGCATAGCAAACATCAGTGTCATGCTGGATTACAGTTCTTCAGCACCGTGAGGTTAGCTCAGTTGGTTAGAGCATGGTGCTAATAACACCAAGGTCATGCATTTGATCCTTGTACAGGCCATTCACTTAAGAGTTGGACTCAGTGATCCTTGTAGGTCCCTTACAATTCAGAATATTCTGTTACTTCTGTGACCCAATCCACCTCTCATCACACTGTGAAAAGGATCTTCTTTTGACCATAAGTTAGTCAGACCTTCAACAGATATGCACCATGTAATGGTCAGCAGGCAGCAGGCAGCTCTGGTCACTTCAAACAGGTGTTCCTGTGACTTTACCCCTCAGGCTAAAGCAGCTGATGTGATGCTTTCATGGCCTCCAAAGGCACTGAAGGGACAGTTGTACAGGGTTTGAGTAACCAGGTTTTGGCAGCAGGAGGCAAGGCTGCAGAGGTGTCTTCTGTGAGAAGCTGCCAGAAGCTCCCCTTACGTCAGAGCCAATGCCAGCAAGCTCCACAATGGATCAGCCACTGGCCAAAGCTGAGACATATTTAAGGGGAAACCCAAGTTATTGAACAGAAGTAAATGTGCCCACAGAAAAGAGGAGTGAGAATATGTGAAAGAAACAACTATGCAGACTCCAAGGTCAGTGAAGAAGGAGGGGCAGAAGGTGCTCCAGGCACTGGAATTGAGATTTCACTGCAGCCTGTGGTGAAGACCCTGGTGAGGCAGCTGCCCCCCTGCAGCCCATGGAGGTCCATAGGAGAGCAGAGATCCACCTGCAGTTCCTGGAGGAGATCCATGCCAGAGCAGGTGGATGCCCAAAAGAAGGCTGTAACACATTGGGAAATGTATGCTGAAGCAGGCTCCTGGCAGGGACCTGCAGACACATGGAGAGAGAAGCCCACACTAGACCAGGTTTACTGCTAGGACCTGTGACTCTTTGGAGGACCCACATTGGAGAAGCCTGTTCTTGAAGGACTGCACCCCATGGAAAGGAATCCACACTGGGGCAATTTATGAAGTGTAACCCATGGGAAGAACTTATGTGAAGATGTTTGTGGCGGACTATCTCCCATGGGAGGGATCCCACACTGGAGCAGGGGTATGGCTCTCTCCCTGAGGAGGAAGCAGTGACAGAAACAACCAGGGATGACCTAACCATAACCCCCACTCCCTGTCTTCCTGCCCTGCTGGAGTGGGAAGGAGGTCGAGCCCGGGAAGGAGGGAGGGGTGTTTTTAAGATTTGTTTTACTTCTTATTATCCCTCTCTGATTTTGATTGGTAATAAATTCAGTTGGTTTCCCCAGGTCAACTCTGTTTTTCCTGTGACAATAATCAATGACTGATCTCTCCCTGTCCTTATCTCAACTCATGAGCCTTTTGTTACATTCTCTCCCATGCCTAGTTGCAGAGGGAAGTAATAGAGAGGCTTTGGTGGGTACCTGGCAACCAGACAGGGTCGACCCACCATAATATGTAAATAATGTGAGACCTCCATGAAAATCCAACACGAAAATGTCAGGTCTAAGAGTATTTTGGTTTATGCCAGTTTGTGTTTATGAGGTGCCAGGAAAAGTGATTATTGTGTTTATGAAAAATGTCCTGCAAAATGTCATCTAGAGTCTGGAGCTGGAAAAACACAAAAGGGCAGAGCATCCTCTGCAAAACTATTTGCTAAAATGTAACAGGGAAAGTATAATTATGTAAAATTTGCTGGTTTAGGCAATCTCCATATGAAGAGAAGGGGGATAGCATCTCATGGTCACCCTAAATTAAATTGTGGAAGTTCATATCAAACAGCAAAACCATCAAACTCTGCACAAAATACAGCTCACACATAGCAAGCCCAGTTCCTAGGTAAACTGTGGTGGTGAATCACTGCAGGCAGATCAGAGGTTGAACTTTCTGCATAAACTATCTGTCAACTAATACTGAGAAACACCTGTAAAACACAACATATGTTTGTAAGCAATTTACCGAGGGGGAAAAAATGCCACTCAGGGAATAGGTAAGTACTCTGATGCAAATACTGTGCCTCTTTATTTCTTTGCCTCATGACTTGATTTGGTCCTTCATGTTGAAAATACTTTAGTTTTAATATCTCTAGCCCTTGAGAAAAGACACATTATTTTCTATTTCTTTCCCTCAACTGTACATGCACATTAAGGGTTTCACTTCTGCTTCCTCTTTACATTCCAGCAAATTCTGTTGATATTTTTTTCAAATGGGACAGTGTGGGAGACAGAGAAATTACACCAGAACCTATATTCTGTGAACAGTGGTTCTATAAACTTGCAGGTATACAGCACACCAAAATGTTGACTTTTCCACGGCAACTTTCCAACAGCAAACATTAATCTATCCCTTTTATCCCTTAGAAACCAGCCGCAGAGCGCTGCAATCTGCAATCTCTTCCTCCACACTGGGGATTTTTTTTCTTCCCCGTCTGGATTAGGGAGATATACAAAGTATCCATCTGTTTAACGTAGTTCTGATTAATGTCCTGTCAGCCTCCCTGAAAATACACGGTTATTAGCTCTCTAATGTAAAACTGGTGCTAATTAATGAGTGCTTGTACACACTCGTACGAGGGTGTCCATAGGCGCGAGTCGATTCGCAGCTGCACGCGCGTGTGCCAGCAAGGGAAAGGGATTCTCACGTACAGCAGAGCAGAGGAGGCACAACGGGGAGGTGAACCCTCCCTGGAATCCCTTGAGTCACCCTCCACCTCTTGTTTCTCCTCTAGAGCCAGCTCAGCAGCAGTGAGACTTCTGCCTGGTAAGTGTTTAGATTTGTCATGTCTGCACCCACTGATGTAGAAACTATGAAAGTGGCACCAGAAGCAATGATGGAAGGATAATTAAAAAATAATTAACAAGAATAATTTGCAAGGGGCCAAGGGACAAGAGCTTTTATTTCATCAGCTAGTGTAAGTGATTAAATAGGTGCGCAACACAGCTGTAGAAGTATCCCTTTTTAAATCGAGAGGAGGGATGGCATAGAGGGAATAATTACAATTACTTTCTTTCTTTTGTTCTTTTGTCAGCCTGACTAACTTGCATGACCAAGTAGTTTACTCCAAAACAAGCAATTAACAAATCACCTACCCCCACTGTGAAGAGTAGCTCTGGCAGCACGATGATATCAGATGCAGAGCACAGCTGCACAGATAAAGGGAAGCAGAAGAACAATAGACTCTCTGCACTTCAATGCCCCTGGACGGGGGGTATGATCGGAGGAGGGGAGGAAGACTTACTGCATCTCCCATCAACTAAGACAGTG
Organism: Grallaria varia; assembly: GCA_013396735.1. Taxonomy (NCBI): domain Eukaryota; kingdom Metazoa; phylum Chordata; class Aves; order Passeriformes; family Formicariidae; genus Grallaria; species Grallaria varia. The sequence goes on along the minus strand of VWZG01004117.1, from coordinate 41,506 downwards.
CTCCTCTCATCTGAAATAATTTACTGCTTTATAGAAGAGGAGAAGGACAAAGAATGAGTTCCCTCGTGATATTTTGTGTTTTGTTTTGGTATCTGAAACTAAGATTAAGTCTCTCAGAGATGCACACTGTAAGGCTTGCTTTCAACGAGTCACATCTTCCTAGCAGCGGAACGTCTTTCCACGGCAAAGGCAGCTTCCCTGCGGCTGGTCAAGGTTGTTGCACTCTGCATAGTACCAGAAAGCTGTCCAGTTGAGAATAAATCCCACAAGAAGAGAGTAAATCCGAATGATCTTCTGCATTCCTCTTAAAATAATCCAGAACCTTTCATTTGAACATTTTAGCTTTCGTTCCTTCTTTCTTGCAAGTCTTTGAACTCCACTGCAGTTCCTGCATGTGGACGGGACCCTGCTGTCAACCTTATTATGGATAGAACCTGCTGCTTCTGGTTTAGATTAAGAATCAAGAGAGCAGCTTTTTTTTCTTTTTTTTCCCAGGGTATTTTCAAGCCCTAAATCTGATGCATTCCCTTCAAGGTACATTGATCTCTGATTTCCTGCAGCTCCCTGTTCTTGACATTCTCTCATATTTGGCCTCTGCTAGAAATGTGATCAAAATGGTACCAAACAGCTAAATGATTCACAGGAATAAGAAGTAGCATAAAACATTCAACAAGCCTGAGAAGAATCCTTCTGTTATTGAAATACCTCACAAAGAAAGAATTGAAATCCCAGGTCAACATCCAAGCTGCAGATTTCATGCCAGATTTCCAGGCCAGTACAGCATGAATACATTTCTGGGAAGTATCCAAGCCTTTGAATACTTTTCTAGACCTTTCAAGTTCACCAAGCATTAATGACTGTATGAAAAATGCAAATTAAGTACCATATGTGAATTCAAAATCAAAGCCTTATAAAGAACAATGTGGAAATGTATACTCCAGATGCATTTCTGCTTGGAAGCTAAAAGAAAAGCAGCTTTCAGGATTTTGCCAGGTTCTCTATTGTAATTCTATCCTCTCTTTTGAAGAGCTCCCTATGTAAATGATGATAGGGCAGTTAAGCACAGTGATTGTTCAATGCTTCCTACTGTTCTGTGGGGGTTTTATCAGAGGTTTTCAATTCAGTATCTTTATCTGTACTGCCTTACAGTCAGTGCTAAGCGCCAGTCCTAACAAATATCTCTTCTGTAAGTTTGATCTTCCTGCTGTCACAAGTATTATACAACATAAAAAGAAGGCTTCTATCAGCAGGGAAGTGGATCTACTCACATGCGAGATTCATACTCATTTATTGCACTCAGTCCTGTTTTCTTCAGTTCGGGGCATAGAAACAAGTTACCTGGCGCTGCACCAAGGGGCAAGGTCTTGCCTTCGCTAGGCTGGAGAGTCTTCAGTCACAGAGAGGTTTCCCCAGTGCCCCTACAGTACAGCACATTCCAGTGAAACAAATTACCATCAGGTACTCAGGAGTGATCACATCACTCCTACAGATTGCACTTGACCCAAGCAAGGTTAATTGTCATGTTACTCTCTATACATATAGGCTTTGTAATAACAAGCATTTCCAAAGGAAAACATGAAACTCACGAGATCTTTTTTTATTCCACATTGTCTCTGTTGTTTTCGAGATACTGAATTTCTTTCTCGTTTTGTTGGTTTTTTTTTTTTTTTCTTTTTGGAATCACCAAAATCTTTTCTACACAAAGGAAATTCTCTTATTATTTCAGCAGCACATTCCATGTCCTGCTTATAAACATGCATAACTCTCCACATTAGGACTCTGCCAGAATAAATTGGAGTCCACAGATGTTAGGAAAAAATGGGACATTGTCAAATATCAGCAAGCACTACAAAGTCATTTCCTGAAGCAAAGCTCCGAAGTCATCCTTTTACTCATATGCATCTATAAAATTCCCTGAAGTGTACGGTACTTTGACAGAGGCTTGCACAGTGCTATCTCACCCTGGCACAAGACACTCTTGCTCTGCTTCAGAGCTTGGAGCAGGTTACACTGCATTTAGCTTCTTTACCTCCTTTCATCTCTTCAGCCTGAAAGTCCACATGTGTAGCAGAAAAACACCAAGAGCTGTTTACTTAAAAAAAAAGTTTTCATATTTTGCATTTTCATTAGTTCTCTGCTCCGTAAAATATACCCGAATGTAGCTCAAATAACCTAAACAGCTGGCTGCTGCAGGTGGAATTTCTCAGCTGCTAATGTAACTTTTGCAGAAAATGGTAGAGTATACAGAAATACTTTGTGAAACATCAGTCAAATAACTTTCAGACTCACTGGCACCACCTACTGAAGAGGGAGCATCTGGCATTTTATAACTTGTACTAAACTAATTATATACTGACTAATTATATGTATGACCTCTCCATAAAAAAAATTAAATATCATGCCACTTTTAAAATTAATTGTTCCTGAAATGCTGGAATACTTTGTTTTGGTGTTTTAAAAAACATCAAAATTTTTATTTTTTGCTTTAGAAAGCTGAAAGTTTTGTTGAAATAGTTTAAACTGAAGCAAGAAAAGCATTTCATTCTTGGACAAATTAAACTTTTAAGAGATGGAGGAAAGGGTGTCAGACAAGAAGTTCCAAAAAGTGCTTTCCATAGTTTTGATTCAGTCTCTGAAAAGCTGTGTTCACGTCTATCTTTACTCCTGAGTACAACAGATCATTTCTGTCTTTCACAAAAATCTCTGTGCTGTCATAAGGGGATAAGTGCAAAAGAGACACATAAAGTGAAGGTCAGCTGCTAAGAAGATAATATGAGTTAGACTCAAATTGGTTTAGACAGGAAGCCAGATGAAGGTTTTTCGTTCATGAAAGACCTCAGGTTCAAGAACAGTTTTCCCATAGGAACAGAGAAGAAGAAAACCTAACAACTTTCACATGGATTTTGCAACACATATGTAAGAGATTAGGAGATCTGACATTTCACAATGTAACAAATTGGTGTGCATAACACAAAGATCACCAATCTTTCTACATCTCCCATGAGAGTCACCATTTACAATAATAATTTCAGAAGCTATGAAAGGAAAACTGATAAAGCATTATATATGCAGCTGATAACTAGATCTCTGTGCACATACGCAGAAAACTACTGAAGGCAAAATCATTTGCTGTGTTGGACTGAGCAGTCACTCTTAGTAGAGGAATAATTCTTGTAGGATAATTTCCTGAAGGAAAGAAAATCAAAGTAGTCAAGTGCTATTTAATAAAAGCATTTAGATATTATTGATAATATGGTAAATGCCTTGAGCTCTGTCATGATAGGGCTTTTTGCTAGAGCAAAAACTGTCAGGTATTATGCAAAAGTCTCTACTCTGCTCAAGGATCCTGGGAGATCCATGGCAAAATAAGAACAAGTAGAATAAAATTTGAGCTAGAAGCTACTGTGAAAACTTTAACTTTCACTGGTAAAAAACCCAAAGCCCTCAGCTGTCCTGTTGACAAAGGGCAGTCCACATGAAAGTGTACACTGCAGTTGTGAATCCAGACTCCAAAGCACATTTTCTCCTAAAAAGAGAGTTCTGCTGAGGGGTGAATGGGATGAGGTACCGACACCTGGAAGTATTTCCACTTATTTCCCAAGCATGATGCATTGGGCAAAGCTTTTGGCTAGTGTTAACAAATGGAAAAAAGTAAATCTCTCAGACTTTTATTCTGCAGGGGGTTCCTCATGATTTTCCACTGTCTCAGACCCTCCAGCTTCACTAGGCCAGTGCTGTAGCATATTTTTCTGATATCATCTAGAATGACTGCTTTATTTCCATACGAAGTGCCAAATGAAGTTTCTGAAGTGGGAACACTTTTTCTCCAAGGAACAGTGCTACATCTCCCATCTGTTTTCAAAGAGGCAGACAAATAGTCATCAGATGATAACCTGTCGTGGTTACCCAGATGACATATACTCAGTCCAATAACCTAAAGTGAAACCCTCTGTTTTTCATTACTTTCTAACACATCTGTTTCTCTAACAGAATTGCTTGTAATAGTGAATGCTTGACAAAAGAGGAAAAACTGGATATAAAGAGGAAAAAGGCACCACTGGCATGTATTGTGAGTATGCGGGCCCCTTATGGGGTTTTCCACATGAGAAGTGACCACCTCAGAAGTTCAGAAGTTGCGCTTTATTTTTGTTTGGTTCTTTGAAAGAGGACAGTGACAATTTTAATGCAATTTCTTTTGTCTTCAGGTCACATTGATATATAAAGTCAAAATCATAGCATGGTTTGGGTTGGAAGGGACCTTAAAGACCATCTGGTTCCAAACCCTCTGCTATGGGCAGGGACACCTTCCCCTAGATCAAGTTGCTCAAAGTCCCATCCAACCTGACCTTGAATACCATGTTTATTCAACTCCCCATGCTACTATGAGAGTCCCCACACAGTGCTTTTTAGCATTCTTAACAGCATAAGTGCAAGAGGAAAAATATTTATATTGCTCTCAGCTGGTACAAGATAAACCAAGACAAACGAGAGAAAACTTACTAATTGCCATATTTCAGATACACAGTATAGGAGACAATACCCTAGAGAATCATGATTAAAAGACTATACAGATAGATGTTCACAGATATGCAGTGGCCTTTCATTGATAATGCATGACATCCTATGTAATAAGAAAAACAATTTGAAACTTTATGTTTTTCTTTGTATAGACACCCTTGAGAAAGCAGCCTATGGTGACATAAAAAGGACCATATTGACCCCTTTTCACTTTTGGCGGTTGGGCTGGCAATAACTGTCTCTTTTTATTAATATTGTTTTTATCTAGAGCCATAATGACCATCCTACATAGGTGAAATGAAAGACATTTATTTTATGTCTAACACCTCTCTGGGAGAAAAAAAATTCAATGTATTGCACTAATTTGCTAAATAACTTTTTGCTGTCGAAGAGAAACAGCCCTGGAGGGCCAGACATCTCACCTGGCCTGCCCAGAAACTAATTGCAAATCACTGTGCCCGAGAGGTGGGATCTCACCACTGAGCATGCTGCAGTCTGCTGTACTCTGCTAACATGATCATCAATGATGACATCGATTATGGAGAAGTTCCTTGAGAACAATCTAAGTCTTTCTTACAGCATTAATCAGCGTTTGCCTGAAAAGTAACAGAAACTATGGAGCAGCACTGACAAGCCCAAGCAAGCTGACAGATAATATGCCTGCCTGTGCAAGCTCGCTCTGTTGAGACCAGAGCTGAGCCATTATCATCTCCCCGCACCAGCAGCAATGCATTGAACAGAGCTTAAAAACCAGTTCCTTTCCAGTCACTCTTCCCTAGAGGAACAGAGAAATTTATTGGATATTTTCAAGCAGAGATTCCTATCCAAGACATGCAGAGAAAAGCTAGATATTTCTCCCCCTAGCCAGGGATCTATGGTAGGAGACATTAGTTTCCTATGGGACCTGAGGATGTGTCTGTAATGCAGTTACCATTCAGTATAACCAGAATAACCTACATCACTTTCTCACATAACTGCCAGCAGCAGACATACAGCTCTGTGTTTCTCAATGCACGTTATAAAACCCATCTGGGAAACTTAACATACGCTTGAACAGGTTTAGCAGCCTGCACGAAGTTTTATATTGCTATAATGATGCTGTTAATGCTAATTTAAAGATACCCCAAGTCTTGTCTGAAGGACAACTGTCCCAGTCTCACCTGAAGGAATAATATGAAGTAGCAGCAGTAAAAATGTAACTTTGGCTTCATCGCTGTCCGTGTGGCTAGGAACTGCTCTGCGGTTCCTTGCACTTTTTCAGAGAGACATGGTAAGTCAGTGCCTGTCTTGCAGATGGACGAGTCTATCTCAGAAGCAGTGAAGCTGGAGAGTTAAAGCGGGAGCTAAGAGGGGCTTAGAAATCAGCAACTCCCTAAGCGTACTGTGTGTGAAATAAATGCAAGCAAAACACCTCCAAAACAGCCAACTAAACATATTAAGAAATGCTACTGGCACAATCAAATAGATTATTCTCAATTTCTTTCTTAGGAAACCCAATTCTGTTTACGAGAAAAACCTGTAAAAATTCAGTTAAGAAGCTAATGCATATGCAAATCTTACACTGGAATTCTATTATTTTGCACTTGAAATACCAGAAAACAGTGGCTTTTCTAGTTTCATCCAGGATATAAATCCTAAGAAGTGTGATTTCTTTGAAGTCTGGTCTTTCAAATCCATATACTCAGTCTTTGTCCTTTATGGTTTTTTTCTCCACTCCTAAATATTTTGGTTTATTTTATCTTCATTTTCAATCAAAGACTCAAATTATATATTTTTCCCCCTTCTGGCTGGATACCAGGATGAATACTAGGATAAAATATGTAGGTCCTTTTTCATAAGAATAGCTTGCAGAATTTGTTCCTTCACCTTTTTATCACAACAATATCACCTCTACATATTGTGTTATTACTACTAAATGATAAAGAACTCCAAACACTATTTTTCAGACCTATTTGTGCCTAACATAACATGTCACTCATATCATCTTATATGACAAAAATAAGTAGGTATGCTTTTATCTGTCCTCAACCATTCACCCATCTCGGACTTTTCGTAGAAGGTAAATTATTCCTATTACTATGGGAAGCTGCAGATAATTTTTAGCTGAGATAGAAATACTGTCCAATAATTTCTGTAATCTTTTACCTATAATTTACAATCTAATATGTACAAAGTAAGAAAACAGAGAAAGTCACCAAAGATGATCACAAAAAAGGTCTATTTAAAATAGCTTGAAAGAATTTACAACAAATAAAATGCCCATCTGTATAGAAAACAGTCATTAAAAGTCAAGGAATCACTTGCAAGAAAGTCAAAAAGTTGGGGAATTGTGGAAGCCCAAAAATAATTCTTGCTCTAGAAAGTACCAGGTACCAATTTGCAGTCTCTGCTTTGAAACTCCTTGTCCAGAACTCACAACTACTCAGTGAAACCAGGACTTAATCTTACTGATCTGTCCATTAGCCTCACAAGAAGATGAGTCAATGCACAGCAAATATGAAAATGGTTTTCTTTACCTACCTGTTGCTAATATATAGGAAATTTCACTATGGAGTTTCCTCTCTTTCCACTAAAGCTCACAAACATCATCATTTTCCGTATCTAAATCAAACTTTCCACCTCAGGGTGCCAATTTCCAAAGTATGGTGGAATAAAATGAAAGATTTATTTCAATGATGTACGGCTCAAATTTTTGGAAAGCAACCAAAGTAAACTATAATCTTATCAAAAAAAATTTAATTAAGTTGCCATTCCACAGAGGTTTGAAATTCAATATTATCTAAAATTTTAAAGCAACGTTATTGCCCGAGTGCTTACAATGAGCATCTCCATTCTTACTGCTGCAGTGGGCATTTCAGCAGGACTTGACTTGGTCACCGTGGAGAGGTAAATAAGGTTGTTCAGAACTGAATGTGTGGTAGGAACAAAACCAGCAAAGCGACAGTGTGCTAGGGGGCTGGAAGACTTAGCAGGAGAATACATTTATTAGAAGTCAAAGAGGAGGTGACAAAACTAGGGGGACAAAACAAAAAGTGCCAGCATGCCATTCACAAGGGCAGCAGCAAGGCAATAGAGATGTCAGATAGTAGCGACTGGCAACCAAAGTGGAAGTCAGGCAGGTATGCTGGTAAATAATATAACAGGATAGAAATTGACATGTCATGAGGAAAATTTATGAAGAAATTATTCCATTTGGATAGAAGAATATATGATATTATGAATTGGCAACATAAGATTTTAATTAAATTATAGGTGTTTGACTCGAGTTGTTTCTTATTACACTATAGAACACACTATAAAAAAATAAAACTTTCTTCCCTGATGTATATCTGTGCAAACAAATATCCTGCTACAACAGCGTGGAAAATTTACATCAAAACGTTTCTGTGTTTTTGAAGAGGCTGTAAATTTTCTTTAATAGACTGTAAATTTCTATTGTAGAGATTGTACGCATGAAAAAACATCTAGGTAGATGCATAAGAAAGAAATTCCAGGTAGAGAAGGACTTAAGCTACTATTACTTGACTTTACTCATGTTGATACCAACCGGTTACTATCCCCATGCTCCATGTAGGGTGAGTAACATAGAAAAAGCTAAACACGCTGACTGTAAGTACAGAGAAAATGCCAGAGATTGAATTCAAAGGCAAGACTGTTTTGGTTCCTTGCCCAGTTTTTTAAAATCTGGACTGTCTTGCCATCAACACATGTATTTCCCTACTGCCCAAAGTGAAAGCTCATGGGGTTTGCTGCTTTAGCGACATAATCTCCCCAACCTCTCGCTTGTGGCCTGAACCCTATTAATTAGGATTCAAGAGGACCAAAGTGTCTGGTGTTCGGGGTCGCTGGGCAGCCCCGCACCGAACTGTGGTGCTCTGAAGAGGAACCTTGGGTCAGGTCATCTGCTCATTAGGGAGTCTGGAGGCTCTGTGTGTGCTGGCAGACCACGGGGCATCGCTTTTCACAAGCTTTCGCTGAATTGCAGCAAGAAAACTTAGGAGGCAAACTGCTGAGGGGGTTCTGCTGTTCTCGGGTTGGGGGAGGACGGGGTTGGGGAGGAGAAGGAGGGTTTGTGTTTTGTGTCAGACCTGCATGGTTACACTCCACAGGGAGTACTTCTGTCCCTGTCAATTACTTCGCTCTTAATGGTGTTTCAACTGGTTAGGGCCTGACATTTTTCACCCCCATAAACAGGAAAAACAGGATCTTCCTAAAACCAGCTCTGTGTGTGTTTACACAGCAAGGAGGCTGTATGTGCCAAAATAAATGTGATTATTATCCTTGCCACTGTGAAAGAAATTACTCAAAGGAGAGATCAATAGAAATTTGTTACAAATACACAGTAGGATGATTTTTAAATCAGGATAAGGATTTATAGAGACTGAAAGCAGTGAAAAACAAATATATAATGAGAAATATTAGATTAGCTTTATTGTGTGGAAGGAAGGTTTGACATTACGGGTTTTCTCTAAGTATTTGTGAGCTGTGTAGTGGCTAACGTTAAAACACCAAAATTACAGCTAAAGTTTTATATGAGCACATCTGCAAGCAGAGGCAGTGTGTAAGTATGATTGCTAGGATGTTTGAGGATATTTAGAGGTTGATAGAGGTAGCAACACAGCTTTAATCAGTGTACTCAGGAAGACATTCTGCTATACAAAAATTGTAAGTAATAACAAAATTTATACCTAGGCAAGTACAAAACAGGCCTCGCCCTCTTTCATCTTTGAGGCCAGTCTGGTTAAGAGGTGGTCATGGCTTAGCTTCCATTCACTTCCCCATTTCAACTAATATTGGTAATATCGTACCTACTCTGCTTGTCAAATGATTGCTGTCTGCTTGGTGACCTTATGTGTCAAGGATTAAGACAAAGTGGATAAAGGCTTCTGCAGAAACTGCAAAAATCAGCTTCCCTTCTCCCTTCTCACGTTCCACATGTAAGCTGTAATCAGTCTCACAGCATATAACAATTTAGAATAGTATTTTACAGAAACTTGATTAAAATGACACAAGCTGGGAGGAGGGGGAAGAGGAGAGCAAAACAAATACGCAATTGCCAGAGGAAAACTCATTAACTTTAGTGAGATTTTGAGGAAGTTTTTGTTTCAATGCATCCAGGCACTTCTTTTGATTTTCAGTGCATCCAGCAGCTGTTTCCCTGGTCACTACAACTGACAACTACCGGGAGAGAGCAAGAGCTCCCATTCAGGGCACACCCAGAATTTTGTGACTGGAAAAAACCAAGTGACGGGAGGCAAGAAAGGAAAGAAGATAGGGTAAGAGGAATGTGGAGAGGAAACTTCCTAGACAAACACTTCATCTAATATGAAGTTAAGACTTGCCTGGGGCTTTAAGCCAGACAAGGGACCTGAGAGTTTCTCCAGTGTTGAGTAATATATATTGTTGGAGGTTTTTTCATTGAACAGCAAATTCTTAATGTGAAGCTCTGCAGTTACATTCACCATATTAATACCTAAAAAAAATTCTTATTATTTAAATTTTTCCATAATTCTTCATTAGTCAAGGATTGCATCAAATAAAACAATTTCAGATCCTGATGACAGTATGCAGTGACAGAAGTGATGCCTAGGGAGGGATAGGGCAGGAAGAAGAGCACGCCATCTGCAAAGAGATTAAGATGGAGCCGGAAGCTCTCCACCTGCCAGTTTCCCCTTTGCTTTGGGAAGCACCACCTCTTACCACCCTCCAAGCCATCTTTGCCATCTTGGCTCAGGAAAGGGTTACAAATTCATCTGAGATGGCCAAGCCCGTGGTGAGGGTGGGGGATTGTTGCCTGAAGGTAAAGAGAAAGCAGGAGGAATAGGTGAAGGTCATGAAGGTGACACTGCAAGTTACTGTTGCCAGGAGCAGCACTGGACTACCTTCAGGAGAAGCAGTAGCTGTGCCAGGGTCTGTCCTCATCCTTCCCTATTTCTCCCACGAAGAATGGGGAAAGGAAGAAGATACACATTTCTTACAAGGTATATATGTGACAAGAAAAAAGCTACTCTGCAGAGCTTCCATTATTTTTATTTTTTCCACATTTTCTCAGTTTTTTTCTTGGCCAGCAGCTTGGTTTTGTATGCATTTGCTCCACCAAATCACCATTCATTTAGGAGTATATTGTAAAGCTCTCATTCTTCAGAGCAGTCAGATCAGAATAAGGACCAGTCCTATGCACTTAGTGAAAGACAGGATTTTCCCTTCAGACCATTGCTTAGTTCGTTTTCACACCACACATTGATTTCTCTATCATTTTCCCTTTCCAATAAGTAAGTACTGTCTCTAGACACCACAAAGAAACAGCAATGGGTGACACTACAGGTTGCTGCAAGGGCACCATGGGAACCTGGATAAATCAACACGCTGATGTTTTTTCTAGTTCTTTGTGCACTGAGGAAACAACTTTCTAGAGGGTATTTCTGGTCTCAATTTAAAAAAAAACAAAAACAAANCCAACGAAAAACCTAAAACAACAACAAAATTCACCAGGGCAGTCTAGCTAAATTATTTGTCTATCTTATTTAGGGTAAACCAGCTTACGTTTCAGCCAAACTTACAAATTGTGAGGCTCTAAACTTTAATTTTTTCTTTGAGGGAAATGAAACATACCTCAAAAATTCAGAAATAATGGATAATTATCTTTTTTGTTCATAAACCATAGTGATAATAATTAGAAAAAAAATTGAAGATATCATGAAGGCTGATATACACAAAAATACAATCCCTGGCTCAAGAAAATCTGAAACTGCAGAGCACAAGAAAATGAGGGGAGTACTAGGGAAAATAATTTTTCTGTGTTCTCATAAACTTCCCTATACATCATCTGCACTCCAGTTTTGGAGTCAGGATACCAAGCTGAGTGGATCTCTGCTCTGATCCTGTACAAACTTCTTATCTTCCTGAAACACATCAAATATGTGATAAAGCCTGACAGTCCCAGAACTCACATGGGCTATAGTTAGTGATTAACTAAATATTGGGTCTTACTGACCAAGTCTGTGTTTGATTGTTATGTTATTTGTACTACAGCCAGCTTGTCCATGTATGTTCCAGTTGCTGGTAAAATAAAGCTTTATGAAAAGCAGCAACAACTGGGAGGGGATGCCAAGCACAGCAATAGGGAGACCAATCACACAGCCACTGCACTCGCTGGGAGACCTGGCACAACACATGAGGCTCCAACGCTCTATTTACTAAACTCAGGCTCTGCGTCACATTACAGAGGGTCACCACTCCACCGGGGAGCCTTGTGTACACACAGCCTTGCTGTTTCAAACAAGCTGAAAGTTCGGTTCGCCCACCGTTCTGCCACCTTCTGTAAATAAATGTCATAAGACCTGGCCATCTTAAGCTTCCAGCTTACTTGTCATAAAGCAGACATTTATATCTGCCATGAACGCTCTTACTCCCCATACAGAGTTGTCATGCATTTCTCCTACATATGTATATGAATACACACCTCTTGTGGCTCACAAAGACTTGGTAATGTGACCTTAAGATGGAAATGAATCAGCTTTTCCCTCCATCTAAAGTAGCAGCTTTTTAATGCAAACACCTAGGCTTGTTTACAACTGAACCTTAGTACAAGTCCTCACCTTTCCTCCTGCTTCCCCTAGACTTCTTTTCAGCAGCACCTAGAAAAGGTTAACCTTTTGCATCCCTCTGAGGAACTGAAAAAAAACAAAACAAAACACTTTATCAGAGTAGTTAAGTTGTACACTTCACTTTCAGACTTACATCTTCAGTTTTGGCAATAAAGAAGGTGCTGACTCACATCTGCTTCTGGAAGGCTAGCCAAAATCTGAGGAAATTGCAGTAGATATTAAAAAGTTCAGACTTCCAAAAAAGTGCAAATAATGAAAGTACAGGGAAAAGAAGCTTTTAAACTTTCACAGGAAAATTTAAAAAAATTGTTTGCTTTGGAAAAATGTAAAACAACAGCAACGACAATAAAAAGAACCAAAAAAAAAAGGGAAAAGCCATTCTAACAAGAAATGTGCCTTTTGTATTGGAGTGTCTCTGAAGCCCTTAGGCCAGTGCAGACACAAAGAGATTTTTGATTTCCTGCATCTCATAAGACATGTGAGGAAAAGAAAAAAACTATCAAAAATTAGAATTCTTTCTGTGCAGCTAAGCATTAACTTAGGCATTATATTCAGGTTTAATGAAAAACTAAAAATGGCTCGATTCTCTTTTTTATCCCTTGCCTCCATTTCTATCAGCCTTACTGTTAAAATTGGACATCTGCTTTTCCATCTGAAGATGCCCTGCTGAACTGGCTCACAGTTGGCTTTGTCATGGCACACTAAAGGTTCATAATGCATTATGCCATGAGGTATGTCTCACAAGCAAGAGATACCTTTAAAAATATATACTGTAAGTGTGTTAAATAACAGTCAAGGGCAACATTCATTTTAAGAATTCTTATTTCACATTATGCTCTTAGGCCTGCTCTCTGTTTTCAGTGTACAGTTTAATTCTACGCCCAGCCCTGTCTTGACCGCAAAGGCTTTCTTGACAATGTGAGCTAGAATTCATACCCAATATTCACTTTTCTGTCCACATGCGTCATGGGCTTATCCTGGATGCATCATGCAAGCCCCTGTAAACAAATATTTTTGCCTCATATGCACACACAGACATTAGTTATTCCTGGAAAAATAATTATATGCATGTATGTATAACCACTACCAGAAGCATTTGTATGTACATAGGTGCACACATGCAACTGCATCTCAGCTTATTTGACATCAATATTCTCATACATTTCTACCTGTAACAAGCTGATGCTCTGATATTGTTATCCTTAGGACCATCCTGACATTTCTGACAGCACCAGCAAGGGTCACTTTGACATTGCACTCACACTTGCTCTCCCTGCCCTACACCCCAATGCCCCTGCCCTCCACCTCTGAAGGATATTATGTTCTCAGCTTTAGTCCACATGCATTCAAACTAGACCTAGGGCATAGACATGCATGTGGTTCACAACAACATCCACCTTACTTTCAATGGCAGCGTGAAGAAATACAGTGAAATCCAGGCAAACAATTTAGGCTGATTTAATCTCAGCTACTCCTCGTTTCTGAAGCTGACCTGTCTCAAGTCTCTGTAGAGCCAACAAACATTAAGGCAATTCACTTTTTAATTAGACCATTAATTCCTCTTGGCTTTACTGTTTTTAAGTCGCCCAATAGACATTGATCCTTTCTGAATAAAGTTCCTATTCTTCTCCACATCTGGGCAGCACAGTGGGATTGTGCCTGCATCCAGCATCCAGCTCTCAAGGCAGACTAACCTCTCACACATCTTCAACTTATTCCTGGTTGGAGCCCCAGTCTGAGCACCCACATGTAATACAATTCCTGGAATCATGAATACAGTTTGCTGACTTCTCTAAGACATTTCAATGTGTCCAGGACTGTTCATCTTTTGAAATGGGTGCTACTGAGAGAGCAGGCCCTGGTGTCGAGAGGCTCTTGCCCTTCAGGAGGTACAGCCGGCAGAAGGGCAGCTTTGAAGTCTGGACTCTTCAAATGGGAGATCAAACTGTATCACAAATCTAATGATTTTAGGGAAGAGATCTGACAGGCCATTTAGGAATGTCAATAAAGTGTCCAGGGAAACAAACTTTATTTTTGTTGATTTCATTAATCTTAGCCCAATTTTGTGTGGTTTTTTTTTTTTTTAGCCAGCAAAATTCAGAATGGCAAGTACTTTATCCATATGACAGCATAATAAGAAAATTGCCACTCAGGCTTAGAAAATGAGCCTTTTCAATTTTCTGACATTCATTTATCCAAGGGAAATCATGCAATATCTGAAATTATGTAAGCCTTATCTTGAAAAAAAAAATCTTATTGAATCATAGAAGCTGTCAATACAGTTTTAACCTTTGAAGAAAGTCTTTTCAAAAGGAGTCACATTGTCTTTTGCAAGGATAATTCTAGTAGTGACCCATAAAAACTTTCTGAAGAGTTCTTTCTTATTAGAATAACTAATGTCCTCTAAAATTATCTCTCTCTTTTCTATAGTAGCTCAAAGAACAGCATTTCACAAAAGTGCTATGACAGCAAACAATTAGTGATACTGTGTGCAAGTTATCACCTGCTTTTAACAGATCAAAACCTGACAAAACTATTCCTATCTGATAGCATAATAGCAGATAACTCCTTTGAACAATTCTATCATATAGATACTTTGTTTTGCCCCCTTGCATTATATAATATTTCTAACCTTTTATTTTAATTAAGTTAGCTAAAGAAGAAAGCAATGCCTAGACAGAAAAGATAATTCAAACCAGAAAATACATGTGATGTTTAGACCAGCAGTATATGCTTAAGACTGCCCCAGCTAAAGATGAGAATGGGCTATCTTGCCTATTCTTCTGCTAATTCAGTTTTGCTTCTCATTATCTGCTTTGCTATGTAACCTTCAGAAATTACCGTTGGGAATTACTTGCAGATACTTATTGGTGGTTTACTTTTGCTAAGATTTAGTCTATTATTTCTATCTAAGCTTCTCCTTCTACTCTTTTGTGTTGTTGCAAACTATGAATGTATCTACAGCTATGTACACAGTAATCTTTCACACAGATTTGAGCAAGCAAAAAGTAATTCAAACCAGTGAGAATTTCTTACACACTATAACAATCAGTATAAGTTGCCTCAGAATACTAGAGCGGATTGATTTATTCATCATAAACATGATACCTGATGAAGAAATTCCACTTTTGTTCTCAAACCATATACAAGTGGTTGTGATTATTGTAGAGCTATCTGTGAGTTCTTTGACAAATTCAAATACAAATTTCAATCTACTGGTCAGCCAGCAAACTATTCACTGTTACTTATTTTTCATTTAAAATTCTGATTGATGGCTTGTATCACACATCATTTATGCCCTTGGAGAAATAACAGTGTAGGGTATGCTAAGGAACAGTCAACAGAAAACATTTCTCATGTAAAAATTAGCAAAATAAAACTCACTCAGGTGAAAACACAAGAAGTTTCTCACAAGTAAACCTCCAGTGACACCAACACCCAGCAATACGACACACAACCAGCTTTACCAGTCTGTTGACAAAACATTCTCAAGACCTTTTTACTGATGCTGCAGAAATACACAAGACTCTCTAGACTTTCCACGTACTTTATTATAAAGTAAAATAATAGAAAGCTATTCTTTATTTCTCTGAGGAAAACAATGAAAAGGGCGTATTTTAGTACATCAA
This sequence comes from Grallaria varia, assembly GCA_013396735.1. Lineage (NCBI taxonomy): Eukaryota > Metazoa > Chordata > Aves > Passeriformes > Formicariidae > Grallaria > Grallaria varia. The sequence goes on along the minus strand of VWZG01004117.1, from coordinate 25,752 downwards.
AAGAAGAGTATCAACATACAACACAGAGTTTATGAGAAAAACATTTGAAACAAGTGGATGCAGTTCATTAAGCCACAAAAACCGATACTTTGAAATGAGGTTCATCATTTGGAAAGACAACATCAATGCAAACAGAATAATTTCCAAAAGCAATCGCATGATTTTGAAGTTGTCTTGGTAAACTACAGGGCTTACCCTACAATCAGAGCTATGATTCTGCAACACAAACAATCCATGCCAGCTATAAAATTGACCTAGCAGTGCTATAGCATTGCACTAACTGCTTGTGAGCTGTAGGCACCACAAGGGACTTGCTGTGCTTAATTAGGCAGATGCTTTATATCCCTCCCTGTTTCTCTACACATGGGGATAGCGGCTTGTGCTATCACTCCATTCCAACTGCAGGAGTCAATACACCTGCCTGCCTTTTTATAGGCTTTATACCACTGAAATTTCTTTCTTACAAATTTTTTTTTTCACTTTAACCAGAATCTAAACAAAGAGTTGAAGGCCTTGCTCAGGAAATTAGGAATTCTATAAAGTTTAATGCAAATAGGAAAATATTTCCACAGTCTCCGTCAATTCTAGTAATCTCCTGTATTTTGACATAGCTAAAATTTTAATTTGCAGTGACGGCCTAGAAGGTTCTTGCTTTACAGTCTTTTACAGAAAGATTTGGCATCATTCCCAAAAAATAAAAAGAAGACATTGAGCAGCTATTCATATGTCATCATATCAGTTCTTCAAGAGTCTGCCTCTTTCCCAAGTCTACATTACTGTTTGTTTTCTGTGACCTCCATATGTATTAAATGCTGCTACTGTTACCTTCTTTGCCAGCTGAAAAAGTGGGTGCAATGAAGCAGACTGCAGGTTTTGAGCACCACAAGTTTTGTGATACACACTTCTCAGCAACAGAAAGTGCCAATTCAACTGTTTGTTTGATTCACTCACACCTAGAAGTCAAACAAGTACCTGAAAGCCGCAGCATGTGGGTAGACAGAAAGGATATTTCTATGTCATTTCAAAAACAGGCTTGTGACACTGAAGACTCAATTCAGAAAAAGCGGAGCTTGGGTTCAGAGTACAATGCCTCATGAACTAATCTCAGGAACAATTCATCTTAAACTGAGACCTTGGAATTACTGATTCTTACTGAACTAAGCATGAGCCACAAGGTGTTGATGAATCCATTAAAACCAAATTGACTGAGTGCTTTAAACATTTTTAAAGTATATATGAACAACTTAGGTCATATTTCAATTCCACACCTTACATAAATGTGTTCAAAGCACTCACCCAGCAAGTCCTAGGAAACTGGAGAGTGTTGAAACAAACAGTGGATTTACTGAAAGTGAATTGCTTACCATGAAAGTGTCTGATGCTCTTCTTGTCTGTCCACCTGCCTTCCTATGCTGCTTTCCTTAGGACTGATAATTCCATCAGTTCTGTGTCTCTCTCCTTTTTTCTAAAACTTCTCCCTCTACATTTAACTCTATCCACCCCTTTTTCTCTTACCTTCCCTCCTTATCATTAATCCTCTTCTTCAGTTCTCTGCTCAACTCCCCATATTTTGATCCTCCTGTAAAACCAGGTCAGCCCTTCTGTCCATGTCCACCAGGACTTGGCATACATTTTGCAATTGCTGGCTACTCAGTGCTTGTGCAGCCAACCACCAGAGCTGGTCCTGCATCCTGGAGGAGCTGAGATGATGCCAAGCCAGGGACAATTGACCCCTTGCTGACTATTGATTCATAAGGCCCCACAAGCTCCCTAATCCACAGCCCCACTGAGCTCAAAAGCAGCACAGCTGAGTGTGAGAAACATTGATCTCACCTCCAGCTGTGGCCAGTACCAGTTGCTTCAGAGGAACAAATGCCCTGTATAGGTAAATATGCCAGAGTTTGCTGTGATCAGGTGGACAAAACCTAAAGCTAAAAGCAGATTACATGACTCTTCTGAAAACAAGGACTAAAAGTTCACCCTACCTTGAAATATATTTCAGTAATATCAGGTTTGGAAAGAACTTTCTTGTGGACGAAATACAAGAGAAAACTTCCTAGCACTGCTACCATAGATATATTTGTAAAGACAAAGATTTTGTTAATTTCTTTGAGTGATGACTTAGGCTGGATTTTCATTTGAGCTACAAATTTATCCTCCCTGTATCATCAATTACTGAGTATGCCTCTACTACCCTTTTCCTATCGTATTGTTTGTTTCCTTTCTAAAGTAATATTGTAGATTTTACAGCAGAATTCTTCTTTTCCTATCTCAGACTCATGGTCCTTAATAAATGTTAAAATGTACAGAAGAGTATCTTCTGTTAAAAGTTCTGTATTTCAGACTTATTCCTTTAGTTGAAACAAGTATTAGAAACTGATGAGATTTGGTGTGCTTGTATTTCAGCCTCTCTTCAACATTTCCAGAAAGACACTCCATAGATTTTTGTCTCAAAGAGCTGAGTTTGTTTTCTCCCCTTATTTATGCTCCTGTCTCTGAGACAAATGAACAAATGAGTCACAAAAATAAATTCATTAAATGAAATTAATAGACAAATGGAAAAGAAAAAACATCCATTAACAAGAAATAACTTATCAACACCGTGATCATTTAAACTTTGGCAGACCCTCTGAGATGTATTTGTAGCCAGAAGGAAAACTGGAACAAAATAAAAATTAACTTGTCTGTTGCGAGCAGAAAATGGTGACATTAATTTGCAGGATGTATTAGCACTGAAAATCAAGTCACCCTGACAAAACAACCGCTGTCTTTTTGTGATAGTACAGTTATTGTAATGACAAGAACTCTTGCAAAAACTTTCCAAAATCTGCACTCAAGTTTTCAGTCCCTGCTTTCAGCTGATATGGGTCTGCAAGTACTTTCATATCTATAATCTAACTAAATAAAGATCTTAAAAGTTTTGAAATCAAGTAACAACCTCTGAGACTTAATTAGCTTGCTTGTACTTGGACTATTAGGAAAAAAAACCCAAATTAATCCTTCAGAGTATCTGTAATCTGGTTGGTTTATCTGCAGATGAGCTCCCAGTGATTTTAGCTTTTCCTTTCAGTATAACACAAGCTCTTAAACATTGCAATGGTTATTTCTTACCATCACTGGGTTTTGCCATTTTTTATCTCCCCACCTAGTGTACACTTTCCCTGGGATGTCTCATCATCATCTATGAGCACTGCTTAAAAATTCAACACAACGCTCCCTGTCACTCTTACTGATGCTCTGCAGGCTGCATCACTGGGTCTTCACTTCTACCAGACATGCACTGAGTAACACAGTGACAGGAGGCTTGTGAGCCCTTCTTTCTTATTCAATCCCTTGGGAGCAATCTGTATATGTTGTGCAATAGCCCTCCAACCAAGTGAAAACATCATATTTCAAAGCAATTTTTCTAACCCATCTTCCCAATTTAGGTGGTAGATGCTCCATCCCTGGAAACATTCAAGGTCAGGCTGGACAGAGCTCTGAACAACCTCATCCAGTTGAACACGTCCCTCATTGTGGAGAGGTTGGACTAGGTGACCCTTAAGGGTTCCTTCCAATCTAAAGCATATTGGGAAATTAATTGCAACACACTGGAATTTATTCCTTAAGTCTTCCACTGGGTCCCAGTGTTTCAGTAAATCAAACCAATATTTCCACAGGATGCCTGACTCATGTTTTGTTATGCTTCTCCCTTGCCTTCCTGTTCTACCAGCAGATCATGCTCCCAGATGTTCCAAAAGACTCTGAACTTCCTGCCTAGATGCAGCTTCAACACTGAATTCCCTAATCAATATATATGCATATATCCTTTTTTTAATCTAAAATTAGAAATTGCTCAGAATCCATCTTTGCTATTTTGCCTATAAAAATGTCAAATAATTAATGATGGCTTGAGGCACAAATAAGCCATCTACCAACTTATGACAACAGTTAAACAGTGAAGATGTGTCTTATCTCAAAGCAAATATATTTTATTTTCTCATTTTTCTCTCTTTTCATGTCACATCTTTCCTTAAATTGTGCATGTTTTTACAGCACTTACCACAGTGGGAGTCCAAGTCTTGGCTGGAGCCCCTGGACAACAAACATTACAAGAATTCAGTAATAAAGTCACACATGCTTAATGCTGATGCAGACAATAATGTCTTTAGAAGCAGAGGAAATTTCATTATATAACATGACAAAAGTGATCAGCTGAACTGGTACTCCTATTGCTTGCATACATTCCAGTATTAACTGTGTTCTTAAAAGTTATGCTAACTGAATCAAAGGACTAAAATCCTGAATATTGGGCCAAATCTGTAGGTGCACAAATATGTGAGCATAGATCACACGTCTCTCATCTTCCTGTTTGTTTTCCTTGTAAGCAATTGTTACAACTATCAAAGAAAGTTATGTTAATCTGAAGAGAGAAGCATGAGCTACATGGCTGGGAAAAGGAGGACTCATAGTTCAAGGATCAGTTTCCTTATTAAAATACAATTGCTGATACAAAGAGTTTCAAAAGTTCTTGCAATAGAAGAAATAATTTGGAGGACTGAGACTCTGAGTGAGTCTCTCCAGTAGCATCCCCCAGGCCACCATGGCCACTTGCCGTGTTCACACCCCTGTCAAGTTGGCCATGCCCTAGTACTGGAGGGACATGCCCCCAAGGGCCAGGGCACTTCTGCCCTGGGCCGGCCTCCTGCTCTTAGCCATCTGTTCCTGTCACGCCTGATCACTGCCTCACTCCTTAAGGCAGGGCTGTGTGCATGTATGTCAAGTCCAAGGTCAGCCCATGCACTAGTCACTGCTAAAGTGCAAAGCAGCAGAGGGAGGGAGCAGGATCTGCACATACTCCTCTCACATCTCTGAGAACCCTTGGCGCTGAGCTTGAGACATGCTCCCTGTTCTTGCTCTCTCTTGCATCATGAATCTTGCAAACATGGCTGCACAAATCCAGGCACGTGTTGGGCTTCATTTTGCACTCAAATAGAAGAGACAGAAACCTCTAAGAGCAACTCAACTCTTGGGGAACTCTTCCATGACCATCCCACACCAACTGCTCACAGCGTGCTCCTAATAGATGTCTTTGAATACTGCCAGGCTGAAGAAGGAATTGACCCACATCCCCTTCTTCTAGGGATTAAAGATTTTATGTAAAAGAGCACCACTGCTCTTTCTTCTTAGTGACTACATTTTTAAATGAACTATCCACAGCTCCTGCACTTCCTGCTGTCCCTGACTAGTCCATGGGCGCCCAGGTAGGCTAAGAGCAATTAGCAATCCTGCCAGGTCTATCTGAACAGCACAGACCACAAATTCACACGAATCCCAAAATGCTTACACATGAGACTGTTATAGCAGAGGTAGTTCCAGTCACGTGCACTTCCTTTATCACTCTCCAATTCCCAGCTGACAGTCACTCTCCTTTTACCACTGATTAGTGTATGTGTATAGTGGATAAATAAAGCAAAACAAAACCATAAGAAAGTCTGAGTTGTTACCTAAATACTAACTATTTCAGACTTTGTTTTTCTTTAAGTAACTCAAGTATCTTAGTTGTTTTACTCTATTTCATTTGAAAATGCACAGACATGGGGTTTGTCTTTGAATTTAACTGAGGACATAATTATTATTATAATTATGCATTTTAAAGCTAATATTTATAAAAGGACAATAATTGGTCATCATCATCATCTTCTGTCACTGAAGCTCTACCTGACTTAAGCTTTGCTCTACACAGCTAGGCTTTACACAAAAGCCTAACCACAGAAACACAACTCTGTGATCATCTTCCTCAAAGGACATCAGAGACATCCCCTTTTTGAGAGCCAATACTGATGCTTTATAATATAGCCCAGCTACAGATAAGCAGGTTTGCTGAGGCATTGCAGCCGAAGAGAGGCATCTTCCTGCTGCAGCTGTAACAGTCAGCAGCTGTTGTCAGTACAGACATGAATGTTTTAACAGCTGAGTCGTAAACATCAGCCAACCCCTCACCTAAAATTAAAGCTGGGGAAAATGGCCATAATTGACAGTAAAGTTTCTTTGCCTGTTTGCTGCCCAGTTGCCTAACTTTTATTGTGGCATAAAAGAGAAATTACTTGATTCCACCAATGCAATACACATGCTTTACTGGAGTTCCTTTCTGCCTCAGGCATGGCACAAGTTTAGCTGAATTATTCTCAGGAGAGCTATGGACGAGATTATCCCTATGATGAAAAAAAGAGGCGGGGGAACGGGGGAGAAGCAGCCAACAAACAGCCTAACCTTGCATGATCCATCTGCATAGTCACTCAGCTGTTTGCCATGAACTGTGTCCTGAGAGCAAACCTTCACTGCTGCTGTTAGTTATGCTGCTCTCATTCACTCAGCACTGATGGGCACTGCAATCATTACAGAAAGATTGTTCTATCTTCTTTATTTTAAGCATCAGCCTTCCAGCCTTTTCACATTTCCACGGAGGAGCCTTTCCAATTTGAGGTCAGATGAGATATTGCTGCTAAGACAATCTGACAGAAACACTCAGAGGATACTAAACATCTGAGTTACACCTGGGGAAGATATTAAAATACACCAAACACAGAAAATTTACTGTACTTGCTGGCACACTACACTTCAGAAAAAAAATTAATTTGATTTGTTTTTAGATAAAAACTTGTTAGCTTTGAATCAGCAAAGACAACAGAGGCCAAGATCTTTAAAAGTTTATATTGAAAATGCTTATTTTCTGTTCTCATACACACTACTGTTCAATGAACAGCATCGAAACATTTCCAGGAGAAGAGTTTGATTGCTCAGTGAAATGACAGAAGGTAAGCATAAAAAACAAAGACCCATGCTGCATATAAAAAATTGGAAGGCTTGGTTTCAAAATGGTTTATATTACTCATGAGTGACAAACCTCAAGAGAATTTTACAGGTCACGCTAGGTGTCAGTTAGACTGCAATGCCCAAGACACCAATACCTTTTGCATCTCTCCACCTGTATTGGTGCATTTCCTTAGTGCCACAGGTCTAACAGAAGCTCAGAAGAAAAATAAATTATAACTCCTAAAACAGAACCTAACTCAAGCCAAGCACCATTCCATTCTGGAAGTTAACTCCTGCTGGGAATCTCATCTACGTGATGATCTTCTGGCCCTGATAAGTTTGGAGCAGTAGGCAAAAATGAGTTTATACCACTATTAAAATTGTCCCCTCCTGTGACACATTGCTGTCTATTTTAAGCAGATTTCATGCAATTCAGTTCGTTATTGAAGTTCAGGATTGCCTCAAACATCCCAACCACAGCATTGTTAATGGTCTTGTCTTGCCAAAGGTGCTGGAAGCTGCTCTGGGAGTGTGCCAATAAATCTGGCAGAGAAGAATTTGTTGGCAGAGAGGCACAAATCAAATGTTGAATGACAATTAATTAATATTAAGCACATAAATACAACATCCCATGCATATACATACAACCAAATGCCATTGAGACATGAGGATCATTCCTCATACCATTCCACTGTCCATAACTTGGGTACTCCAAGAAGAAGCTGTAACCAGCAATGAATGGGAGAACATGAATTAGGATACTCCAGACAGAAAAAGACAACCTGTGCCCATGTCTCCAAGAGTTCTGTGCAGAAAAGACAACTAGAGAAAGCCAGAAACCTTTTCCAAGAGCTACAGACTTCCTCTGAGAGACAGACAGACAGCTAGGGATTATGAAGTGCTCCCCTAGAAGGAAAACATGTGACTTCATGAGTCAGTATCTCAGGAAGCAACCCTGCCCTGTGTGGCGGCCAATGATGGAAAAATCAGCTTCTACTAACTGTCATACAAACTTTACCTGGGATGACATTTCATCACTTGACCTCATTTCTGCACACTTTGAAAATATACAGCCCTTATATGTATGTTTATATTAAAAATAATCCTATCTCCTATAATTCTCATTTGTGCCTAATCGATGTAGTCAGGCTGGAAGCAACTGGTAACTTTCTCTACAGAAAATATTTATTATCAAACTCAAACACTTTGTTTCATATGGACAGATGAAGAACTGTATTACAAAGAACATCATTTTATGTGGGTATATCACTTACTGAATTATCAAAAGGGCTATATTTCATATCACAGAACATTCAAAGGCCATCACTTTGATATTATTTTTCACTCATGCAGTGGAAATAATGCTAACAGTCCATTGTTGACCTGAAGTTTGATCATTCCTACACATAAAAACAGGAATTAAAGCAAATTTAATGTACTGCTATATTTCATCTTGCCACTTTTTGTGAGTTCTATGACCATAGTTTTCAATTAATTTTTTTTCTCTTCCAGTGATCACCATGGGAAAAGACAAGAGGGGAAACTGATTAAGGCTTTGTCAGGCCCTGTCACATTTAATAACAGTGGGTTCAGATATTGCTTTGTAAATCAAACAAAACCCAGCAGTTAGAGCCCTAGAATTCCTACTCTGCAAATAGACCTTTACTCTGATAAAACCCTAGGATCACAGGGAGTTCAGTAGAGACATAGGGTATAGCTGACCATGGTAACAGGCACAATACAGGCAATAGAAACATGGACTTAAGAACAAAACAAAAAGAGGGAGTTCCACCAAATGGGAAAGAAACCTCTTCTGTCACCTCTGTGTAACACTCTTAAACACTATATGTAAAAATATGAAACACAAAATAATGTAGACAGAATAAATGTATTTAAGTTAGTGGTCGTTCTCTATCAGTGCAGTCAAAAGAGGTACTTGCATGCAACAGAGTAATTTTTCAAAAGGATGTTACTGCACAGGGAATAAAAGAAAAATGTCCAGGTTAGATTTTGAGATGAAATACTAGGATCTCTATTAGTTTATGTTGCCTGTGATTTCTGTATATTTTCCCACTGAGAGCACACTGTACCTTAAGAGAACAATTTTAACTGCATTGGCTTTGCTTTTAGGCAATCCAAAACCCTGACTTAACATTAGTCTTGAAGTAGTGATAACCCTAAGGTAAACGATCTAGTCAGTAATGCCTACTGAGTGACATAAGAAATACAAAGACTCTGTGTGTGAGATTCCTCTCATCTCACTTTTGTAATCTAAAAGTAGGCATATGGTTGACACTAATGGTCCCTCTATAATTTTGAAAGGGGAATGCGTGTCTGTTCCCAAGAGTGATTAATTTAATCAGAAAATAAACAGGATAAATATCCCGCTGGAAGTACCTGGCCTTCCTCCACTGCCTACAAGAAACCCTCAAGACAACCTCTGCACAGTTAATGTTAAAAAAGAATCATTTCATCTCCAAATATTTCAATGACTAATGGCAGATGAGAAAAAAACTTAACCTCATTGTCTATGGAGTCCACAGAATTACAGGTATTACTGTAGTTCTGAAATATGATGTTCTCTGAACAAAAGATTTCCCAGCAGCCAGTTTCCAATATTTTTCTTATTTTGGTGAGTTTGTATAAACCAAAACTACCAAGAGGTAAACGTAGGCCAAATAGATATAGCACTATGACATTTTATAGGCAGTTTTTCAAAAATAAAACCAAATGGTTTTATTCACAAATTATGCAAATTGGAAAGAAGTTTAAATAAGAAATGGAACTGAAAAAGAAGACACTCTTACAGAATATCATGGGCATCCACACAAAGAATCAAAAGTTATTGGCATAACTCTTTGGAAAAAAACAGGTCTAAAGAAAAGATGGGAGGAATTATAGAGCAGCTCGAAGGAGATGAATGACAGTTTATCACATTTGCACTCATTTTATAAGATAAGCTCTCAAAGACTAAAACTCCTGCTAGGTGCCTCAAGAGCCTTCTTCATTATGGGTAATCTATACCCTCAAGGGATGCAGTTTTGTGCACAGTCTGATACAGCATTTTAACTAAAACATATATACTTTCCACCTAAAATTTTCTGCCTGAGTGAGAAAACAGACTTGCAGGTCTTCATTTTCTCAGTTTTGAGTAGAATGTGAATTAATTTTTTGCAGTCTCATAGTTGAAAAATGTAAAAGGGTGTCCCATTTAACACAGGCTGCAATATTCACTCAGAAATATCTTCAGTACCTGCTTATTCCTTCTTTACCACGCAAGGTAATAGCAATGAGACAAAGAAAATCTTTACTTGCTGTGATTAAAGCTGACTTACATTGTGTTCTAGTATTATGCTTTCCAGTCACTCACGGCACAGTCTTTGGATTTTGGTAGAGAATGCCTGCAGTTTTTCCCCGTCTATTTTCATCTAAAAAGAACATAAATCCATTGAACTATGTATTAGAATAGCCATTTCAAAAACAACTTTTGTAAATCCATAGCTTTCAGATATACATGCAGTGAAGAATATGCATTACTTACACAAGAGGACACAAAAACAGTGCAGGTCAACATGATGAAAAGTTGTTCTCTTAAATGGAGTTCATATAAATACATAAATGCACCAGAGTAAACCACTATTTTGAATAGGCCGTTGCTTTCAGTATTGGCCATTGCTGAGTGTTTCCAGAATAAAAAATAAACTAAGCAAAATGAGACCAATTATGAAACAGTATGCCACCAAATTATGTTTTTCCCAAAAAAGCTTAGTCTATGCCCTGAAGCATAAAGAAGATAATCCCCATGATTTTTTTCTAACATGAGCTTAGTTCTTTTAGATGCTTACTCACAGAAGCGATTAATCTTCTTGGATTACAATAACTATTTCAATATTCACTACTCAGTGACAATCAAATGCTCAGACTGGGCTACATCTAGGGTATAAAGTGTATTTCCTAAGGCTGTCAGGGAAGTGGAATGTTACTCAGCATGCTAGAATTCATAATTTTAGTCATAAAGCGTCCCTTATGAACAAAAGCAGAACTACTCTTAAAGTATTTTGTGGAACCTGAACTCCCCTTATTGATCTAGAAGTCTAGGCAAGCATGAGACTAAACCATATTGGAAAAGAAGTGACAGCGTAAACTAATCCTCATACACTTAACATATACACAGACATTTTATTTATAGGCTAAAGGTGAAAAAACACAATACACTACAGAGAAACAAAGTATATTTGTATTTATGGAAGAATCACCAAAATCACTAGCACCACATGTAAATGACATCATAGGAGGACAAAATTTCTTTCCGCCAGTGTGTATCTGGAAAGTATCACTTACACCTATTTGATAAGATAAATTGCCTGCAATTAAACTTGTTTGGACGATCTTTTACATCTAATTGTAATCCTAACAGGTCTATGTCACCATAGCCTTTGCAGCTATAAATCTTACTAATGACAACATCTCTACAGCTTTTGTTTTTCATACCCCAAGCACAGTAAAATTGTCGGATCAGTCCATGGAGAAGTGACAGGCGATTGTTCTTCCTTACATTCATGAACACTTCATTAACACAAATTTAATGCCTGTAACGGTTTAGTGGCTTTGATTAGGTACGGAAATCTCACTACTCTGTGTAAGGGACAAAACTGTACCATCACTTTACAGAACATAAGTGAATGTTTTCAAAAATCTGACCATTATTTTTTAAAGGGAAAGCAGAAAAAAACCTAGCAGCTTCATTAAAAGCAATCCTTTCCAGCCAGTCTTGAAGGATAAATATTTTTGTTTTGAAGAAGAATGCATGAATTATTTATTCCAGTCAAAACAGAGCAGTACATTAATCCAGGTTCTCTACCTTCTACCCGGATTCAGCTGACTGTAGGCTATAAAAATACTTAAGGGAAGTTAGTTTCATTTGGATTAGCACACATATTTAGTGTATAATAACTCACAATACAGAAAGATCTCACACTGGGGCTGAGAGAATGCCTTTTAATAAAAGAGATCTGGATTGCAATGAAGCCATGAGAATTTCTAGTCAATGGTGTATGAAATACAATTTAAAAATTGGTTATTCCATAACCTATGTTTCAATATCAGCCTCGGGAAAAACATAGACTTCACTTTCTTGCAGTGCATATTGACTGCAAGGAGTGAAAAAAGAACTGGAGCAACATGCTGTTCTATAGGGCCAGAAGCAGAGAAACCCTCAATGCAGGAATAAATTCCAACACATAAAGCAAGTCAAAACAATGGGGTCTAAGCAGAAATTTACAGTAAAGTTTTTGGTAGTGTTTCCTCAGGCCCTGATCAGCGAGTTGCACTAATATTTTTTCAGTAATCACTTCAAATTTACAGCCCACTGCTTTCTCCCATTCAGAAGAATACTAAGAGGGAGGTACCATGGCTACATTTTTTTTGTATGAAGCTGTTTTAGGGATTATAGGCTGCTAAGGTCTATGGCCAGTGACAGGATTATAATGTTGCTATTGGCACAAAAAAGCAAGCAAGCAACCAAAAAATCCTAATTAATTAAAAAAAAACCACCAAAAAACAAAAAGCAAAACAAAAAACCACAAACAAACAAAAAAAAAGGCAAAAGGACAGGAAAGGACATTCTGATAAAGAACTTTGCCTGAGATTTGGTACAGGAATTTATTCTTGCCTTCCAATTTATCATCCTTAATCGTTGCCTGTTTGTTCCACATCCTCCCCCATATTCCCTGCCACTACAGTCAGCTTAGAAAGTGCAGTTTTCAGAATAGGGATGTCACTCTAGTGCCCTAAGTGAATTACAGATTCATATATATGTAGGAATTCAGTATGATCAGCTCATAGCAGAACAAGCACATATGCTTTCTGACATGTGCTCTTGTTACATGTTTTGGTTTATTAACCATGTGAGTTTGTCTCATAATCCTCTCTAGCTGAGAAGGCATTCATCTCAGCTCTGCAGACTGCCTCTGTGGCTGGAAGGTTAAATATATTTTTAGGTTCTGAAATACTACTCTGATACAAGGAAGCAGTATTCTGTGCCCACACACAGATTTCCTGTGCCTTTAACAGTGTTTCTACAAGTGACTGTAGGAATATGTCATCACTCAAATGCCGAGGCAGCCTCAGCATTTCTTTGCAAATGAAATCCAAGAGGAGAGCCTGCAGGGTTTCCTGGGCATAACTGAAGCTTCCTAAGCATAACTGAAGCCTCCTCTCTAAGAGGCTCTGGAGGAGACAGCATTTACAGCATCTTGTTTGCATGAATAATGTAAACCATCAGGGTGATGTTTGTGCACAGTGAAAAGTAACTGCATCATGCTTACCGTGTATTCAGAGTGTCCAGAGGGCTTTCAGATTAGAATTTTTTCAATACACAAGCACAAAATTATTTTTTTCCTAGCTGAAAACGTCAATTGAAAGTTGATCTGAAAGTCAGACGGGGCTCACATTTATTGCACGATGCAAAGGTTTTGTGAGCCAAACTGCACTCTAAATTACAGGTATGAAACTGCATTTGTCCTCAAGGTCTTAATTTCTGCCTTGGCAATCTGTCCTCGTAACTGAAGTTCTGTTAACAATTGTTGATAATGCATGAGCCAGACGGAACCCATTTTGCTTTTCTATAACCACAGGTTCTGTGATTTGAGCAGAAGTAAAACTATAATAAAACCTTTTTATCCATGAGAGTGACGACCACCACTGCAGAGACAGAAAATGTAATTTCTACTCTTATTTCTCAGATACAGCTGCAACTCTAAGAACTAGCATGAATTATTTGCATAATGAAGGTTGTCTTCCCAAACAATTTCAAATAAACATTTGAAAATACAGTGAAATGGTCACATTAGAAAAATACTGCTTTCAGATGCGGTACTAATTTCACACTAAAAATAAGGAGGAAAATCCTGGTGTTAGCTTCTGCTCAATCATCTTGGGGGACACCAGTTGGAAACTGTGATATAACACACATTCCAGGTAGGCAGAGAAGCATGGAGGAGCTGCTGTGAGTTCACCACAAAACTGCCTCTGTGCCAGCCAAATTGAAGTCAATGCTAAGAGGACTGAAGTGCTTTCTATAGCTGTAAATCTATACGTCTCATGAAAATCTGTTGTTACTTTGTGCAAATCCCCAGCACTCTTTACATGACCCTTCTAATACAGAGACATGTAAAGTGATATCCAGATTATTTCGATTTCTTCTCCATCAATGACTACAATATTCCTTTGGAGTTACGCTCTATTAGGCAACACAAGCAGAGATCAATACTTGGATCTTTATCTGTTTCAACTTTATTTGCTTATTCCCCACTGTGCTTTCTGTGGGGGAGTGATATCTAGTACTTTCTGGTTTATGGGATTTTGAACAGCACCAAGATAATATAGTTCAGGAGAACTGTTTTCCTGAATACTAAACTCACGTGTGTAGGGCTGAAATTAAGATAAAACTTGGGTTTGTTGGTAGAGAAGGAAAGTAAAATTCAAGTCTTTTTCTCTGCTCTAATCTTATTGCATTGTTTTCTGCTCAGTCTATATGGCATAAGGAATCTCATGCCTTGCTATAAAGCATCCATTAAAGCTTCTGTGGCAGCACTTTACAGCAGCCTTTGATCTTGGAGACAACAGATGAGGGAGGTGGGAAGCAGCTGGCAGATCACTCCAAATAGACAGTCCCTTACAAAATTTCTGTGCTAACTTATGGGCATTGCCCCTGCCCTTCCCTCCTCCCCAGCCTCTGGCCTACTGTCCCTCAGTTTTCCTCTGAGCAAGAATTGCTCTGTTCTCCCAAGATATATTACAAGCCTTTGTTCATTTGAAGGACAAATATTCAGCAAATCTCAGTTGGAGGACTTGCATTTGGATTTATTCTTCCAACATGCCCATGCCATTGTGTGGGACTTAGTAACACACCCACATACTTTGGAGGGGCGTTCAGGCTTTAGAAACAGGCATGCATCCAAGAGCTTTGCTGGATCTGGATCAGAGTACTCACCACCAGATGGCACCCACAGGTGGAAAGTTTTTATTCTCTTTATTACACATTTTTTTGATTTTTCTTGTGCAGTAGTGACTAGACACAAGAGTATTATAGACTATCCCAACAGCTGTGATTGTTTGTCATTTGTTGGTTTAAAGCAATTTAACATTTTTAAACCAATATATTTATCATTTTTATCCAAATAATCATGTGAAACCAGATATATCAACAGCACAACACAGAAGCCAGGCATATGCACCAAAACCATATTCCCACTCTGTTCATACCCACTAATCTACTGCATGTTTTTTGTTCTTGAAGGTATACCACAGCCCTGCAGATTTCATTTAATTTCACCTACAAGCACTCCCAAGTCACAGGACTATGGACTGAGTCGGAAAGACTACATGGCATCAGAGGCGCCAAGATGAGATGCTGTAACTGCCTGCCATGTTTCATGTCAATGAGAGACACAAGTTATAATAAGCAGGTCTGATCACACTATCTGCAGCATCTCCTTCTGAGAACTTAGCAACAAATCATTACAGTCTGTACAATGTCAAGCTGTTACCATGTCAGTAATACCAACTGTATTTTATAGTTCCCGTTTCCATGGCCAAATACCACTCTGCTATGATCACAAGCATTCTCAGGCATACAGGAAAGCTGAGCCACGTAGGCACAGTTTTAAATACGTTAGTGTTTACAGGACCTATTGTCTGACAAAGTGGGAGGTCACTGGTCCCCCAGGTGTGCATGCTTCTGGTTAGTCTGTTTGACCTAACTAGCAGAGCCTGAAAACATGCCTCAGTGCATTTGGGCTAGCTAGTCACAGAACCTCAATACTTCATGAAAATACCTTCCATCTATGGGCAACAAGCCACACTCACATTGAAACTGAGTCACAGAAGGATGGAGTATGAACAGACAGGATTTAATAAAAGAGAGGGGAAAAAACCAAAAACCCTCAACACAAAAACTATGCTGTTTTCTTCTAATAAAGTACAACATACTCAGATCTCCAGAAAACTTCATGGTCGTGTACTCTATATTCCTATGGCAAGTCCATACGCTTAGCATCATAACTCACCTACAATGATTCTTGTATCTATATTCTTTTTTTCCACAGTTTCTCCCACCTTATTCCCTCATGGAGGCCACTATTGTCATTATGCAACTTAGCACAATTCATCTAAGTGCTCTCTGGTTTCCAGATCTCTTTATTCAATCCTTTATTAAGACGGTTCCACTATGAAAGATGGGTTCTGATATGGAAAGGTGCACGCACATACAGGTTTAATAGTTAACAGCTGTTTGTGTCATTGTAATACAACTTCTAGTGAACACTGACAATGAAATTCAATATAGATAAATATAGAAGGACGCAAATAGGGAAAAACAATCTAGGTTTTACATCTGCAGGAGAGGGTTAGAGCTGACTCCCAGCCAGATTGAGACCTTCATCTTATAATAAATCATTTAAAGAAAACATCAGCATGATACTGAGCAGAAGCAAAAGCAAATGTTCAGAATTATGAGAAAAGATAGAGAGAACTGTACTGGCTTTGGCTCAAGTAGAGTTAGTTTTCTCCATAGTACCTGGTATCATGCTGTGTTTTGGATTTGTGATGAAAACAGTGTTGAGAACACAGGTAATTTTTAGCTGTTACTGGGCAGTGCTTTCGCAGAGTCAAGGCCATCACCAGTCAGTAGGCTGGGAATGCACAAGAATTTGGGAGGGGACACAGCCACAACAGCTGACCTCAACTGACCAAAGGGTTATCCCATACCTTATGACATCATGATCAGCATATGGAGATGGGGGAAGAAGAAGCAAGTGGGGGACATTTGGAGTTATGGTGTTTGTCTTCCCAAGTCACCATTACTCATGACACAGTCTTGCTTTCCTGGGGATGGCTGAACACCTGCCTGCCCACAGGAAGGAGTGACTGAATTTCTTGCTTCGTTTTGCTTGTGTGCTCAGCTTTTTCTTTACCTGTCAAACTTAAACTGCCTTTATCTCAACTCTTGAGTTTTCTCACTTCTACCCTTCTGATTCTTTTCTTCATTCCACTGTGGGGAAGTGAGTGAGCAGCTATGTGGGGCTGAGCTGCCTACCACAATGAACCCTGGTATGCCACCACATATGTATCTTTATGAATACTCTGTGCTGTTCTTGTGCCCCTCCCCTTAGCAAAAAAGGAGTTGAGAAAAGATAGCAGAGTAACAAAACAGCAATGAAGTCAATTACAGAGGTTGCCTGAAGCCTTTTTCAGAACGATTCCCATTACATGGAACAACTGAAATTGCTAGTCTTATATCCAGAGTCCAGCTGAGGGTGCATGGCAGGAGTGATCTATGGAACTGTGAAGATGTAAACAAGGAAAAAATGTTCAGAGTTCACCAGCTCAACGTGAAGAACCGGTGGCAGGTTAAAAGGAAGCATGGCAGAAACAGTCCCTGTGAAGGATGGAGAGTGCTGGGGAATTCCTTGCAGCAGAATACACAAAGCTAGTAAATTCACACGAGATTAGAGAGGGATTGAATAAAGAAGAGAATGTCAAAGACATGATGTGGTTCAGGGAGACTGTGAGCTGGAATATGTTAGAGGATATTCTAGGGAAATATCACATTGTGCTTGCTCATCTCTTACAAAATTTCCTGCACCTTGCTTCTCAAATTGAGGCTGTTCTTGCATCCATTTCCATTTTTAAAGGGTTACAGAAAGCAATTTCTTGGTTTATACCTGTGTAGTAAAGTCAGAGCAGTTTCTAATAGAAATATTAATTTGCAGGATGATCAAAAATCCATATATAACAAGTTTCTATTTAATAAAAGAACATCAAGAAACCAAATGGATTAATCAGGCTACTCTTTTTTTTGAGGAATCATTGATGAGCACAGTACTTTGCAGAGAGATTAATTCCTCGTCCTGCAGATCTTCAAAACAGAATGTAGAAAAGGAAGACAGTCTGCTTGAAGAATAACCTAACGCTTGCCACTGCCTTGTGACTTCACAGGACAATTTTGTTGTGTAGCCTAAACTGCAGAAATAGAGTGAACTCCTACAGAGGGAAGGATAACCAAATGGGAACAGTGTGAAAAGGTTAAGCAAAAAGAAAACACCAAGAAAGTTAACAAAGACCTCCAGGGAAGAATCAGGAGGAATTGTTACCAACAGGTCTGGGTCAAGGAAACATCATTGTTAATAGAAACACAGCTTTCATTTGGGGGCGTGAAAGAAAACTGAAAAGGAACTTTTAGCTCCTGGTTCTTCCAAAAATATCAGAGAAAAAACTCCAAAGATAAACTGGTGCGAGTAGAACATGTTCATGGAGGCCTCTCAATTCAATAGCTCTCGAGAAACTGAACTGGCCTATCTAATTTATTAGGCTATTAACCCCAAGAAAGGAGCTTTTATGAGCCCTAGAAATCAGCAGCCACTAACAGAGGGTCTTTGCTTAAATACAGCTTTTATGTCCAAGGTCTCCCAGATTCTTAAGGCACGTTTACATCAGACACTCTAAGAACAATAAACTGCCTTCCTTTCACCAGGTCCCAGCTACAAAAAGCACAGAGAAGAGCCCTTTGTGCAACAGAGAGGCTATTACCTGGAAAGGAAGACTCCTGGTGACCGGTGCGAGAAGCAGACTCTCTTGTAACTGTTGCTTGATAAACAGATGTCACCCAAAATCACATTAATTCGTTTAATTTAGAGTCTCACAGAACACTACACAGTGGTAGGAATGCAATACTGCCATGCACAGCAAATGGGAAATTGCTAGTGGGCATTTTTTCATTCCTGCTCCTCATGGATCTAAGTAGATGAAAAGTGTTGGTATTTCCCTGACTGTAATTGAGAACCAAGGCTAATATCTTAAGGAACTAAAGGAGAAGCCATGGGGGCACAGAAAGGAGTGTGAATGGAAAAAATGTAAAATACTCAAGTGGCTTAAAACGAGGAATTAGACCCTATAGCCCAGAGCGAGCCTGAGGACTAACCACAAGTTAGTGCAAAATAGATAATCTGACGGGTTTGCAAGTTTGTAGTTTTATTTATTTATATTTTGACATTGATTCAAACTGTGTTTCACATGGAGCCCTCTAAATAAGAAAAATGTAAACACTTGAACAGTGGGTTTTCTTTGTCTCATCTTTCTTCTGATTAAGCTGAAAGGCTGTCAAGGATGGACGTCAAACTGACATAAGTTTGGGCTTGAATTAGAGGGAGAACATTTTCTCTAGGGTATTTCTGAGTTTTTCCTGCACTGAGATTGTTGGGAGACTGACAGTTTAAACTGCTCCAAAACCACACAAATGGGCTCTCAGTGTGGGTGAAGCATCCCTTTGGAGAGCTAATTGAAAGAAGCAGGTCCACAATAGCTGCTCAAGGCTAGATCTCTAATGGAGACAGTTTGGCCAAAACAGCAGTTGACAAAGCAGCCTATATCCAGATCAGCTGCTTGAGCCAACCTCTGGCACACCCTGCTCTCTGCCCTGCTCAGACTGGTAATGTAGCTCGCTGGCAGTTGATTCTAGGGTATTGAGAAGTGCTGGATCTAATAATTCTTATTTATAGGTTGACATTGAAATGATTTGAGGGATAATATCTTTTGTTAGGTCAAACTCCAGTAGCCGCAAAGTGTTTAAAAAGGAGGTGTAAAACTACAGGTGTTTAGAGATTTAGTTCCTCAGCTGGATGCTTGCAAAGCCTGCAAATTGGGTGCTTCTGTTTTTATTGGTTTAAACTTCTTTTATCATATTAGAACTAACTCTCTGTGGGTAAACGAGTGTCCTCTTCCTCCCAACTGCAGTTAACAAAGTCAAAGGAAAATGATCAGAGCATTTTGTCTGCAAAATTCCTCTGTTAAAGGATGTTGATGGATAAGCAAAAAATAATATGGTGGGGAAAGGAAGAACGTTAATTTTTTTTCCAGTATCAGAAATCAGGTTCCTCACTTTACAATGATGTGTAATGTCATAGCCATCTAAAACTAAATAATATAAACCTACATCAGATGCAGTGGTCTTTACATTTACTGTGTAAATTGAGTCAGATTTGATCTGAAATTCACTGACACAAGCAGTGAACTCTAAAATGCTCTTTTCATCCAGACGTTGTTCAGAGAACTGCACTTAAATTATTTTCACTGTCTGCACCAACTTAAATGTCAAAAGAAGGAAGATGTAAAAGAGCACATGAGGGCATATAATGTTTTTCATTCTGATAATTTCAGATAGTAATGATATAGGTAGCATCTATTTTAAGAATGGAACATGCACATTTCCATCTGTGCCTTTCCAAAACTACTTTTCTTACTGCACCTAACAGTCTTTGCAGTGCTCTTCACAAATTATAAATGTAATTAATTGATTGTGGTCTGTATTAAACTACTCCAGCAGGGGACATCACGTGCAGCTGTCAGCTGCAAAATGCAGCTCTGTCCCTCAGAGCTTTATCCTCCACATTTACATTATGCTGCACCTGGAAGACATTTTTCACCGTTGCCCGACACATAGAAACTGTAGCTTGAAAGTATAAATAAACATACAGAGGAGCTACTCATTAAGACTCAAGCATCGATTACAGACAGTCATCAGCACCAGACAGCACTAGACATACAGCAAAAAATTTTCTCTTCCATTTTATTAATTCTGTGAAAGTTTGCAAGTCTACTGCCTAAAAATCAGTTGTCTTAGATTTTCACTACTTTAACCGATTTGATTACAACCCAGTGTTACTGGATTACTGGACCTATTCCTCATGAGAAAGTGATGATCAGTTAGTACATTTTGCACAAACACTGCTCTGCTTTCCATCATTGAATTACACCACCACCGCGTTTGCACAAGTAAGCTGGCAGTGTAGAGTGTCAAAGTTTTCCCATTTGCTCAGCAGCCGAAAACGTATGGCAGTAACTCAGTCAGTCTGCCTGCTGTCAGAACCAGATGACAATGAATGATTGGGTGACAATGGATGACATTAATTTCCTTTTCTTGATACTGATAATCATCAAGCATAGAAACACAAGTTTTGGTTAACCCAGGACTTCTAAAAGTCTGCTGAAACCTGGTTTAAATAACTGTTCAAGAAACAAGGTGTAATGAAGTGTTTGTGGACCAAATTGCCTAATAACAGAGAACCATACTGGAAATAAATAAACAAAAATATTTTTAACTAATAATAATAATAATAAAGAAAAAATTCTAAGAGATTATTAGAACTCTGAATTGAAACTCATTTCTCGTCTGTTTAGTTAATGCATTTTGGCACTGATTCATAGGCTCATCTCCCTCGTCAGCACTAATATTTAAACTAATTTTAATCATTAAATTATGGGTAAAAGCTGGCGAATGCTCCTTATCTGGACCATAAGACTGCTTCAAATGTTTTTCATACAGAAATTGTTTTGTCCCCTGACATAACCTGCCTTGAATCTGAAAACTATTTTATTCATCAGTATTGCTCTAAATATACAATGCCTTCCTGTCTGAATTTTGGTACTGTAATTATACTTACTCTGGAACCACGTTATTTATTTTAAAAAATACTAACTTTATTTTGCTTTTCAAATAATTTTACTTTAAAACACAGATTTATTCTTTAAAGTGGTTATACTTCAAGGTTTCATATCTTATAGGTAGTGAAACATGATCAGGGGATGCACAGTCCTAACTGGCTAGGACAAAATAAATTCATACTGCCCATGAATGGAGGGTTTCTTCTTTTCTTTTTTCACTCCAGGTCTCTTATTCTTGGGCTCAGAGGGTCCCAGAGGGGCATAATCACTAATTTCTGTCTCTGAAAAGTAGCAAGAAACCAACAGAGGGTAAACAAATATGGAGACAGAAAGTATCTCTTTACTATATAGTAGTGCTTTTCACGATTAAATCTCTAAGAGATATAGATTCCTTAAGGGCTGACAGCATACAAACCAGATCCCGTGCTTGAAGAAAGATAACATGCAGGTACCCCAGAAAAGCCAGGCAGTGCAAGGATTGTAGGAAATTTATTTCCAAGTTAAGAACACTAGACTTGAACATTAATCCTAATGGCATTTTAAACACTGGGCCTGAGAAAGACATGCCTCCTGCCCTTCTCAGGGCTTTTATAATTTCTGGCACCCCACTCTATGGGAGGCCTTCGACCTCTGCAGAGCTCATCTTTTTCTCATACCAGGGAATCTTTCTCTGGAATGCAGGAGGAGAAAACACCTGAAACTGTCTCTGTGGAAAGATGCCTCTTTTATGCAGAAAAGCTTTCTTAAGCGAAACAAGCTCTGATCTCCTCGCCATCATTCTTCTGGAAGGTCTTTTACCATTACACCATGACACACGCCTCATTCACACTGCTTCTGTGCCAAGGCTTGTCTATCAGCTGTACTATGAAAACATTACCACAGCATAAATATTTAATAATGGAGGGAGACTGTGTGATTGATATAACTAGAAAGCAAATCCAGTCATGTATTGACTGCGCTAGTCCACTTCCCCTGCAGCCCGACTCTGGAACTTAATGAAACAAAAGGAGTACATTCAATTTGTTCTGACAAGAAAAAGCAAAGCAGGGATCTTTTATCTATTCTGGAACTATCTGTAAAAGTTAGTTGTCTTAGAGCAGCAGTAAGCCAAAATCTTCATGTGGGAAATATGTGATGATGTAATGTGGTCATCCCAAATGCATGGCTATAAAACTTTATAGTACACCACACTTTGCAAGGCACTATAAAGATTTTATGGCCATGCATCTGGGATGAGTGCTTGGCTCATGAGTGATGGAGCCACCAGTGAGTTATGTAAGTCTTTGCCAGAGGAGCGGCATAGAACGTAAACATTTTTATTGCAGTTCGCACCATCTCATGTAGTAATTTGAGGATGGACTCTCAGGTTTACGTATTTTTGATCCCTGTTGGAAGAGCAATGTTTAGAAACAGTTATATAAGGAATGGCAAAACCCATTTCCATCACCAGGGCCCTTCAACACAGATTTATATAATAGAGGTTCCATCAGTTGAAATGTGACTTACAGATGCCTATGCTATTGCCATCCTCACAGATACAATGGACATGTGCTCCGGAGGAGAAAGGAAGACAGCAGTGGCCACTGTCTTGGCAGACTTAACGCTCCTTTTCTCCTGTAACCTCTGCACCTTCGAACACATTGCAGAATGAAGTCTAAACAATTCCTCTACATTCCTTTTGGTGGACTCTGTGCTTTGTGGGTTTTCTGTATACCATGTTATGCAGCCAATACACAACACAGTCCTTATGATTAATTGGCACTGTACAAATCTGGGCCGCATAGATACACTGTGACGTCAATAGAAGGCAATCAATCTCTGTCCCCTTCCCCACTTTACACTGAGCAATGGTATGCAACAACCACTTCCTCAGAGTCCTCCTTGAAAGGAAATGCCACTAAATATTTCAGGATTTCATCTCGTTTTAAAAGGGAGCCTGGACCCACCTTCAAAGAAGTGCTTGAGAAATTATCCAGTCTGGAGACCACCATGGAGGCTCTGCAGCTGATTATTCGAAGGCCTAAAGCTAAACCTTTAGAATTCAAAGCTAATATGATTTTCTGAAATCACTTAATTTATTCTCTTATGTCTGTATGTTGTGTTTGTCTCTCTTATGTGCAAGAGTGGTGGCCTTCTCTGGGGGTCAGAATTCAAGATGCATTTTGCTGTTTCTTCCATCCTTAAGTAGAGACAATTTAGCAAAGAATTAACCAGCACGTAATAGTCTAACTGGTTGCCCTGAATGGGGAAAGTCATCAGCCAGACAAGTCTACAGGATCTTTTGTTTCAAAAACGAAGTTTACTTGATTTTTTAAGACTTATACTCTTTCTTCTTCACAGTCTGGTAAAACTATCCACCAATAAAGAAAGACTACTTTGAATTTCTTGAACTTCTTGCTCTTTTTGACTGCTGAAGTATTACTTCTGGAATCTGCTACCAGAGTTATAACTTCTGAATACTGGGGATTTGTTTTGTGAAAACAGCTATTAGCAGCATGTACACCTTTGTTACATTTGTAATATATGCATTGGTATATGCTTACATGTATAAAACTTATTTTAGTACTTCAAGAAAGAAAGTGCAAAACAGTTTGAATAGCAAATGTTCTTCAACAGAGAGATGGGAGGGTGTGTTCATCAAATGGGTTTTATATTCTGTGACAAGATTAGTGGGGACGAAAGAGTACAAAAGAACAAAAATAAAGGAAAAACCAAGACCAAATAGTTGATAAAGAGCAAGAACAACAGGCAAAATATTAAAAAAAAAAACAACCAAACAAGCAAATTACTATTCTGCAGAGTACAATCCTGATCTGAAAAGTCCTAAAAATCCCAAACAACAAACCAAACCAACAAACAAACCCCAACATTTCCCCACACAGTTTCCACCCTGTACATTCTGCTTTAGAGAGGAAAAAGCAAACATTTCTGCTTTCCACCTCTGTTTAAAAGCAGTGAACACATAGGGAGACAATACATATTTCTTCTTGTCATACATTAAAAGAGTTGTTGAATAGATTCCAGTCACCTCAGTAAAACTGCAGAAAATGCAGGATTTTACAGATGGCAACGAGGTCCAGTTCAAAGACAGTAGACTTGCTATGGTGTATCTGAAGACATAAGTTGGGCCATTGAGTGCTCCATTGTTGGCAACCACATAGGAGAAGAAAAAAGTCCAGTGTGAACTTCAAGTCTAGGTGTTCATGGGGGCTGACAGGCAGGAATAAAATGAAGTGTCTTTTTCATTGCTCATGGAAGATGCTTTATATGGAAATAATTTAGAGGTTATAGGCACAGAACCCCACAATGCCGTTTCTAGAATCATTTTTCGGCATAGAGATGCACTACTGCCAGATAATTAAAGGATTTGGGAGCATCAGATGATATTGCTTCTATCTGATGCTATTACCTATTTGCCAGAGACCATCAATTTATGTCACTGAAGAGAAAAAGCAAACAAACAAAAGAATACAGCTGAAATGATGAGCCAATTTCTCTCTCTTTTCACCCTGGGCCATGATCTAAGGGATGCCCTCAACACCTCATTTCACAAAATGAGATTAATAGGGTCCAGAGCCACCTATCCTGGCAACATATGGCTCAAGTGCTTTGGGAGGCATTTCTGAGAGCTGTATGTGTGTGGTGCAACACTGAAATCATTGCTTTGTGCCTTGCCTTATACACTTCCCTGAATGTCTAACCTTCCTCTTCAAAGCTTCAGCAGTGGAACAACTCAACTCAGAGCTGAAGAAGTCATGCTGGGGGAAGATTTCTATTAATCACTGGCCATGCAGCTTTCAGGGCCACATAGGGGCTGTGCAGGAGTCCTATGTAGCAGAGCCTCGTGTGAAAATAGGTAGCTTTTTCATACAGTTCATTGTGGCCCTTGCAGCACTAAAGCCAGTTCAACAAGAGGAACCAGCACGTGGTAAATTGACCAAGGTAATATTTAGAAACAGAGTTGGAGGGCAAAGGGTGGAAGGACACAGAGTCTTTCAAAGATGCCCAGAAGTGTCAGTCAGGCTCTGGCATCCATACAGACACCTTTGTCAGTGGCTGGCAGCAGGTTCTGCTCTGCTGCTTTAAGGGAGGCTTATCTAACTTTGCTTGCAGTGAAGCGTGAGATTAGGTTAGACAAAATATTCCCATAGCTGTTTCAAAAACCTTTCTCCATTGCTTTTCTCTATTGCTAGCTGAAAATGACTCTGTATGAAGAAGGATACTGGTCAAGTATCACAGTGTTTCAGAAGCAAGGAATTGCAGGTGCCCGAAACCTAGCTGGAAACACAGGATATGAAGAACTCACTGTAGTACAGCAGTACACTTGCATGCTTGTCCTGGAGATGAATGCAAAGAGTCTAGCTTGAGTGTGATTTTTACCTTAACATAACTGCAGTGCAAGTTAAAAACACCCAAACACCTCTTCAGATGTGCACATCATGGCTAGGCTTCGTGAAC
>VWZG01004114.1:41109-53122 GCA_013396735.1 Grallaria varia | reverse complement strand
AAAAAAAAAAAAAAGGCCTGTGTTCCATACCTGCATATGCATTATGTAAATTAAGGCGGTATTTTGCACCTGTGCTAGGCTTCGTATCTACCAAAAACTACCACATTTCTGAAAGCACAATAAGGATGGGGTTTTTTAATCAGTGGCAAATTTGAACTGATATAAATTTTCTGATAGCCTTCATCGCATAGATATAAAAGAAGTTGATGGAAGAAAGACAACCACCCCACACTCCACCACTTTTGTTAGTGAATGAGAAGTATCTGATGTGCTTCTGCTGAGGGTAAAAACTATTGTTCTTACTTCTTTCAGAGCCATAAATAAACTTATTATGACAACCCCCTCTGTTTCTCTCTACCATGACCATTTTTGGTAAAACACTCCTCATTTTTCTCCTATCAGCTCCTTTCACCTTTCTATTTGTTTATGTCAGTGTCATGCCCCATGATGAAGAAGAGTTTACCCTCAACCAGTGACATAAAACTGTGAGGAGTAACTGATATCCCAGAGGGTCATAGTAACATCAAGATGGACCTCAACAAGCTAAAGAAATTAGTTGACAGAGGAGTCATGAAGTACAACAATGGGAATTGCAGTCCTACACCTGGGGAGAAGCAACCCCATGCACCAGACATGGGAGTCTACTGGATAGAAAGAAGCTTGGCAGAAAAGGACCCTAAGGGTCCTGGTGGACACAAAGTCAAAGAAGAGGCAATGTTCCCTTGCTGCAAAGAAGGTTGATGGTATTCAGGACTGCAAAAGGGGAAGTGTTGTCAGCAGGTGGAGGGAGATGATCCTTCTCCTCTATTCAGCACTGCTGAGGTCACACCTGGAGTACTGTGTCTAGTTCTGGGTTCCCCAGTACAAGAGAGACGATGATGTACTGGAGAGAATCCAAGAAAGGGCCACTAAAGTGACTAAGGGTCTGGAACACCTCTCCTTTGAGGAAAGACTGAGGAAGCTAGAACTATTAAGCCTAAAGACAAACAGAAAACAAAAAACGATGGGCAAGGAGTAAGACATGGAGTCACCTGTTGTTAGACTCAGGATTTTTCAATTTTATTTTTTTTTAAAGAAAAAAAAAAAACCCAGACAAACAGAATATGATATAAAATTGGATGCTCTGAGAAATTGTGGAGTCTTTAATCTTGGAAGTATTCAAAAACTGTCTGAACAAGGACCTGGGCAACCAGCTGTAGGTGGACCTGTTTGACCAGGAGAGGTTGGACCGGCTGGCTTTCAGAGGTCCCTTTCAACCTCAACCATCACGTGATTCTCTGAATTAAGAATCTTTAGGTGAGCAGACCTCAGGAAAAAAAAAAAATCTGTTTATTGTGAGGTAATATTAAAAATAGCTGGCATTCAGGCTAGAATTTAGTGGTGTAAAGAAGTATAGAGAAGACTTGCTCAAAACTAAAAAGAAATTCATGTTTGGCCTTGAAATGCAAAAATAAGGAATTCTTTATTTAGAAAATGCTGAAAATATGCAAAGTCAGGACACAAATCCTCTCAGCAAAATGATTGCTATTTTAATCACAATTTTATTAACTTAGTATCACTTTTAGATCGTAAGAAGTGTACTGCTTTCAGTATGAAGGCATAGATACTCTAATTATAGACAAGGACATTAAAATACTATAGAAGTACAAACTTAAAGAGATCTCCAATTTCTCAGAGATGCAGGAGTTTAAGGGAACAGATAATATTTGACCACTAAAACATGTTTTTCTGTATTATCAAGTTTGTGCTTGTCAAGAGAGAAAGTGTTGTTTGGTGTTACAAAGTTTATTTACAAAAAAAAGGCTATTCATAGAATGTACTATTCCTCCCTGGATGTGAAACATATTGTTTCCAATAATCCTAGTTGCAGTATAATCTTTAAAAGATGATGCCTGATCTGATTTGTGAAGCAGTACAGTTGCAATTATCCAATTGTTTCTTCCCCTTAGAAGGTGACACTATTGAAACTCAGCTCCAGTATCTGCCTCTGTTATGGAGTTAATCTTTAATCCAGGGTAACTGACAATGGAACATTTATTTGACTAGTACACTACCATAAAAGTCAAAATCAAAAGAAAACAACAGAAATCATACATTCTCTTCTCCCTAATCCTCAGGTATTACTTGCTACTTTCCAATGATCTATTTTAGACAGAGCCAAGTAGGGGCATCTAAAGAGTAATTTCAATTTCATTTAGAAGCAAGTTTTAGAACAGATATCTATGTTGTCCTCAGCACACATTTTGGGTGGAACTTACTAAGAAGACAAATCCAAGTGTTTGCCTGGCACCTGAACCACTGATGGATGTACAGTTCAAAGTGAAATTGCTTTGAAATACTTATTGTGTGTATATCTCATCCTCACTACCAGCTGTTTCACTTTGCAAGCCCAGTCCTATTTATCTGCATTACTTGTTACTGTGGACATATTCCCTGACTCCAGTTTAGTTTGGGCACACAGAGTAACTGTACATGTGCAACACAGATGGCAAATGAATATGAACAAATTACTCCAAACTGTAAGCATGTCAGACTTATTATGGATACCTACAGCATGTTCAGCAGGGCTGATCTGTCCATGGGTATTGAACAACTGTTCAAACAGACAGAGTCTTTACTCCAGCTGGGATCAGGGAACTTCTGGTTAAGTAGTCAAAGTTTTTAGCTTTAAACAAGAGATTTTTTTATCAGAGAAATTGAGATATATAAATAAAACTCTGTCGACTGTTGTAGTGGTTTAACACCAGCAGGGAACTAAGCACCCTACAGTCAATTGTTCACTTTCCCCCACACTGGAATGGAGGAGAGAAACGGAAAAGTGAAAAAATTCATGTTTTGGGATAAAGACAATTTAATATGTAAAGGGGAAGCCGTGCATGCAAGCAAAACAAAGCAAGGAATTCATTCACTTCTTCCCATTGACAGGTATGTGTTCAGCCATCTCCAGGAGAGCAGGGCCCCATCACATGTAACGGTGACTTGGGAAGACAAACACCATCGTCCCAAAGATCTTCCCCTTCCTTCTTCTTTCCCCCAGCCTTATATGCAGAGCATGATGTCATATGGTAGGGAATATCCCTTGGGTCAGTATCTTGCCTGTGTCCCCTCAAATTCTTGTGCGCTCCCAGCCCTCTCACTGCTGGGGTTGTGTGAAAGGCAGAAAAAGGCCTTGACTGTGTGTAAGCACTGCTTGTAACCAAAACACCCCTGTGTTATCAACACTATTTTCAGACCAAATTCAAAACATAGCAGCTAAAAAATTAACTCCATCCCAGACAAACCCAGCATAACTGTTCCTGGAAAACTCTGACACATCCTTAAACAGAGTCACAAAATAACATGTCTATGTTTCTTTGAGGTATATACGCTTTCCTGCATACTAGAATAGGAAGCAAACCTTGTAACAACATTAATGACATCACCTTTCTAGCAGACTCTGCATACTATAAATAATAATAATTATTTGTAATCACTGAGATGATTAAACCTAACACTAATGTAATATTTAACTGGTATTTGTAACAGCAGTCATGTAGAATACACAAAAAAAATCATGTCCAACAGAAAGAGTTTTCACACTGAGCCTTATTTCTGAAAACTTTTACAAATAATTACACCCAACTCATTCTCTTCATTCACTGTCTTTTTTTCAATACATTTTGGGTTTGTTTGTGAAAACGAAAACATAGTTTAGTTGCTGCTAATTTAAATTTCAAAAAAATATTAGCAGCTTTGATATAAGTAAGGAGATTGAAGGGTGTGATCCCCATTTACATTGTAAAGTAGTGGTCAATGCCGAATATTTATCCCGTGCAGACTTGCTCTTGAGTTGAATCAAGAGATACTTCTATTGCAGTCCTACAAAATTTCCCATTTCATCACAGCTGATGTTATTTTTTCCTTTCCTTTATTGCCTTTTTTTTGGCTCCTTGAAGTACTCTTTTGAGATTCCTGGGATCAGGAATATGGGATAATAACTGCCAAAGATGGTCGCTATTGCTGATCCTAAGTCATATTTTGGTACCTTGTCATTTTTGACAACATTTTTCTTGATTGAAGTTGATAACTTGACTATTCCAATTGCATACAGAGTTGAAAAATGATAGTGGACATTTATTCTAAACTATATGAAATATGAATAGAAAATAATTCACAGGAAATGTAAATGCTTATTGAATGCGAATTTTCACATTAAAAAATAGACCTTTTTTTCCATATGGAGTTAAGATATCCTTTAACAGAGTAATTACTAAAACTAGAATTTTGGGAAAAAAAGTTAAAAAGAAAAAAAAGTTTATACGCTATTATATTCAAAGACAATAACTGATTTAGGTAGAAGTATTTTGATTATTCTGGAAGTCATAGATTTACAAAATCACATAAAGATTGTTCACTTAGATTAAGTAGAAATTCTTGGCTCATTAAGGAAGTAATTTAATTTTACCAAGGTACACTTTTTGTATATATCACAAAAATAGTTTTCTTCCTTCATCAGACTGCATTTTCCATTTTCAGTGGATTTTTAATTGTGATGTGTCAGTTTTAACAGTCTAGGACAGAAAAAGAAATAAATTTGGGAATATAGGTCAGAGGTTTGACCAGAACCCACTGTGGAAGGGCAGTTCACAGCATGATTAGCTGAAATTCTCAGTCTCTAACTTGCCCTGACTTTCATAGGTAAATTGATAAACTAGGAAATGTGTATTTCATTGTGAGTTTTATACAAATAAATCAAGATTTTAGAACACAACCTCATGAGGGCAAGGTTTTTTCCTTAAATGAGGGTATGACTTCCTAAATGAAATGAAGGCATAAGAGTTTTAGATCTATAGTCATGAACCATTGGTCTGAAGACCACCAAAGTATTTCTGGCTTGGTTTTGGTTTGGGTTTTTTTTGCTAGTTCCCCCCGCCCCTACCCCAACTCCCACCCCAGGAGCGCATATATAGACAAACAGCTCATAAAAGCCGCACAATAGAGATTTACATTGTCTTTATGATGGATTTTCAGACAGATACTAAAAACGTAATGAAAGTCATATGGAAGACAAAAGAAATTAAGATAGTCCCAATTAAAGGGAGAGGGAAAGTAACAGAAAGAGAATGAGCCGTTGTTGTGCAACCTGCACATAACTAACAGGTCATCTCTAATTTCTGCTCATCTCAGGCCTTTAGAGCAAGATAGTTGCAAATAATTATGAGATAGGACTTGTTTCAGCTGGTATTTGAGAAGGCTTTTCAAGCAAAATCCTGTTGTGGATTCCCCTGTCATGGGAAATAAAACCAAAAACCTAAAAAACAACCCTCAAACTGAATATGGTTTTGCCGAGTCCTCCCCTATGAATTATTCACTCAGATTTCAGTTGGGGTTTGGGGTTTCCCCCAAACAAGTCACTATAATTTGTGATTTGTATTAAAAGATAAAATTGATTTGCTAGGATTAGTTTACTTGGTTCTATCC
Organism: Grallaria varia; assembly: GCA_013396735.1. Classification (NCBI taxonomy): domain Eukaryota; kingdom Metazoa; phylum Chordata; class Aves; order Passeriformes; family Formicariidae; genus Grallaria; species Grallaria varia. Next base: position 47,662 of record VWZG01004114.1, on the reverse strand, counting down.
AAGACCGTCAAGTAAAAGCCACACTCATTTTGGATCTTGTCTTACATTTTACTATTTAAAATCCTGTTAAAATAAATCATCACACCCACTAAACCATAAATAGGAATAACTAACATAACTGAAATATAGCTATGAAAACAAACAGTGATAAGAAAAAAGTGTTCTTCCACTCTATAAATAAAATTTCCAAGACTTTTAATCAGAGATTACTTAGAAGTTAAATACTTTTAAAAGTATTTCATATTTGCTATGTGAAGTGGAAGTGAATTTTTAAAGTTATGTTCTTTTTCATTTATCACTTTATCTAACTTAATAAAACAAAAGCTACCTGTTATTTTAAAGTCATTATAATATTAAACTATAGAGATTATATCTGATTTACAGCTATCTGCAGACAGTATGAGCCTTTCAGGTTCCTGCAACAATGGCCTTAAAGGAAAAACAAAACAAAAAACCTTCTACATTTTACCTGTTTTTCGCAATGGTAACCTTTCCATCCCAACAACATACATTTGGTCAACCTTCTACAATAACAGTTAAAAAAACCGACACCACCACCACCACCAAAATACTCCAAAACTAACCAAACAATAACAATGATAACAAAAAGAAACGATGCAAAAAACCCCAAACATGTGTAGTGGGTTGACCCTGGCTGGATTCCATGGGCTCATTAAATCCCTTTCTGCAACTAGGCAGAAGGAGAGTGGTCATCCACTTACCAGCTTTATGGGCAAAAACAGACTCAAAGTGAGATAATACTTAAATTTATTACTAACAGGACAAAAGCTAAGATAAATAGTGAGAAATAAAACAGTCTTAAAACACACATCACACACACACACACTTTCCCCCCACCCCTCCTTCTGTCCATGGGGGGTTGCAGTCAGTTGCAGTTGCTGCCGCTTGCGATGTGAGTTCCCCCACCCCTCGGGGTCACTCATCCACGAGGTGCAGTAAAGGTTGAGTCCCTGTACCCCAATGGGGCTCTGTGGGTTGCAGAGGGACAGCCTGCTTCACCACGGTCTTCACCACAGTCTACAGGGGACCACAGCTGAGTCCATCCCCTGCTCTGCAGGGTCCCTCCCACGGGAGACAGTCTTTAATAGACTTCTCCAACATGAATCCGCCCCTTGGGCAGCAGTTCTTCCACACCTGCTGTCCCGAGGGTCACTCCTCCATAGTGGTAAAGTCCTTCATGGATGAGATGTAGTGATGTGGGCCCCCCCATAGGGCCACAGCTCTCACTCAGGTAAAACCTGCTCCAGCGTCTGCCTCTCTATGGGGCCACAGGTCTCCTGCAGGATTCCACTCCATCCTGAGCCTCCCACAGGGTCACGGTCTCCTCTCAAGCATCCATCGGCTCCAGCACGGGCTCCTACATGGGCTGTAGGGGGGTCTCTGTGCCGCAATGGTCCTCCATGGGCTGCAGAGGTTTTAGCTCTGAGTCCTTCCCTGCTCCATGAGGTGCCTCCTCCCCCTACCTGCTGCACTGACCTCGATGTCTGCCTTGTTTATCCCATGTTCTCGATCTCTGGAATTTCTTCTGCACAACAATCTCCAATTCTTAAATATGTTATCACAGAGGTGTTACTATGATCTCTAATTGGCTCGGCCTTGGCCAGGAGTCAGATGTCTCTCCTGGGGAAAAAAAAATAATAAAAATTCAGCTATAGAAACCCAAGACAACATCTTTGTGACTTTGAAGTTGAAAACACAGGTTTTGTAATATTTTGGTTGTAATGATCTGTGGCTTCTAGCATCTTAACATTGAAAATCAATATAACTAGCAAAGCCATCTCAGGCAGACTCAGCTTGTAGAAATAATTTCATTAAAACAAGCATTTTGGAATTCACACACAGGTTAGCAGTTTAATAGTTAAAATATTATTTTTGTCAGAATTTTATTTATCTTTGAAAGGAAGAAAATTTGTTATATCTTTATCCCCTACAAATATTTTGGGAAAGTATAATCTCTTCTCTGCTTCTTAGCTTTTCAAAGTTCAAACCTGACAAAATCATAGCAATAGTTAAAACAGTGCCAATAAACCTTACAGCTACAGAGTAGCATACAGAAATGTCACCTTTCACAAACACAGTTTTCATTCCACTATGAATGCCATAAATATTTATGACTCTCTATACATCACATTTTTCCTTTAATTTTTTGGGGATTTTGTTCTCATACATCTCCGTTTTCTAAAGAGAACAATTAATTTTGGTCTACTTTACCACCATGTTACTATGCTTTTTATAATTGTTTTCATAGACAACATTTCCATGATGCTGTTCCTCCTATTGCTCGGCTTGCAATTTTTCCTTCAACATTATTTAAACAATGTTTAAGTGAAGGTCTTCCATACTAAATGAATGCTTGACAGTGATTTTGGCCTTGATTTAAAAGTAGTAGAGGATAGAGAATTAATTATGGGTTACAGAGTGAATGCAGTGGGCAGATCTTTTGCAAAACCTTACCATGCATTTCGCTACAGTGCTTTTTCTACAATCCAGTCTGGTTTGATGTCTTACCAGGATGTGAATGAATCTGAGAGGTCAACAACAGACACTGCATCTCTAAGTATTGAAGGTAAGCACAAAGCATTACAGCAAATTTGAGATCTTAATGAATAACACATTATTATTTTTGTACCTCAGTTACACACATTTTTAGAAACTTTGCTGAACTTTGTTCTATGTCTCATTCCAAGAATCAGATGACCCACAAGTGGACTTTTGTACTTTATTAAAAGCATAATATACTACTTGGCATACAAATATCAATCTTACAAAGATGAAACCTCATGTGAAGATGAAATATAACCTTTACTGCAAGCAGCTGGAGACTTAAAACACTTCCAAGCTCTTCATAACATTATACTGTTACAACCTTATATAGTGAAATACTTTCAGGATACAGAAAAAAAGATAATCTGAAAGGTAAATCTCCTGAGTCTTCTAGGTTTCTGTTAGGAGTGTACTTGCATTTGTTATTTTTAATAGCAACAGCTATTATCTATCTAAATGAACAATCTAAAACTGCTAAATTAATTTGGTAATAAGTGGATTATTTAACAGCTATTTTTATAATGTCGGGGCACTGTCATCATTAAATAATGAATTTTTGCCTGAAAATTATGGATAAAAGCACAAACAGTGCTTGTAAGCTGACATCTTAAGTACCTAATGTTAATTGTAATTTAAAAATAATACCCTTATCATCAACTCACAAAAGCTAAGTAATAGTTGCCTTTAATAACACATGGATATTTAGAGCAGTGAATGTCTTATTGCCTCTGTAGTTACATAACAAATGCCATTTGTAATTCCCTCTAAAATTAAGTAAGCTTTGGTCTGGTCTTCCTAGAAGTGGTGAATAACATATTTATATATATGTGTTGGGAAAGAAAGGTATTAAGCATATTGTCTATGTTACAGCATACTGACCATGTTGTGTTTTGAACAAACACCTTTTAGCCATCTAAATTTTAATTCATGATCTAGTCATATACTGAATTATGAAGCAAAGCAAAGACATATGTTTAATATTTTTAAAAAAAATCAAATTATAGACCATGGTTAGCAGATGATGTGCACTGGGGGAGTAGTATTCCTCTGGCTACCAGTGCTTTTGTAGTAGACAGTTTTTGTAGGAGACAGTTGGCCTCTGCACTTAGTAAATAGAAAAAACAGAAGTTTTAGTATGAAAATATTTTGTACTTGCTATTTAAAATAGACCATGTTCTTGTTGCCTTGAAGGAACTATTTATCTTCATTATGACAAACAGAATCCATGTGTAAGTGAAGCAGTCTTTTTCCTAAAAATTATTTTAAATTGTAAAGTGACCTGCGTTTTATACCCACTGACTCTATTTATCATGTTGTTTGTTATGCTTTTAAGAAATTCCATGGTGGTATGCTGTTGACTAGTGTATCAGAACCTGAATACAGTGAACTAAACAGAAGTAAGGCTAAGATTTGTTTCAATGTGATTGTGAGGATTTGTGGGTTTTGTTGGGTTTTATTTTTATTTTTTCTTTTCAACTTAGAGTTATAAATTTTCTAACCTAAGCACTTAGCTTTCCCATTCTAAGGAAAGTAAGATAAAAAGAATAAAATACAGACAATTCTTCACCTCTAAAAGAGGGAGACTGAGCAAGTAGCTGACACTAGATACTTGCATTTTAAAGCAGTCAAAATTAGGTAAGTAGAATCTGCTCCCAAAGGTGCTAAATCCACAGAATTCAGTCAGTGCCATTCCACGTATGAAGATAAGTTTAGAAAATACAGGAATTACCTTTCAAATTTTTATATTATGGAGTACTTAAGTGGTTTGTATTGTCATTTCAAAAAATATTATACATATGTGTATGTTATACATAAATATACCCACAGAGACACAAATATATGTATTATTTATCTCTCTATATTTATATATACATATAGCACATATTGTATGTGTGTAACTATTATACATATTGTCCTGGGTTTCTGTAGCTGAATTTTTATTTTTCANGTAGGAGACAGTTGGCCTCTGCACTTAGTAAATAGAAAAAACAGAAGTTTTAGTATGAAAATATTTTGTACTTGCTATTTAAAATAGACCATGTTCTTGTTGCCTTGAAGGAACTATTTATCTTCATTATGACAAACAGAATCCATGTGTAAGTGAAGCAGTCTTTTTCCTAAAAATTATTTTAAATTGTAAAGTGACCTGCGTTTTATACCCACTGACTCTATTTATCATGTTGTTTGTTATGCTTTTAAGAAATTCCATGGTGGTATGCTGTTGACTAGTGTATCAGAACCTGAATACAGTGAACTAAACAGAAGTAAGGCTAAGATTTGTTTCAATGTGATTGTGAGGATTTGTGGGTTTTGTTGGGTTTTATTTTTATTTTTTCTTTTCAACTTAGAGTTATAAATTTTCTAACCTAAGCACTTAGCTTTCCCATTCTAAGGAAAGTAAGATAAAAAGAATAAAATACAGACAATTCTTCACCTCTAAAAGAGGGAGACTGAGCAAGTAGCTGACACTAGATACTTGCATTTTAAAGCAGTCAAAATTAGGTAAGTAGAATCTGCTCCCAAAGGTGCTAAATCCACAGAATTCAGTCAGTGCCATTCCACGTATGAAGATAAGTTTAGAAAATACAGGAATTACCTTTCAAATTTTTATATTATGGAGTACTTAAGTGGTTTGTATTGTCATTTCAAAAAATATTATACATATGTGTATGTTATACATAAATATACCCACAGAGACACAAATATATGTATTATTTATCTCTCTATATTTATATATACATATAGCACATATTGTATGTGTGTAACTATTATACATATTGTCCTGGGTTTCTGTAGCTGAATTTTTATTTTTCATTTTTTGGTAGTGGGAGGGACTGCAGGGGTGGCTTCTGTTAGAAGCTGCTAGAGGCTTCCCCTGGTCCCATGGGAGCCAATGACACTTGGCCCCAGGAGGGACATCTGGCTCCTGGCCAGGGCCGAGCCAATTAGAGATCACAGTAACGCCTCTGTGATAACATATTTAAGAATTGGAGGTTGTTGCTCAGAAGAAATTCCAGAGAGCAAGAACATGGGATAACAAGGCAGACATCAAGGTCGCTGCAGAACTGGAGGAGGAGGCACCTCATGGAGCAGGGGAAGGACTCAGAGCTAAAACACCTGCAGCCCATGGAGGAGCCCATGCTGGAGTTGTGGATACTTGAAAAGAGCCTATGGACCCGTGGAAAGGCAGACCCACACTGGAGTAGGATTTACTGGAGTGAGAGCTGTGGCCCTCAGGACAGCAGATGTGGAAGAACTGCTGCCCAAGGGGTGGATTCATGTCGGAGAAGTCTATTAAAGACTGTCTCCCGTGGGAGGGACCCCATGGAGCAGGGGATGGACTCAGCTGTGGTCCCCTGTAGACCGTGGTGAAGCAGGATGTCCCCTTGCAACCCATGGAGGCTCATTGGGTCGCAAGGACTCAACCTTTACTGCACCCCATGGAGGAGTGACCCCGAGGGGTGGGGGAACTCACATCGCAAGCAGCAGCAACTGCAACTGACTGCAACCCCCTATCGGCAGAAGGAGGGTGGGGGAACGTGTGTGTGTGTGGTGTGTGTTTTAAGACTGGTGTTTTTCTCATTATTTAGCTTAGTTTTTATCCTGTTAGTAATAAATTTTATGCATTATCTCACTTTGAGTCTGTTTTTTGCCCATAAAGGTGGTGGGTGGATGACTACTCTCCCTTCTGTCAAGTTGCAGAAAAGGATTTAATGAGTCCATGGAATCTGGCCAGGGTCAACCCACTACACATATGTCTGTATCATATATGTAGCATATATATGTATTTGTATATATAAAAATAAAATTCCTGAGAAATAATAATGCATTCTCAGCCAATGCCTAGACTTTTATTTAACACAGCTCTTTTCTGATTTGAGTGGTTTTTATCAAACAAGATAATTCATGAACTGTGTTCTTCAAATAATTAATGCTACAGGAATGTGCATGATATTTTCTGCCTCAGCTGTACAGAAAACTAGGACTT
>VWZG01004114.1:0-41072 GCA_013396735.1 Grallaria varia | reverse complement strand
TTTTTTTTTTTTAATTTCACCAGAATATTTTCAACACAGGACTCTAGAGAAAAGGAAATGTTCTTGTATAATAGAGGATAAACATCACTGAAGCACAAAGCAGCCTTTCTCCTCAGCATAGCTTTCCCTTGAGACATTCCCCAAGTGCATCTGAAGTCTCCTTAAACCCTCTTCTTACATTTCTCTAACTCTCAGAAAAGCAGAAGAAACATAATTTGTAAAATTTTAATCTAGCACTGGTATGTTTAATGAGCTGGTTTGTTTAATGAGATGGGGTGGTTCAAGATTTTTAGTTTCAATTGTTATATCAAACAAAATTGATTTAGATTTGTGCTTTATTTAATTTTGTTAGTTTCTGTTTCTTTTTATTATAAAAACTTTAATATTTGGCTGTATAGTAAAATTCTGCAAAACTTCATCATTTTGGTAGAGGTAATAAAAGACTTTTACTCAAAGCCTTTTGTTTGGTAATGTAAAGAAATAATTCATTTTCCTTATTCTTAAATATAGTTGGGGGGAAAAAAAAAAAGTTGTGGTTTTCATCTGAAAGCTGGGCATATGTAACATTAAGTAGTTATATCCAGAAGACTTCTGTAAGTTTTGGGTAAAATATTTTTTCCCAATATTTTGCATGTAGCATGAAAAAAATCCATCATTAATTAACAAAGGAGGCTGAGAGTTTTGCAAAGCACTATGAGCTTGGTTCCAGATTCTGTGAGAACTACAATGTTCTTCATGCAAAAAATAGAGTTTAGTAAAAAGAGAAAACCTGTATCTGACTGTCCTAAAGGTAAAGACTAAAATGAACAAGTTACTAAAATTTTCAGGCAGGAACACACCTAGACATCTTCAACTGTGCTACTGAATAAAATGTGTAGATCCCCTGGATTTACTGAGTTACCTGTGCATCTCATGTCTAACTCTACTTAGATGTAAAGGCACTTAATTTTTAAATGGTTTGCAATTTTTAATAATCTAGACTGGCAGGTGTTCAGTCCTCTACATTTACACGAGTGTGCACTCTGTTCACTATCCTGTTTGAAACTGATACTCAGCCAGGTCATTTAGTGTTCCTCAAAATTTAGGAATAGAAAAATAATTCTACATATGCTGCCATAGGCATGATTATTGAGGATTCAGGAAATGGGTGTCCTAAAACCTATGTCCCATGAAAACTCAAACATTGGGTAACCTGTGCAGCCATATGTGGTATGTGCCTCATTGATCCCAGCAGAAAGCATAAAAGATTCCTAGGACTGTATAACCTTTATGTGAAAAACAGAGAGAACTGTAGGTGTTAAGTTAAACCTCTTGGCACCAGGTTTAACCAACGGTTCACTAATTCATAAATAGTAGGCTGCACAACTTCTTACATATGGGTTTTGCCTGCATCTCCTTTTAGAGCAGAATGACTGTGAAGGCAAGAGGCAAGGCTCACAGACTTGGCAAAATAATCAGCAAGAAGAAAAACAGTGAAATTTAGTGTAGAACAAGTTCCTTGTTACAGTAATTGAACAATATAAGTTTAAGTATGCTTTTAGAGTTTGAAGCCCAGGCCAGGGACAAAATTAAATGAGAAGCTTAAATGCCCTGAAGAATAGATAACGGATTTGAAGACTTCTGAGCTGCAGCACATAGAAGTCAGTATATTGCTTAAATCAGAAAAAAAGACTGTACTAGAGCTTGAAGCATCATCTTCTGTAAAAGTTCAGAAACATGTTCCAGGACTGTACTAGTCCAGGCAGAAGAGAGGCCTTCAGTCAAACCTTCCATCTAAAGCATATATAGTAGTGTGATTTGGATATTTCAGACAAGCTCATTTTTAAAAAGAAAACCAAAACTTTTGCCTTGTCTTGCCTTGCAATTGTTCACCACTAGACAACTTCTCATGTAACTACTAAGCAGCAACCAGAAAAGTAATTCTGTGTTATTAGTAAGTGCTCTTGACATAATCAAAAGATGAAATATGACTTGCAAAGATGGATAACTATTTTTGAAAGAAATTCAACAGTAAATTTTGGCCTTTGGTTATCCTGCTGAAAACAATGTCTATGGAATGTGGCAGTTCTTTCTCAAAGATAATTTTCCTTCAAAAAAAGAATAAAGAATAAAAAAATTTAAATATTCCTTTAACAAACTTCTTTTCTAATTCCAAACATGTAGCTTCTGATTATACATAAGATACAAAGACGGAGTAACTACTTACACAAATATTTGAAGCACATATACATCACAGTTGTACAAAAAAAAAAATAGTACCTGAAAATGTTGATCTTCATGAGGGTGATAAGATACAATGTTACCAATAGTCCCTAAAATGCCAAAAATTTGAACATCATTAAAAAACATAGTCATTATAGTAACTGATACACTTACAAGTGAAGCAGTCATAGTCTAAGTCATGCTCAACGGAATCTGTTAAATCTTTCAGCCCTTCCAGGTGTTGATTGGGGAATTAAAGCTTCAGAATTGCAGTTTGCACAAAAATAATCAAGTGAAAGATCTGTTTTATACATTCACAGCAAAGCATAGCATAGCATATTTTCTGTTTAGTGGAACAGCTTATTCATAGCCCTAAGCATCTTCTAAATGTCAAAACAGAGCTAAAGTTTTAAAATTTAACAAAATAGTATTCCAATAACACACTGAACCATGGAAGTGCTATGAATTTTTTATAAAAGATAATAAAAACACCCCCATTACTCAGTTATTTCAAACCTTTTAAATTAAGGTCATAGATTATTTCTGTCTTCTGTTTTTTAAGCAAAGATTCGAATCCCAGGCGCATTGATATTTACTGGTCATGAAACGGTTGAGAACTATGAAAAGAGCTTCCATAGCAACTAAGCACTTACCTGTTCCACTCCAAGTGCTATGAGGTTTATCTAATCTATTTGCGAAATCACTTAATAGGAAGCACCTCATAAAGAGTTGCAGCACACTCTTTTGTCTTCATGGTAATACAAAATACAAATCATGTAACTTTTATGAGATGCCACTTAACTGTCTTCTGAAAGACATCTGAAGCTACAGTTAAGAAACTTAAATAGGAACTTTGATAACATGAAATAGTCTTTACAAAATTCAGTCTCCTCTTCCACTGCTTGCCTCCAAGAAAAGGCTGGCATTATGACACATCTTGAAATTTATCCAAGATATGAATGAATAAAATTTGGGAAATAAAAACCAAACTTCACTGTGTATGCTAAAGAAAATACAAGTTGATAATGCATTTTCTGATCTCAGTATGAAATCTACAGAAAAGAACAAAAAAACCCCACCCTCTACCCATCATATTAGTCTGCCTAAAATATGTCCAACTATAATCTTAATAGGCTCAGAGAGATAAGATAAATATATTTCATTTTTTGAACCAGAATTGTATTGGAGTTATACTTTCTGATTTATATATTTTATGCTTCCAAAAAGGTACTAGCAAGACAGTGAAGAAACAAACACTAATCCTACCCATAAGGCTGAAGAAACCTTAGGATCAAACTAAAGAAAAGGTTATTCTCAGATTCAGTGAATTCAGTAGGGGTGCTTTGTCCTCAGAGGGGAATAGACTGAGCATTCACGTGCATATGTGTTAGCTCTGTTAAAGGTACTTGCATTTGCAGCAGTTTGTCAGCAAGAAATCTATGATCTAAAAGACTTAGGTCTGCCTACATAAATTGTTGTTATCTATGGAGAATGTTGAATAGCTGTTTTGAAGGACCAATGAACAGAAGGGTGAATTATGTAGTCTGTCAGTGAATAAAGTCTGGAACTATTGATGCAGGAGAAAAAGACTGGGCTATTACCTATAGAAAACCTTATATTTTTTAATTGATACAATTGTAGAAAAATAAAGTAAGGTGTCATGGCATTTAAGATCAAATAATTATGATTTCTGCAATAAAAAATGTCTACTATTTAAAAATAAAGATCTAGCAGTATAGCTGATCTTAGGGAATCGAGGGCATGGTATGTTTACTGGCATGAAAAGCAAAAGCAATACTGAAATACAACAGAAGATACACTGCAATAGATTCAGGGAAGTGTTAATGCCACTAACAGAACTCCAAGAAGCAACGTGGTGCTCAAGAAAAAAAAACACAAAAAAAACCCCACAACAACAAAAAATCAAAACATTTGAATTGAATTTATTGAGGACTGAAAGAAAATGTCTTATCCCACAAAAATGTTCTGTAAGAAACTGCACACTGAGAAATCCTCCACATGCAGAGTAAGACTGGGGATAAAGAAGACATCTGGCACAAGAAGCACATCTATAAGATGGTCAATTAATATATTTAGAATAATTTTCTATCGATCAGTGAAAATATGGGGAAAAAAATCAACTTTTTTTAAGCTCTGCTTTTTACCATTTTATGAAAGAGTAGTATATAATTCACTGATATAGACCATCAATCAGTTTCAAGTCCACAAATACTGCAGAAAATTAATGTTTAATAAAAATAATAGTGACCTTTATGATTGATTATGAACCTTCTAGACTTTTTAAACAAGGATGTAGATCTTTATACACGAAGAGAAGTATTTCATTAACTAGGGAGCTTAACTTTCTTAAGTAAACCTGTGCTATAAAGAAATGGATCAATTATATTCAGAATCAAATTCCAATGATTAATAAAATAAATACACAAAACTTCTATAATTTTTTTTAAAATGCTATTATACTATTTATATATTTTGGAAAAAAACAATGTTTGCATATCTTAAGGCCAATTAAAAATACACATTTTATCTTTTCCTACAGCACCTGTAGAGGGAGAGTGCATCTAATCACCTTTTTTTAAGAAAAACTCTCCAAACCCTAATCAGTAAAAGAGATAATGAGATCCGTATTTATAGTGAGCAGAATCTCTCTGGAGAGCTGAAATCTTTAATTCACATGTATCTAAGCATAGATTGGTTACCAGTTCAAATGAAGACAGCACCTCTCTTTCTTTACTGGTCTCCTGGTGGGCTGTTCATCTGTGAATCTTTTTGGCTTCATCTGTAAAGACTTTTTCTTCAGCCTTGAGAAGAGAAGCCTCAGCATGATCTTAGCAATGTGTATTCATGTCTGATAGGAGGAAAAAAAGATGAGGGAGCCAGACTCTCCTCAGTAGTGCGCTGTGACAGGACAAAAGGAAATGGGCACAAATTAAAACACTTGAAATTCTGTCTGAACACAGGAAAACTTTCTTACTGTGGGAGGGGTCAAACACAAGAATAGGTTGCCCAGAGAGGCAGTGGAGACTCAGTCCTTGGAGGTAAGTAATACACAGCAGGACACAATGCCAGGCAACATTCTGTAGGTGATCCTGATTGAGCAGGCTCTTGGAATAGTCAAAAGTTCCCTTACAATTTCAACCACCCTGTAGACTTACTGTTTAAAGTAAATGTAAGTACAAAAGTACAACAACCTTGATAGGAGGAGTGGGGAGGATGGTAAAAGCTGGCTAAATAGTCTCATGTAAAGCACTCTTTGAAACATAACAGAAACATTCTTGGAGTTTATCAATCAGATGACACTCACATTTTAGGACACCAGTGGAAGCCTTCCACAACCACTATATAACTTTAGGGTGGTTGTGGGGTTTTTTGTGTGTTTTTTTTTTTTTTTNTTTTTTTTTTTTTTTTTTTTTTTTGTGTGTGTGTGTTTCGTTTTGGGGTTTTTTTTGTTTGTGGTTTTTTTTTGTTTTGTTTTTGTTGTTTGTTTGTTGGTTTGGGGTTTTTTTTACTGCAAAATAAAGATAATTAAACGGTCTGCTCAGCGAGTGCCTTGATTCTTAGTGTTTTTTAAATAAGTTAATTAAAAAATGGAAAAAGAAAATATTCATGATACCTTTATGCATTTTTTTTCCTCATCTACCTGAACTGTGGAATAAATGAAATTCCTTGTCTCTAGCATGTATGTTTAACTGTTGTCTAGGAAGATAATTCTAGAGCTATTTGGAGCCCACTATCTTTCAAATGTGTTCTCTTCCTTTTCAGAGGTATATCTGTTTTCTAGCTGAGCTGGAATTCCTTAAAGTGTTACGGAGGACTTAAGAAAGAAGAGAGTCATTGATACACAAAGCAAAACTTGAATAATTATTCCGTCACACATATGTACACAGACATACAGATACATATTTCCATTCCAATACAAAAGTTTGAAAGTTGTCTCTGGCTAATGAAACTTTAAATTAAAAAATGGGAACTGAATCATTATCATTTTGTAAGGAGCCTTGCCAAATAAAACGCCCAGAGATAAAATTTTTCCCCTCATTTCTTATATTTATTCACTAAACTACATTTGACAGCAACTGCCACACTCAAAATTCTATTACAGGCGAAAAATGAAGAAGCATAAAGCAAAGAATTACTGTTGATTTAATTAAAAAGTTATTAATTGAATCCAAATAGGCTATACAGTCATCATTAGTCTTTTTATAACTATTCAAATTTTGTAGTCCAAGCTATTGAGTCATTACACTACAATCTCACTGAAAATGCTTTTATTGAAAGATCTCTTGGTGTCCATCCTTGTACTCTGGAGTTACTCTCACCCTTCCTACGCTTGGCTGATCTTGTTCCCTGGAGAGAAGTGGGTTTTAACATGCCCCAGGTCCCACTGAGAGGAACATAATGCTCATGGTGGGAGTTTCCTTCTCCTTTCTCTTTTTCTCCTTGGTTTGTTTTATGTTTTCTTCCCTGTGTTATCCACAAGCTCCTTCTGAGGCTTGCATACAAGAGGCAGCATGTGTCCCCATGCCCCGTGATGAAAACGGCTGCTACTGCCCCCACCCTGTTGGAGTGACAGTCCTGTAAGTGTGGGGATGGGGAGCTTGCTCCAACCAGCTGCAACAGGCTCCCACTGGCCCCGCTCCAACTGCCAGGAAAGGCTGCCTGGTCACCAGTGGGAAACCTGCTTTGCCCTTTCAGAGCAACACTTGTATGTACAGAGTGCTACACAGTCTCACTTGCATAAGACACATTCACCTTTCATGCATTTTAGGCACCTTAGGAGGGCTGCATGCCAGCTGCCACCACCATAGCCTTTCACTATTGCTCTGTTCCTCATGGAATTTCCCCCTCTGCCTTATTCCTGTTGACCCTTTTGATTTCTTTTCACTTCTAGCCAAAGTTGCTACCTGATTATTTTTTTTTCCCAATGTGTTTTGTTTGACGCTGCATTAGTCATCTTTTTTTTTTCTTTTTTTTCTTTTTTTTTTCCCCTCCAACTTTCCCTGTAAGGAAAAATGATACAAAAAGCCCAGCTATTTATCAGTTTAGGTGGTAGCTGGTCATGGACATGGGACTATTGTACATAGGCCTAGGGACTGGCTGAGTGAGTGATCTATCCTCCAGAGCACAAGATTAATCTCATACTGAATTTTCATGATTTAAATTTTATCTGCATTTTCACCATAGGTGCCATGCGGAATTTCTTACTCTGCGTGGGTTTTTTAATCCTCCATGTCATTTTGCATAATATTCACTCTAAAAAATAGTTCATCTTATTTATACAGTCTGTGTTCTTCTTTTCTTTTCCATCTCCTGTTTTTCATTGAGACAATTTTTGAAGTATTCCATGCCTCCACTGGAAGAACTGTGTTGGTTTTGGTTGGGATAGAGTTAATTTTCCTCAAAGTAGCTGGTATGGGGCTATGTTTTGGATTTTTGCTGTGTTGATAGTATAATTTTTGTCATTGCTGAGCAGTGCTTACACAGAGTCAAGAAGGCCTTTTCTACTTCTTATCCCACCCCAACAGTGAGGAGACTGAGAGTGCCCAAGAAGTTGAAAGGGGATACAGCTGGGATAGCTGACCTCAACTGACCAATACAGCAGCATGCTCTGCATATAAAGCTGGGGGAAGAAAGAGGGGAAATGCATTCAGAGTAATGATGTTTTGCTTTCTAAGCAACCATTGCACATAATGAAGTCTTGCTCTCCTGGAGATGGCTGAACACCTGCCTACCCATGGGAAGTAGTGAATAAGTTTCTTGTTTTGCTTTGCTTGTTTGTACAGTTTTTGCTTTACACGTTAAACTGCCTTTATCTCAACCCATGATTTTTCTCACTTTTACTCTTCCTGTTCTCTCCCCCATTCTAATGTGGGAGGAGTGAGCAAACAGCTGCATGGTGCTCTGGTTGCCAGCTGGGGTTAAATCATGACAAGGCATTAACATATTTCTAACTACCATAAAGTATTAAATAATAAGGATTTCATTATTGTTATTATTATTGAACATTAAACTGTGAAAAATTTGTTATCTTTACACACAGGCTAAAGTGTTAACACTGGAGTATATTACCACTCATCTCTATGTCAGAGATATTGCTATAAAAATTCTCTGAAGTTTTAATATCTGTCTGCTATTATAAAACCTTTCCCTAATTCTCAAATACAGAAAGAAATAGTAACATTCTTATAGTGTCTTGAAAACAGCAAAATGAAGCCATGCATAACCCAGATTACAGTTCTAGACTGGGAAATGAGAGTGATTTTAAGTTTTCAGTGATTCTTATACATTTTAATTTGAGAACGTCAACAAAAGAAATTAGAGGCATTCTTAGTGGGGAAACTCCATTCTGTTGAGAAAGGAAACGCAAAATGTTTCTTTCTAATGAATACATCTTTCATAAAGACTGAATTAACATATAATTTGTATAGAAAAGTTTGAGTTACTAAGAACTATATGAGACTAAAGCATTAATAATGTTTTATGTGGTAAAAACAATCTTTCACAGTAATAGCTCAACCCCCTTCTAGCGCTCTCTTTGCTGAAAAACAGTATTATCTTAATACAGTAAGTAGTGGTGTACTGTTGAATTTATCAACAATGTTGGAAGCAAAGGAAGAGTTCATTGAGTGGATCATCCTTCCACTAAACATTTAAGCTGCTGGTTATAGATTCCTTTGTAAGACTGTATAACTTAAAGGTTAAAAATAAGTTTATATTGCAAAAATTGTATTTTTAAAGGAAAAATAAGTTAAATTGTAAAGTGAGAACCACTGTTTAATTCTAAACCCTATGTACACATTTCAGGAAGGCTCAAATATAAAGTTAAAAGAAATGAGAAAAATCAAAAAACTTTGAGTTCATTTTCTATCATCAACCTTTCTCATTAGAAAATTTTTTTGAACAATTCTTCTAATGAACATAGTTCACATATTGTTTATAAAGAATTTCATCAGTTGCCCAAAATATTAATCAGACAATGATAGTCCCATTAACATTGTACTGTTATTTGTGGTACCTTGAGATAGGGAACTATGACATACATATACATTCTAATTCAAGCATTTAAAAGACCTTGAACAGGATGGTCAATCAATACCAAGATGATGTCATTCATTGTAGCAGCAGTGAAACTGGCTCATTTTAACTTTGACTACCTGATTATTATAACTCTTTACTGAAACATTATTATCATCTTCATAAGTTTCAGAGATATTGCTTATGTTGTAGAACTAAACACAGCTTTAACCTCACCCCCCCACACACTCTCTCAGTCTCTTATGCAACAACCTTTGCTATAAGTTAATTTTAATGCCATCTCTGCTGGAATCTTCTCCCTGCTGGCATGTCATTGCTTTAATATAACATCCTCTTTAAATCAGTGGAGTGCTGGGGTATATGAGAGAAATCTGCTAGCACAAATTGTGTTCATCCTGTTCAAGAGGTCGGTTCTTTCATCTAAGTTAACCAAGCTTAATTCAACACCTCTCTGATAAAGTCCCCTGCTGTCTGAACAAGTTATGGGGTGCTGAGGGAGGCTTTTTAACATTACATGGCTGGTATTTCAAAATAGACTTTTTCACCCCCTAGCATCAAAATGCATCAGCAGTGTCTGACCATTAAAATATAATTGATGAAAAAGTGCCAGTATTTAAAACATTTCTAGCTTAATCTTGATGTGACCCAAATGGTGCTATTGACCTGCAGTAATCTCAGACGTGTGCTGGTTTTCAAGAGGTTCACAATACTTTTTTAAATACCACAGTATGAGGCACTTCAAAGACAGACATAAATTCATCCTTTATTTAAACCAGCAACTCTGAAGTGTAAAACATTATTCTTCCTCTTTTCCCTCCCTCCCCCCCAAAATACAGTAAAGGAAAACCTAGATTTTCAGGAAACCAAACTTATTTACAAAATTAAAAGAAGAAGCCAATATAACTAATTTCATAGTAACTTTTTAAAAATAATTTAGTGGATATTGAAACTCAGGTCTCTGAATAGAATATTTTAAACAGAAAGAAGGATGCCTAAATTTGTGTCTGGGGAAATAGAAGAATATACTGATTTGTACCTGGTGTAAGACACAGATAGTATAGAAATACCAACAATTACATTCCTCCATTGTTTTCCATCTGTCAAAAACATCCTATCAAAAAACTTTCTATCAGCACTTTTACCAGAAAGTCACAAACAAACATCCTGCCTGCTCTCAGAGAGTTTCTCAAAAAACATCTTGTCAGCTTTTGCCAAAAGGTTCTCACCAGAACTTTCTGCTGGACTTTTCCCACAAAAAATCTTGCCATTGTATCACATGTCTTCGAACATCTGAATAGGGCTATGTGCCAAGGAACATACTGGAACACTATGAATGTTGAAGATGAATTTTGGAAACTCAGGGAAGAGAAAAGGGAAATAGAGACTGGTTACCATAGCCAAGGCACTCTCCCTACCTCCCCTCACTTTTCTTCTACCACCATGTGCTGCTTACCTTCCCCCCGCGACTGAAAATCTGCTGGCCTGGAGACAACCGAGACCCACAGCACCACATGCATGAGTTTTTGTACTATTCCTCCAGCCTTGACACATTTGTGAGGACCAGAGAGGTGCGACTGAATGGGATCCACAGCGGGGCCCTGCATGAGCAGCAGAAGCCACACATTCTGACTGCATTGCAGAGAACTAAAGCTGCTAAGACCCCCTGCAGCTAAAGGGGATTACTGCAAGAAGCGGCAGAGACAGAGAAAAAAAAAAAAGGGTAAAATGCAATCTCTCTCCCCCTCCTACACCCATCCAATATCTTGGCAGAAAAGTAGTTTTGGTGGTATCTTTTCTCTGCTTCTGAAAGTAATCTTAGCATTTTCCAGCCTTTTCTTTTTTTTTTCCTCTTTCTCTTTGCATTTCTTAACAACTAGTAAAAATCAGTTTTTTGTATTAAGAGATAACTTGTGTGAGTTTTAATTTTACTCAAAGGTAATATTTCAAATCTGAAGTTCTTTCTGCATTGCTTTAAGCAGATTGCAACACCTGGGCTGTAAACTAAGCATAATACACCTATAGTACTTCAAGAGACTAGCTTTCTTTCTGAAATGTTAGATTTAGTGATTATCTTTCATGTTAGTTCAGAAAAAAAACCCCAACATTTCTTTAATAGTTCATATTGAGTTGTTGATAAATAGGCAGTGAATTGCAGTGTGAAAAGAGTTAGTTCAGCTACATAATCTCTGACTCGATCTATGCCAACTAAACAAGTGCATCCCATGTAAAGGTCTGTAAGCAGATCTAAGAAAATACATTTATTTTCATCACTCAGTTTATCTCTAGTTTCAGAGAGTTGGGCAATAAGGTCCAACTGTAGAAGGGATAAACTGACTGGAGACATGAATGCCAGAGGCAGAAAAGCTGTATAAAGGAGTGTTTCCCTTGGTGACCAGATAAAAAACACCCACAGCACTTACAACTAGCTTCTTATTTTGATGACATAGACCAAAAAATAATATTTTTTTAAAACACATTTTCTAAGGTTTAGGGTCTTAATGTATAAATAGATGTCTGGAATTTTTATTTATTTTTTAACCTTTTTTCCTAGGCAGATAGGGGCATAGGAAAACTAAAACTTTCATTATATTACATTACCACTCCCAAACACATCTTTGTTTTAATAATGTGCTTCACCTGAGAAATTAAAAATCTCATGATTCAGTGCCTATTTAGGAAACCAGACATAGATCCAATTTCCCTCACTTTTATACAGGAAGACATTTTGGAATTGATTTTGGGGAACAATATTGAAAACGGAGAACCTGTATCCTAGGAGGAAGGAGCTGATTTATAGATCTTCAGTGAAGAGTCGGTGATATAGAATAAGTTAGGCTTGTTGCTTTTTATGAAGTGTTTCATTTTGCAAAATGCATTTTCCCCATGTTTACTATC
Organism: Grallaria varia; assembly: GCA_013396735.1. Taxonomy (NCBI): domain Eukaryota; kingdom Metazoa; phylum Chordata; class Aves; order Passeriformes; family Formicariidae; genus Grallaria; species Grallaria varia. The sequence goes on along the minus strand of VWZG01004114.1, from coordinate 28,919 downwards.
CTCTGACTATAATCTGAAAGAAAAGATTACATGAATTATCAAACCAATATATTGTTAAGATGAGTCAGGAAGAACAAACCACTGTCCCTAGCAGAATGAGTTAATGCCTCCTTGACAAGGCAGACAGCTCCTTTTGAATTCAGCCTATCAATTATGAAGACATTCTCCAGTGAGCATCACAATCTCTTTCCTGTCTCTGCTGTTGTCGCTTCCTGTCCTGCCTTTCCTCTCTCTTCTCTCTTTCCTAATTCCCTTATTCCTTCTCTTTTCTTTCTCTTAGCCTCAAATCTGCCCTATAGCAAGTTTTGTTTAATGAAACTAGGCACATTATATGCCTAAGACAACAGTTTCAATCTTCTCACCCTTTCAATGTCTTTCTTTTGCATGTGATAGAAAAAAAAAAATATATATACTTGTCATAGGACTGTGAAAACCACTGGCTCAGGTAAGGGAAAGAAAAGCTCTTAAAACTGAATGTTTATTTAAGCTCTTGATTTTCAGAATACTTAACTTTTTCTGTTTGTTCATACATATTTTAAATAACTTTGTCATGGCTTTCTTGCCTAAAAAAGAAATAAATGAGGAAGTGTAAGAGGGAAAGGTGAATCCTCCTGTGCAATTTGATGAAATCAAAATTAATAGTCCAATATTGTGGCAATAAAAGACATTGTGATATCTCTGAGTTCCTATATTCTGTGCCTTCTATGTCCCAGTCTTATGAAAATTTTATTTCTAAATTACTACAAAAATTGAAATAAATTATGTCCAAAATGTGACGTGTATCAAAACATCTCCAAGGAATCCATACCTGTTAAAAAGGCAATAATTTGTTACAGAAACTGCAGTCACCCAATTAAGTAGATGTTTCATATGTTTTACCATATATTTTAACCTGTAAAGAAAAATAAAGCAATTGCCAAGGAATACACACGTATAAATTTAGACTGTAATGTTCTGATTTCAAGAAACCTGACTTCATACAACTGTACTTGCATTTATTTCACTAAAACAAAAATGGAACTACTGTGTGTTGATGGCACATGATGAGTATTTATGTCATCCTTGAACCTGTGCTCATGTAAGGAAATTATACATCATCCTCAGTTATTAATTTCTCCTTCATTTTCCCCGCTGTCTTGATTTAAGTAATTTATATTAAATTTTTTTTTCTGATTGTGGCCAGGTGTTTTTCTTAGATGCTTAATTCTGTTTGGGCATTACATGGAGAACCTAGAGAGTATATTCACACGTCTTATAGGCATATAAAAGGATAGGTGTCTAGATTTATTAAAATGTTGTTCATCCCTAGTTAAGACTTCTACAACCTACAGGTGACTGAATACTTAAACTAATTTTGGAGTCAGCAGAAACCCACAAATTTTGCACTCTTCTACTGCCTTTTAAATCTATGTTCCTGTAATTCNGCTGGCCTATTTGTGTCCCCTCCCAGGACCTTGCCCTTGACTGAACAGTGAGTGCTGTGCTCAGTGATAGCCAAAATATGGGTGTGTTATTGACACCAATGCAGAGCACAGCGAGGGCTCCTATGGGGAAACAAATTCTGGCTCAGCCAGACCCACCACATCAGGGATGGGAGGTTGTTTGTTGAGAAAGACCTCCAAATATGAAGACCTTATAACTCAGTGTTCAATTCTCAGTGTGATTCTAAATTGAAATTGCCTCACACATAGAAGGTGCAGTCAGGAGTAGATGTAAAATGGTCATTATAAAACAGAGAATAGCAAAAATAACTTCAGTAAGATGCATGTGCAAACTAAGTTCACAAGATCACAGGTACCTGCTGCAAATATCACGTAACTACCTAATTTGTAGTTATGTCATGTGTTCTGTTCTCAAGTATCTTGGCTGAAAAAAAGCAAAACATCTGAACACAAAGAAAACTGGAGCAACCTTTCTATGACTTTAAACCAAACCCTGGGTTTCCAGGGAATTGTGGAGAAACTATCCAACTTCTAATTTGGATTTTCATCTTTAACTTCTCTTTTATAGACGGAAACCCATTAGGGACTTCACCACACGCAGAAGAAGTTTTATTTTAAAAAGGCATGGTTCACCCATGATGCTGATATTTTGATTTTAGTTCTGATAGAACTCTCAGGTGGGTGCCCTCTGGCCAGTGATTCATATTACTTGAATTTTTCATATTACTCATCAGTTTTCTCTTACTGCTCTTCAGCTTCCTTTATTGCTGTGCCCTCATTGTCTATGAAAAGTATCTGCAAAAGGAACGCAGAATTAAACTAAACAGAAGAATGTAGGTAGGTGCCATATGCCTGGGGACTGAGAACGCTTAGTTATCTGGAACTCCTTATACAGCATATTTAAATGTCTCATCATCATGGCTTGGCTTCGCGAACGAAGACTTGGGATGGGCTCTGCCCACACTTGCTGCAAGTGCGCTGATGGCTAAAGAGGCTGATGCGAGATAGGCAAGTCCGGTTGCAAAAGGCACAGCAGAAAGTCACCATAGGCGGTGTTGGTGAGGCACGGTTCTTTCTGTCTCAAGTCAGTCCAGCAGTTCACCTATCTGGGAAGCATCATTTCCTCAGATGGTAAGATTGACCAAGAGATAGACAACAGGTTAGCAAAGGCCTACAGTGCCTTTGGAAGACTCTATAAAAGAGCCTGGCACAATAAACACTTGAAGAAAAGTACCAAGATTAGTGTCTATAAAGCCATTGTGCTGTCCACTCTTTTATATGGGTCTGAATCGTGGGTCATCTACCACAGCCATTTAAATGTCTACACTTCTCATAACAGGACTAATAGAAGACTGACCAGGGAAATGTATGGTACTTATTCACAGTTGATAGCTTATCTGAGCTCTGTGTAAAAGTTGAAGCACTGTGTCTATTGCAGTGGCCAAAGGTAACACAATGCATATACAAAGGTGATGACTGCTTGTGTGTTTGATTTTTTAATGGTTAAATTACAGAAGGATCTAATTCAGAAAAAACTCCCTACAAGTTAAATCTGCTATTAAAAAAATCTAGTATCTATGCTTTTACTCTGTTTATTATGCTCACCTTCCAACCTTCCTTTGGGTTCAAAGACTGTCAGCGCCATCTTCCTTGAGAAGAACCTGTCTGTGGCAATTACAGCAAGCTTCAACCACCCTGTGGCCCTCACTGCATGGCAGAAGATGACAGTGGTGGTATTTTCTTGTCCTCTCCGCTGGGGCCCCGCTTGAAAAACAGTGAACGTGTTTGTCTGCTGCCCTGAAGTCTCCTTCTGGCAGCCCCTGCCTGAGTGGCAGCACTGCCCAAACCAGTAGCAGATTCCACCAGGCAGCGACAGCCCTGTGAGTGTGGAGAGGTTCTCCAATTCATAACAGGAGATACAATGAAAAGTAATTTAGGTCTTGTTCATTTTTTCCTCATCCATCAAACTGGCTTAATAAATTACTAATTAAACTCAGTTTTGAAGCTGTGGTTCTCATGGAAGTATTTTCATATTCCCATAATCTTGATCTATAGGGCATAAGTAGCTTCAACACGATGGATGTTTTACAACCTGTTTCAAAGGCACTCAAAAACATGTACATGTCTGACATACAGAAGTTCCCAGAAGGTTTAAAAAGAAAAGCTCCTAATTTCTGAATATGTCTGGAATTTATGTGTGCCTTGAGAGATGCATAGAACCTGCTTGAACTTGAGTTTTTTCTCATCCAGATGAATGTTACAATCCAATGGGAAAGAAACTGGGAAATAAAAGGAAGTCAAAGATTAGCCCAACACAGAGTGGTTTTATTGTGTGGTTTGTTTTTTGGTTTTGTTTTTGGTTTTGTTTTCCTAAATCTGAGTATTTTGAAAGATGTAGACAAAAGGTAGGTCAATTCCAGACATACTTATGGTCATATTTGAGTATCAACTATGGATATTAGTTTACTCCATACTTGGTTTGAATCAGACCTTGACTAGCGTTCTGCTTAGGTGGACAAAGTGCTTAGATCAGCCCTTGGCTACTGTGTTATTTTCTGTCTCATACAGATCTACTTGGAGTCCTATGCAACCATTATGACCACATGCATCCATTACAACTGCTGCTGGTTGTTACCACTTGAACAGTGTTATGGGAAATAAAGATCAGGCTAGGATAGAGGCACACCATCAGATTCATAAGAACAAAAAACAAAATAAAAAGACACATATAAATATCTCTTCTCTTCAACTGTATGTCCACTAATTTGTGGAGAGTATAGTACTGAACACATATCAGTGTTGCAGTACAATGAAGATGGGTCAAAATGGCATAGAGTATTTCAGTATAAATTTCTTTACTTCTCTAATTAATATCTTACCCACCAAAGATCTCTGCTACAAAATAATACTTTTCCAAACTTCTTAGTATTCTAATAAGAATGAGGAGGTGAACATGGCTGAAATAATAACCAACATACAATAATTTTAACTAATGAGAGCTTATGTATGGAATGTGAATGAATAAAGTTGTCAAAGACAGGTTACTCAGCTTATCTATTATACTGTTAGACAGTCACACATTGCTGACATATACAGTGTTCTTCCACACTTTTTTTTTTTTTTTTTTTTTTTTTTTTTTTTTTTTTTTTTAATGTTAAAGAAAGGGTTACAAATCTGAAGAAATAATTTGAAGCTAATTTGTTGCATAAGAAACCAGCATGTTTCAAATAGAATAAAACCAGAACAGATAAAATTGTATAGTGATATTTAGAGTTATTCTGTAGCCAGATAGTGAAATAAAATAGTGTTTTGCAAATTTCAAATACGTTTGAAAAAATGAATAAGGAAACCATTTATTTTTTATTATTTAAAATGTCTCCATTAAATACAATATCTATCAAGTAAATCATAAGACACATGTAAATAGTTGTGGAAAGTATTATCAATGTGAAAATATTGATGTTAATGAGGCAGTTTCTTCCAGAGTTATATGATTTTTTCTTTATAACTGGTCATTAAAAGCATTAGTGTTCTAAAATTCAGATCTGTAAGATACCTTATTTCTCTTTTGCAACTTGACTCTAGTCAAAAAACATTGGCATTAATTACCTGATACATTAATCCTAGCATAGATTTTCAAATTAAATATTTTTTATTGAGTGAAAAGTGACATTTCTATAGGTTTTTGGTTCTAAAAGTTCATCAAAGTTAAGTGTATAGAAGACAGATTCTCTTGTGCTACATTGCACAGCTGAGTAATACCTATATTGCTTAAATTAAGTAAAAATTCATCTGTGTCTATTTAATCATGATATTTCCAATCATGATAGTCCAATGTTGCTAGATTTTCAGAGAAATCAAACTATCAGTAATTTTTTCACCTTTTTGAAGTCCATGGAGAAACTACAGTTGACTTAATTCAATTAAAAATTTCACACTATCCCTTTTTTTATCTTGACATACTTCAGGGTCAATGTTAGTAAAACATAGAGGAATCTTTCAATTGAATGATACAATTCAATTGTTTTTTCCCCAAGGAGAAAAGATGATAATATTATATGAATCAGAAGACACATTTTACTGTGAGGATGACCAAGCATTGGCACAGGATATCCAGAGAGTCTGTGGATTTTCTGTCCTTGGAGTTATTCAAAAGCTGTCTAGACATGGTTATGAAAAATGGGTGGTTCTGCTAGAGCAAGTGGGGTCAAATGACATCCAGACATCCCTTTAACATGAATCATTTCATGATTCTGTGATAATTCATGGATGGCTTCACACTTACTTAAGAAATTTAAGTTGTACTTTATACAGAATCCAATTGTTGCTAAGGTGTTTAAATACCCCAATCATTCCTGTTCATACACTGCTCATACTCACTCAAATGTCACAGCAAAGGTGTATCCTGGGAAGTTTGATCCAAGAGGATATTGCTGTGCCTATCTAGTGCAGGCAAAAATCACTAAATTTAATACAAAATCCAAGAAGCTAGTGAAATGTAATTAAAATTTGAATGATGAGTGAAGCAATGTGTATTTCTCATTTTACGCTGTTTTCTCAGAACTACTTTGCAGATCTGGCAATGTCCTAGTGATAGTGACATTATAATTAATAGGGAAGTGGAGTCCAGGAAAGTTGGTTAACATCCAAGAATCACTTCCTCCAAGCTCAGGAGTGATGCATCTCAACAAAGAGAAGATCAAGCTAAAACACCAGGAGACTTGCATGTATGGCCAAAGAACTCCTAGACAAACTCAGACACTGAAAGGAAGCCAATCAAGGGTGAAAGCATGAACAGCTAGCCTGAGAGGAATACAAAGAGATTGTCCAAGCAGCCAGGGATCAGGTTAGGAAGGCTAAAGCCCTGGTAGAAATAAATGACATCAAGGGCTATTAGAAGACCTTCTGTAAGAATATGGGTGATAAAAGGAAGACTAGGGAAAATGAGGACACTCTACTGAAGGAAAAGTGAGACCTGGCTACCAGGTTATGGAGAAGGCTGAGGTACCCAATGACTCTTTTGCCTTGTTCTTCACTGGTAAGTGCTCCAGCTACAGCACTCAAGTTGCAGAAAGCAAAGGTGGGGACTGAAACCACCCACTGCAGAAGATCAGGTTCAAGAATACTTAAAGAGCCTGAACGTGCATCAATAGGTCCTGAGGGAACTAGCAGACAAAGGGACTAAGGTACTATCTATAATATTTGAGAGAAGACCTGGAGAACTACAGGCCAGTCAGTCTCACCTCTGTGTCTGGCAAGATCATGTAGCAGATCCTCTGGTTTAAAGTATTAGTGGATAAGGGAGGAGCAACCAGCATCATCTGCCTGGACTTGTACAAAACATTTAACACTGTCCTGCATAACACCCTTGTCTCTTAACTGTAAAGACATAGATTTAACAGAGGAACCACTCAGTAGATAAGGAATTGACTGGATGGGTGTTCTCTCAGAGGTGCCGTCAACAGCTCATTATCCAAGTGGAGATCAGTGGCAAGTGGTGTTCCTCAGGAATTGCTATTGGCACAGTCCCTGTTTAACATCTCTGTCAGTGACATGGACAGTAGGATTGAGTGCACCCTCAGCAAGATTGCCAGTGACACCTGTCTGTGTGGAACAGTTAATACACTGAAGGGAAGGAATGCCGGCCAGAGGGTAATAACTGATACTGAGTAAGAAGGAGCCATCACTACAGTATGTTGGTAATATATGTCAGTCCAGTCAGTATTAGTTTGAGGGTTAAAACATATCTTATTTGAAAGACTTTAAATATTTTTATCAGTATTATCTCTTATTCGCTAGCTGTTTTACACACACATCATTATATTTTCAGTTGAAATAGAGACTTTCTTATTTGCTAAGTGCTTGAATAGTGTGGTGGATTCTCCGTGGTTGAATGCCAGGTGCTCACCCAGCCACTCTATCACTCCCCTTCCCAGCTGGACAGGGGAGAGAATAAGGGTGGAAACAAAAGAACCAGCACAAATTGTGGGATGCAATAAGGCAGTTTATATTTATACAAAAAGCAAAATCAAAAGCAGGGTGTGTGCTTGCAAAGCAGAAGCTACAACTAATCTCTACTTCCCATGTGCAGTGATGGTCAGCTGCATCTTTGGGAAGCAGGGCCCCTACGCGTGTGTTGGATATTAGCAGGCAGCCATCGGAGGCAATGAGTGCCCTCCCTTCCTGCTTCTTTCCCCAGCTTTTATATCTGGGTTGACGTCATATGGTATGGAATATCCCCTTGGTCAGTGTGGGTCAGCTGGCCTATTTGTGTCCCCTCCCAGGATCTTGCCCTTGACTGAACAGTGAGTGCTGCGCTCAGTGGTAGCCAAAACATGGGTGTGTTATTGACACCAATGCAGAGCACAGCACTGTGAGGCCTCCTACGGGGAAACAAATTCTGACTCAGACAGACCCCCCACAAATAGTCACCCACTGTCCAAAGAAATGGATAGAAGAAATGACACAAGTAGTGTCAAATCTCAGTACTAGGGTAATTTCTCAAGACAGTATCTTTGCTAATACATCTTCTCAGTTACAGAGAAAGTGTTTTATTCATGCTGTTCTCTCTCACTGTTTTTGAAATCTGTTTTAGAAATATTACCCTACACAATTTTCTCTATAACTTTTGCACCTCTTCTGACAGGACTGCTGGTGGACAGAGCTTTGAGGTTGTTTGACCTTGTTTCAATGGACATACAAAGCCAGGGTAACTGAAGTTCTTGTTAGTACATCCACCTTGGAGTGGATTAGTGAAACGACAATGAACAACCAGTGTATGTATATATGTATATTTTATAATGATTTGGTTGCAATTGAAAGGAGATTTATAGCCATTTTGTTTATTATCTATAGTAATATGACAATATAAAATTATGACAATATCACTCAAGAAAATAAGTAAGGAGAAGAAAGAAAGAATAAGAGTAGATAGTGGAGAGGAAAGAGATCACTCCCATGGATCCAGTGACGAGACTTTATTGTTGCAATTTAGATGTCCATCGGTCCAAGTGATGGACACAGTCCTGATATGTTGAGAGTGGGAGAAGTCCACAAAACACTGCGTTCAATAGGTTAGTTTATGTTCAGGCTCAGGTGGGAATTCCCCCTGATGGGAAGAGTTTTAACACTGCAGATCATGTGCATTCCTCTGGTGGAAGGCCACAGAAATGAGTCTGGGGGGCACTTCAATGGTTGCTGGAGGTCACAGATGCTGTCTGTCCCATAACTTGAGGCAATACATTAATGGGCCACTCTGGCCTCCAGTCGGGAGATATCTAGACACACCATCCATGATGCTTCCTTTGAGAACGCGCGCAGAATCAGTCTCAAGGTAGAAAAGACAACACAAAAAGGACCGTGTCTTTTCAACACCACTGATGGAGACTTCTGCTGTGCTTTTTGCAACCAGACTTGCCTATCTTGCATCGGCCTTTTTAGCCATCAGTGTGCTTGCAGCAAGCGTGGGTAGAGCCCTTCTCAAATCTTCATTCATGAAGTCTAGCCATGATGATGATGATGACAATGAAATCTCACCTTTGCCAGGCCTGGAATTTGTGCCTTCATGTCACAAATTCCTCCCTTCTTTGCTTATCTCAAATTTCCGCTGTGGTGACATCTTATGGCAAGTTCCATCTGTGACCTTTGCGGTGTTTGAGATGGGCAACTGTGCTCTTTAAGTCCTTACAGACCCACATTGTTTTATTTTGCTGTATATTTTTCCCACAAATTTATGAGACAGGGTCAAAAAGTAAAACTGAGTCCAGGCAAAATTTTTGTAAAATATGAACAATAATACTCTATTTTAAGATATAAAAATCTCAAAGTCTAGAAGTAAGACACTATGGCAAGAAAAATAGATTGCAAATTACTCTCCATTTAGATAAGATGTTCTACTAAGTCAGAACTTTCCTCCAGTTTTGGTTTTATTAAATTCAATGATTGTATCATACCGCAGTCTACTTTTATCCTAGGAAAAAATATTTTACCCATATGTGAGCATTGATTGTGTGTGATACCTAACTCTCTTTGTAACAACTTCTTTGGTTTCAGGTGCCTACTCTTGTCTGTGATCCTTTAACCCTCCATATCTTACAGTTAATGGAAACTGCCTTACTTAATGACACCTAAGAATTCTCCAGGAAATAAGCAATTTCCTGTTCTTCCAGGTGTTCATACCTTCTGAAAGAAAACAGCATTAAAAGCAAGAGGAATGAAGAAAAATAAAGGGAAAAACCCTCAAACTAAACCAGGCAGTCCATCACAATTCTATTCCAGACATTTTTACTATTTCTTCTCCCTGAAAATAGGAATGTACACTTTTGTGCTCTGTGCTGATGCTCTTTTTTTTTTTTTTTTATTTTTCATACTGTGCTTAAGTAGCTTAAATTATTCTATTTTTCTTCTTTACTTAAGCATATAAATATTTTAGCTTCATCTTACTGATCAAACCTGAGTCAATTCTGTGTAAAATAGTCCTTTTACTATCTGTATTGCTGTTCAATCAATATTAATACTTTCTCCCGGTACTTCTGCCAGCTCTGCGACCCCCTTTTTTTTTTTTTTTTTTTTTTTTTGCATTGATATATTTTCCAATTTAAAAAAGGCAAAATGTTAGAGAAAATTTAAAGCATTGCATTTTTTCCCAGCCAAGCACCTGTCTCATTTTAAATGTTTGATTTGAAATACCTCTAATATTATTTTATCCATATCCATTGAGTGACATTAGACAGTCATTTGTTTTGGTACACTAATACAGTGTTGAAAGCATGTTCCTGACACTCGTTCTGTTCAACCAAAAGCTGAGTGACCTTTCACTATAGTATTTAGCCCTCTAATTGTAATTGACAGTACAATTTCCTCATTTCTGTTATGTCACAGAAGACTAGGTATGGAAAATTTGTTATTTGAAACATGATCACACCACCTTTAATTGTAATTGGCAAGACTACCTTAGAAAATTTATCCCAGTGAAATAGTTCTGGCAGATACATTTGTTATGATAGTAAGAAGCACTCACTCCCATGCATAAGCACATGCAAATCAATTTTAAAAAGATTCCTTAGCATCCCACACATCAGAAAGTATCTGGATATTCCTGGAGCTTCAGGTCCAAAACTCAGTGGATCAAGATTCATTCAATTAAGAGCATTTTGCACTGATATATGGCAACAGAGAGACAGAGTTCTTATCTTTTGGCTATTTCAATTTTATATTCAGATAAATGTAGGCAATTTTAATGCAATAAAATTAATATTTAAAAAGATTTGTAAGTAATCTTTATATATTTTGTTCAAAACTGTGGCAGGACGAATAAGTATGTTACGGTATTATAACAGGATAAGGCCTAATGATTAGTGGGGAGACTAAGTCTGCTCAATAACAAAATATTTTTCTATTTACTTTTAAGTGATATGCCCTCCCTCTTACAGAAGGGAGAAAATATTAAGCAATCCCTCACAGGATATGAGGTACATGGTCCTGTGTCTATTCCTTTTTAAGTAATGTTTAAGGAGCCCCAATTCATGCTATGTGTTACATGGTATAAGATTTTTAAATTGAAAAAAAAAAAAAAAAGACTCTATTCAGTCTGAGATTTTGCTTTTTTCGTGTGTTTCCCTGTAGGACACCAGTGCTACTAAATATTGCCAAAAGCAATTTTTTTTCCCCTGCTATATCCTTATCAAAATAATGCCATTTGTGACTTTATGGATTAAAGAAGTGTCTTATGTCTTCACACTATAGTTGTGACGTCATTTTTTTTCTGTACTGTTGACTTGCTGTCTTTGCTCCATGTCTTGTAAAAATTCATGTGTTACCTTAATTAATTGAATGAGTACTGCACCTTATTAAAAAAAAAAAAAATTGTAAATATCCCAACTTTAAATTTAATAAACTATTTTCCCTTTGTGTGCTTATTTTCATAGAACAAGCATCAAACCAAACTAAATCAAAAGCAAACAAGCAGAAATTGGCACCTTGATCCTATGGTCATTCTTTGCCCTGACATGATTTTGAATGATTGTTATTTGACTCTAGACTGAGATACTCTCGTTGTTTGGGTTGAGGGTGCCCTGCACTAGAAATGGTCAAGGAGGTAAATGGTTTGGAAGCTTCTCTTTGATCAAGAAACCTGTTGTGGCTAACAGAAACATGTTGAGAGAATGTGCCGGAACAACCATTCTTTCTTTCCCTCAGAAGCTGTTTCTCAGCTAAACTAGATAAGAAGCATTCCTTTGCTCACAAGTTGGAAGGGCTTAGAAAAGCAGCACTGCACAGGTCAAAAAGACCCTTGATACATATAGCCCAGAAGACCTGTAACCTATATGCGTGTTTTTTGCAATCCAGCTATGAGTTCTGGCAGCTGTGTAGTGTTCTCAAAATAAACTTCCTTTCTTGCTTACAAGTCTATGGCTTAGCTCTCTGATTATTTGCATGAACATTGAAGCTTGAAGTCATAATTTCCTCAGAGGGCATTAATGATCATGCATTTGATAGTGTAGAACCTGAAAAAAATTGTATGGAATAAGGGATAAAGATTGTACTAAGTCTAGATGGAAGGGAGTGAACTTCCTTCATAGCAGCTTGAATGGGGCTGTGTTTTGGATCTGTGGCTAAAAAAGTTTTGTTAATGCACCAGTGATTTGGTTACGGCTAAACAGTGTTTGCAGTGGTTTTCTCTCTTTTCCGTTTTGCCTGCTTAGGGAGTAGGCACACAAGATGGAAATGAACAAAATGCTGGGAGGGGTCAGAACTGGGACAGTTGACCCAATTGACCAAAGGGATACTCCATACCACCTAACATGATCAGTAGCAAGCAAAAAAGGTGTTTATTTGCTTGACAAGGTGGTCATTGTTCAGAGACTGCTTGAGTGTTGGTCTTCTTGTGGTGGATGATAAATGCTTGCCTTTGAGTCACTTTTTGTTTTGTTTATTTTGGGGGTTGTTTGTTTGTTTGTTTTCTCTTTTCTTCTCCTATTAAACCCTCTTTGCCTCGATGCATGAATTTTCCTGATTTTGCCCCTGTTCTCTTCTACATTCTGCTGGAGAAGAGAGAAGCTGACAAGTGACTGTGTCAGTGCTTGACTGCTGGCTGTGGTAATTCAGACACATTAGTATTTTGAAACATTTTCAAAAACATAAGCAAATTTAAACTTTTGTGAGAAATGATCCGATTCCAATTGTTTCAGCTCCTGCTTCATGAATCATCTTAGCAAAGGAGTATACTCTATAGAACTACAGTTCTGATAATGCTTAAATTGAATGGGTTTGATACATTGATAACTTGAGGTATTAATGAATTTAAAAATATACAGTGCTCTAATTTCTAATGGAAAAATAACTGTAATTTGAATTTTCCTCTGGATCTATTTTTGTCTTTCTATCCATAGCTCTGCTGAGGTAGAGAAGAAATAAAATTAATCATGAATTAACCTTGTGTAAATTAGCTTTATAAATGTCACTGAAATAAACTTTCACTATAAAACTTGTTCTTCCTTTTTCCACCAATTAAAAATAACAAAGATGTCGAACAAATTCCAGTTGGAATTATCACAATAAAGCACTGTCATCAGGTTGAGGGAGGTGGTACCTCCCCTCTGTTCAGCACTGCTGAGGCCACACCTTGAGAGCTGTGCCCATGTCTGGGCTCCTCAGTACAGGAAGGCAGTTGATATATTGGAGAGAGTCTAGAGAAGAGTCATAAAGTCAATTAAGAGCCAGGAGTATGAGGAAAGGATGAGAGACCAGAGACTCTTTAGTCTGGAGGAGGTTCATGGATAACCTAATGAATATGTGTAAATACATGCAAGAAGGATGCAAAGACAATGGAGCCACATTTTCAGCAGTGCCTAGTGATAGGAGAAGAGACAATGGGCACAAACTGAAACACAATGGGCACTCCCTCTGAACATCAGCAAACATTTAGTTTACTGTGAGTGTGACTGAATGCGGGAAAGACAGACTGTGCAGTCTCCCCCTCAGAGATATGCAAGTTATCTGGATATGGTTTTGGGCAGCCTGTTCTAAGTCATCCTGCTTGATAGGAAAAGTTAGGCCAGATGTTCTTCAGAAGTTTCTTCCAACCCCAACTGTTCTGTGATTTTGTGAAAGATATTGAAGACATATAACATAAATTATGTCGGTCACAATAATAATAAGATTACAGGAATACTACTCCTACATTCAATCCCATCCTACTTGAATATCTAGGCTATAAAATATAATACACATTCTCAGTCTCAGTATTTAATGTTATGATTACATGAAACTATATTCACATAATTCCCATGTCATTATGTGTAGGATGAATAGTGCTCCTGGAATGTAACACACATACATACACTTACTTCCTTTTCTGTAATACATATATTTCTTTTCTGACAGATTTTTGTGGTGAAAATGAAGAAAAAAGTATTAGCAAAAGAAAGACTTTCTTTCTTTTTTTAAGAAGACTGAATTAGACTCTGAAGAATGAATATAAAGCATTTTTTCTGAGAGTGATGAATCAACATTTTTGTAAATACTCCCTAGTATATTCTATATATTGAGTATATTCAATAAAAGACACCAAGACTCAAATTTACAGACATAGTGATGGCTCATGACTATCACTAATATTAATTAGTGATACACTTTAAACATGAGAATTTCTGTATGAAAATTATAGATGAAAAAGAAAAGCATCACAGCTTCTCTGCTTTCAGTTTGGCATTGAGATAGGTGGGTGTCTAATAGCTTTTATTCCACACTATTTAAACCTCTTATCTGCACAGATGAAGACTGTGGTACTACTTATTTGAAAAATATGTTGTTGAGATCAATTCAGCATTTAGATGCTATCATCAGAGTACTTTAGTAGCATTCTCAAGGAGATAGTAATTAATTATGTGAAGATTAATAACATTACATTTAATGAATAATTTGGATCACATCTAAAGAATAATCCTGGGAGCCCTCTGAGAAGAAAAAAGGAAGATACAAAGAATGTTTCATTCAAATAATATAGCTTGGATGGGCATAAAAAAACCAACTAGTGTGAGCCATGCAATTAAAAATCAAATTATAATATACGTATAAGGGAGCATCAAACTAATTTACTTGAGTTTAGTTCTGAAATTTCATGTACATACAATACTAAGTACACCTCCAGTGCAGAGTATCAAAAAAATTTAGGAACTGTAATTGCTAAGCATCTAGAACTGCAACATTTCAGAGTTCAAAAATTACAATGATTTTAAACACTAATTTTAAGGAAAAAATATTCCTCGCATTGATTTATATTTTTCTAGCCTTTATTTGCCATTTCATAAGAAACATGTAATGTCTTATTTTATTTTGATTTTTAAAGTTATTCAGCAAGACTATTTTATTATAATAGGAGGACTAGATTATGTATTAACATACATAATTAACATGCATAATTTAATTGTGTGAGTTGCAGGCTTGACAAACACATGCAGGGATTCTTGAAGTTTTCAGTAGATTTTCTTTTCAGTTTTGGGGATTTTTTTTTGTGTGTTATCTGCTTCTTGCAAAGGGCAACGTAAAGCTTTTATTGTCAAGATGGAATAAGGAAGTCATAACCAGGGGATTATAAAGTATCATGTTTTTCAGTAGTATTTTCTGCAACACAAAGCGGTTTTGTTTTTATGCCATCCTGTATAGCCTTGAATGTTTTCCTGTAGAATAGTTAGAGCAAATAATAAAAGACATTTTGGACCATAGCAATAGTCTGTATGACCTACAAGAAAGTAGATACTTATCTGAAGCTACTTCTGAAGGCTACATCTTCCATTATCTCAGTAGCCTGTGGGTATTAACTACCAGACTGAGATTAAAGAATTTTTCTAATTGATTTAGAGGAGACATTTTTTCTATAACAAATTCAAAGGGCATCAGTCTATAAGAAAACCTGGAAGACACTGCCACAATACAAACAATATTTAAAATACTTGCTTTGACAAATAAAAGAATAAATGGAAGAATTGAACCAATAAAAAAACAAATCCATATATTTGCAGATTTTGGAAAGATGTCTTCTGACAAAAAGTTAATTTAAAGAACAAAAATAAAGATTTCTTAGAACATTTAACACTACTGATGTGTCCCTAATTTCTTCCTGGTGCTTCCAGGGAGTCAAATAAAATATGAGGATCTGTAATGAAATTAGTGTACCAAGTCAGTCATCAGGAAATAGAATTGGTAGATGCACCAGGAAGCATGTAACCAGCACCTCTTAATTATAATGATATTTCACAATTTTCTCTCCCAAACTTTAAAAGTGATTTGAGATATTCTAATTTTGTTCTGCCTTGAAGCAGTTTCATTTTAGTCAATAAATTCCATGAGATTCCCTAAAGTAGGGCTCAAATTCAATTTTAATTACCAAGCTGATCTGATAGATGACAAAATTTCAACTTTTCTAAAGCGTCATATAGTATGTGAAACTTTTCTTTGAATTCTACATGGTGAAAAATCCCTTAAAACTCAATTACAACTTGACTTTTCAGTTACTCATCCTTTTGCTCTGGCACTAAAGTCATAAGTTTAATGGTCCATACTTACTCACTGGAAAAGTATGTTTAAATGCTGGTTTACTCACCTGTAATGTCTCTTTTTCTCTCTTATGCTCTTCATTATTTTTGTGGCTGTATGTGTATCTTAACATGAATACTGATTAACTGTGCTATGGTTTTCTCCAAAAGTAACAAAATACCAGTTATAAAGAATTATACACTGATTACTGAAGTTCAGTAATCAATAGAACCGTACAATGTAAATAAGAGCTTTCAAAGAGCATTATATTTAACACCAAGTAATATAAATAAGCATATGATACTATTTATATTTTTTCTATACAGTTAGTTTAATCTCTACAAGATTAAACTTATTTTCTTTCAATATCTAGATGATCATCCTTTTTTCCATTTATTTTTCTCTTTTGTTACCTACCACCACACTAAAAATATTTTCTTGTATCTTGTCAAGGACTTCATCAAAATCAGTAGACAGTCCACCCTTCCTTTACATTTCTTTTCACCTATTTCACTGGTCTTTGGTTTATTTATTTATTTATTTTGTTCTAATTTATGTGACACTAAATTAGTTCAAGATGGGTAATGCATTTTTTGTTAAGATTTCAAATACTTACTAGTTTTTTCCCTTAAAGTATGACCTGACACAGGTATTTTGGAGACACCATTAACATTTAAATAACTGCCTACTGCTCATTCTTTTAAATGTTTATATTTATGATATGCTGATTAAGCTTTTAGGAATCTTCATCAACATCTGTAGTTGTATTTGAGCTGTATAGAGAAGAACTGTTGAAATATAATTATTTAATAAAAGACAATTAAAGCAGCAAAATAAACCAGGCAATTTAGCATAATAAGAGAAAGTTACAGCAGATCAAATTTCTTCCCTTGGAGACATGATCTTTGCTTTACCAAAGTTTAGAAGTGTGCTGATTGTTAACTGTGACCAGTAGCATTTTGAGTTTATGTCTGTTTAATATCAGTTGATTCATTGACATGAAATTTTATTTATTTTGCAACTTCATTATAACGGTTGTCCAATATTATAAATATTTTTTTTTCTTTTAATCTGAGTTAGCGTTTTGTTCTTACTAATGTCCTCAACTTCTCCAAATTAAAGATATGTATGATTTCCACTAGCTAAATCTAGCCCTTAGCATTATACCCTTGAAGGCATCCCAGGGAACCACTATTTTTTCTGTAAGCTGAGATACTGTTATCCTTTTGCTACAGACTTCTAGCTGTATTTCAGTCCCTGTGACATTATCTGCATACTTAATTTTGACTCTGCCACTTTGGAGAGAGAAGGGCTTTAAAATTAACTGCTTGGGGATTTGAAATACAGCTTACAGATTCCAGAACTACCATTTTCAGTTCTCTGCTGTTCTCCAGAGATCTGAAGTCATTAGAGGCACTCTAAAACATTATTTTCAACCATCTCAGCCAGTTAGAGAAATAATTTCTCTGCATTTTCTTATCTTGGTCATGCATGTTGCTCTAAAAAGATTTTCTCTGAACAACAGGTATTTCACTCCCTCCAACCTGTGGTTGATACAATTATGGTGTCAGTGCAGATCACACACATTGTATTCCTGAAACTAATTCCACTGGTCATTAACACTAAAGCCTAAAAACTGTTGTATTACTGTAGGGGCTGTGTGGGTATCCAGTGTGGACAGAACCATGTGCATGAAATTACTTAGTTAATGACAAAGTCCAGATTTTACATAAACATCATAAACAACTGAAAAAAGTATCTCTTTTTCTTTAAAGTTTTCTGGTCTAATGATATCAGGTATATGTTTAGTTCTGCTGTATATTTTGACAGGCATCTTCCCTTTTAAACAATAGTTTATTTTCCTAATACAGAACAGAGATTCCATGGTAACAAGACAGCTTGAAGCAGAAAAGACATAGGCAGAAAACACAGATGGTCTGTTTTCAGAAAGTCTCAAAATTAACAGGTAGAAGCACAGTATGTGTAAAACACAGTCTAAAGAATTTTATTTTCTTTAAAACAGCATACGAGAATGCAAGCTGTTCTCCAAATGTCAGTGGGTCAACTCACATTCAACAAAATATAAAGTCTTGCAATTTGACTTATTGCTAAAGCTTTTATTACTGTATTATTAAGAAAACATGGAAAAAATTCTAATGTCTCTACTTGAATGTAAAACACTAACTAAAATGACAGGGTTGAAATCCCAGTCTCACTGAAATCAGAGATGCCTTTATTCATTGTTATTCTGTAATATGAAGATGGACCTGACTTGCTATTTTCTAAATACACCTGAAGTCCTGAACATGTTGCTACTTTTCTCTTTAATTTGTCTTGTTTCTTCCATGTCTCTGTATTTTTAATTTCTCTCTTCACTATTCTTTTATTGTGCTTTAACCCCATCCAGCAGCCAAGCACACTCACACAGCCACTCAATCACTCACCCACCAGAAGTGTCGGGAAGGGAATTGAAAGGGTGTGAGATGATGGATAGAGTTAAAACTAGAGGAGATTTAGAATTCTAGGGTAGAAAGCAGCTACAATTTCTTGGATGGACTGAGGTCAACATGCTGCCTAATACAACAATAAACATCTGTTCAGAGAAACAGAACAGAATGTGGAATGAAGTGGAGACTATGTAGCCTCCCTCCATTCAAATCCCAGCAATATGGGAGAACATTGGGGTACTGAGACTATACAGTACCTGTCTGACAAGGGAGAACCAAGATGTTCTGCTGCTGAAGCTAACAACCATGTTGAATATCCATCCTAAAGTGTCAAGTCATGACCACCACCCACCTCCCATTAGGTACACCAATCAGAAATAAAAGTTATTTATGAATAGTCACTCAAACTCCACCCAAACATAAAGCAAGTAGTATAAAAGTAAGTTTGGGATAGTGGTAAAGTGGGAGAAGACCTCCACCAAAACTGCTGAGATCAGTTGATAGACTGAGTTGATATTCTTCCCCCTGAGAGTGATGTTATGAATGAGACACATACTGTATGCATGTTAAATAATGCTTTTAGGACAAGAGCTTTTGTTTGTACTTATCCCACAGCATATTATTAAATTGCTTCATATTAAAGGTTGTGCTTGCTTAGTATATGTATCAGTAAATTGCTTTAAAACACATTTTTGCAGTAGGCACTATCACCAACAGTCTTTGAACCTTATTAATCTGTCGCAATTTGGATTAATAAAAAGCGTTATTCCGCAAACTGTTAAAGTGTTGCTGGCAGTGGATAACACCTTCGCAAGACCCATTGAGGGGTCTTCACTCTGTTGAGCCCCACCCCAAAAGGGTGGTTGAAGTACCCTCAGACCTTGTGAATTTCTTGGTAAAAGGTTTCATTAAGAGATGCTGACAGACTGTAGGACACCAAGATCTTGACTTTCCTGGGGTACCGATAGGCAAAAACCTAAACTCCCACTTTTCATGTGACAAAGTGTAAAAACAATAGAACTCATGGGTTGAGATGAAGACAGTTTAACAGGGAAAGCAAAAGCTGTGCACAAAAGCAGAGCGAAACAGGAAATTAATTCATTGCTTCCCATTGACAGACAGGTGTTCAGCCATCTCCATCACATGTTATGGTTACTTGGGAAGACAAATGCCATCACTCCAAATGTTGCCCCCTTCCTCATTCTTCCTCCCACTTTATATACTGAGCATGATGTCATATGTTCTGGAATATTCCTTTGGTCAGTTTGGGTCATAGGTTCTATTTTTCTCCTCTCAGTCTCCCATGCACCCCCAACTTCCTTGCCAGCATGGCAGTAAAAAATGCAGGAAAGGTCTTGGTTCTGTGTAAGCCTTGCTCAGCAATAGCAAAAGCATCTCTATATTCATCACTGTGTTCAGCACAAATTTAAAACACAGCCCCATATTAGACACTGTGAAGAAAAATAACTGTACTCCAGCCAAAACTAGCATAGCTTATCATTAACTCCATCCATTAGAATAAAAGTCATCAGCCTATATTTTATACTGGGTTTCATTGATTATGAAATAGTAGTTTGTGCCAAAATTTGAAACAGTGTTTTCCTTTTTAGTTTTCTGGGAATTAATAAGAGGAAATAATTTCTAGGAAATGGTAAGAAAAATGTATATAAATGTATATATAAAAATATCTATCTATATACATATATAGATATACCTCAACAGTTATACATGTTGATAGATTCTTTTTTTTTCCAAAATAGAAAATAATTAATACAACTTTTAATAATTATTGATTTCCAAATTAAGTGTTAAGCTGTTTGTGGTGGGTTGACACAAGCCAACATCTAGGTACCCACACACCTGCTTGCTCACCAGCCCCTGCCCAACAGGACACATGAGAAAACTCATGAATTGGTGCAAAGACAGAAATTACACAGGCAATTACTCACCAACCATACAAGCAGATTGATGCCCAGAGAGTCTCTGAGCAGTGGCCACCTTGGGAGACAACACCCTGTCCACTCTCCTCTTCTTATTCCTCTGCTTTAGGTTTTATTGCTGAGCATGACATCATATATCATGGAATATCCCTTGGGCAATTTAGGTCGCTGCCCCAGCTCTGTCCTCTCCCAGCTTGTCCCCTCCCAGCCATCTCTCTGAGAAAGAAAGAAATGTTTTATACTGAGCAAGAGTTATTCATCAATAGTCAAAACATTTGTGTGATCAACACTTTCATAGGCACAAGTCCCAAAAAAGAGCGTTACACAGGCCATCATGAAGAAAGTTAAATCCATCCCAGCCAGATGCAGTACACTTATAATTGCTTCTCTTTGAAAACAAAAAGCAAATGGGCTAAAGAATGCCACTGTAGTTAAAGGGTTACTTTAGTTTTTATATTTTCACTAATCTTGATTCTATTCCCTCATATCTCTGACAAGTAGGGTTGTTTTTGTTTTGGGGTGTGGTTTTTTTTGTGTGTGTGATGATATTTCGTTATAAGGAACATGCAGCTTTTATTTTTAATCCAAATTTCATTTCTTAAATACCATTTGGAAGCATGGACAGACCCTCATTCATTTATACCTTTGACTTATGTAGATTACTCTATTACACATCTTATAATTAAACTCTTGTTGTGTTCTTAGAAGTAATAAAATAGTCCAGAAAAGTAGTTCAGAGCCCCCCAAAAGTATCATCATTTCTGTACTGTGACTTAAATGTGTTGCAGTGTATATCGCTCTCAAGAAACTGAATTGAATCCAACACTCTTTACTATTAAACATTATTTCAAATGTTTTTATTTTTATACCTGGAA
This sequence comes from Grallaria varia, assembly GCA_013396735.1. Taxonomy (NCBI): domain Eukaryota; kingdom Metazoa; phylum Chordata; class Aves; order Passeriformes; family Formicariidae; genus Grallaria; species Grallaria varia. Next base: position 7,680 of record VWZG01004114.1, on the reverse strand, counting down.
GAGTGTGAGCTAAAGGTCAATACTGTGGAAAGTTTTTGTTATTTCATATGAAATGTACAAAATAGCCGAAGTGCAGAGAAGAACTAAAAATTTCTAGTTTTCACATAATACAAAAATTAAACTAATAGAAGCTTAATATTTCTTTACACATATGAATGAAATAAAAAATGCATCTAGAAAACATAAAACTTCTACAAATTAAATATTTGCAGACTGCCATGAAAAATAATTTTATGAAAAAACCCCCAACAGAACGACAACAAAGAATCAAACCTGACACCCTTAAAATTGTATAGATGTCAGACTTCCATAAGAAATACCTGAGCAGTCAGCTCTCAGATCAGAGCAGATCAGACCAGGTTTGTCGGAGTGTTATGAACTTTGGTCTTGACAACTTTCAAGGATGGAGGCTGCAAGGAATCTCTGGACAGACTCTTCAGCTGCTTTATTATCATAACTAATGATAAACTAATTATCATAACTAAAGCTTACATCCAACCCAGAGACCATCCACCCTCGTACCACCTTGGTGCCACCCTTAGAACCACCCTCGGGTGTACCCCTCAGCACGCCTTCATAGAATTGAGTCGGGGGTCTCAGGACCCCTTACTTCTTCACCATCGTCTTCTTCACGTCACATTCCCCTGGTTGGAGGTTTTCCAAACTTCATGGGTCTTCCATCTTGTTTTGATTACAATACGTATCGTTATTCAAGTCCTGGTACATGAGGCCTGAATAAAATGTTCTAGTTGTTATCTTACCCTTAGCTAAGACATTCAGGAATGCAGTACAGAGGTAGAAACTGCTAGTTGCTACTTCAAACATAAGAAGCTATACAGCTATATAAAATATACAAAAATATATACATATATACAAATATATGCAAACACAAAAAGTCTTAAGGGATCAATAGGAACTAAAAAATTAATATTGTTGTTATCAGTGAGGATTAATAAGTTTTTGGGCATAGACTTTATCTCCATATTAACATAACTTTCAATTTAGAATCTGAAGTAGTGAATGTCAACATGAAACTTACCTAAGGTGCAATTGTACTTGATGGTGATGTATTCAATTAATGAGCTAGTTGTCTAAACATCTACATGTAGTGCAATTTTTTGGTGATATGGGATGTTCTGTCTGGTTTATTTGTCAGTATAGAAGGGGAACCAAAGGAAAAATATTGGGCCACAGACATCTTAGGCCTTGACAGAGTGCCCTGGGAAAACTGCTTAAAACACCACCTATGTCCTTGGGCCAGGCCTGGGAAAGCACAAGGAGTTGAAGAAAACAACCAAGAGTAACAAGAGTGTGTTTTGAGATTTGCCAGCATGAGGAGAGGTGATGTCCACCTATCAGATGGACTAAGACTGATGGACAAGAACACATAGCCATTGATGGGTAGCAGAGGCACATATGGACAGCAGTAGAATAGTATAAAAGTTTAACAGTGTGTGAATAAAGTGGCTTTTGTTTTTGCCTTTTACTTTTCCTGACAAAGTCTTGAGCCGGTGTGTTTTTTTGACCATTGCAACAGGAACCTGCACAGTGATTCAGTTGACAAATGACAAGGTGACTGTGTAATTACTAGCAACTGACAAAATGTCATGAGGAGATGATAATCAAGTAGATTAGAGGTCATGATTTCAAACTCTGAGTAGTGGATCTGATTTTTCCAAAGACAGACAAAAGGATTAAAAAGTTTAAATTTAAACATGTGACACAATCATTTGCTCTATTTACATTATTCTTTTGAATTTTTGTCTTTAAAATAGCCTAATTTTTATAAATGTTGTATATTCTAGATGTTAGCAACACTTACGCATTTTTGCTGTCACCTTCTGAGGCTGAAGTCCCCCTATATTGGTCTTACTTGCTCTGACACACCTCACCTGAAAATGTCTTTTGCTCAGGATCCAGGAGTCCCAGACACCTAGAGTACATTGTAGGTAACACAGGATCTGTGATGGACTCTCACCCCTCTGAAGCAACAGCTGAACATAGAAAGTATATCCCAGAATGCATCAAGAACCTATTTATAGACAACTCTATAGAGTCTTGGTGTAAGAGTAAGCAAGTGTAAGAGACTACAAGTGAGTTAGCTGTATAAACTCCTACAGAGATGAGATAATCAATACTCTCAATTGACTCACATCACCATAAAATAGACAGCTCTCTTAAAACAAATGTGTAGCTCTCCACTGACTTTACTGTCTATGAGATCAATTCATTTGTCAAACATAGGTTTTTAGTGTTATTTGAAAATCTCTAACTTATCTGAGAATTCTGCATGAGGCTTTCAGTATTGACAGCATTTACAGAGACCCATGCCCTTCTGAATCAGCAGCTGAAGGGCAGGCAAGAAGGTATAGGAAATAAAATGGAACTTTACTTCTATACTTACAAAATTGAGTTGTTCTAGATCTTTACAAGTCATAATTGTAACTTGGATGCCTTAGTCTGTGATACATAATAGACATGATTTTTATGACCCATGACATCCAATTCCCACTCTACAAAGCACAGGCATCCCATATGTCTTGCGGACTAGATGAGTGGACAGTCAAGCGGATTGAGAACTGGCTGAATGACAGGTCCCAGGAAGTTGTAATCAATGGCACAGGTTCTAGTCACTAGTCCTGTCACTAGTAATGTCCTGTATTGTTTAGCTCATGCACCAATGACTTGGATGAAGGAGTAGATGCCCCTTCAGCAAGTTTGCAGATGACACAAAGCTAGTCAATGCCGCAGAGTTCTCTGCAGCCTTTCAGAAGAGCCTCAACAGGCTGGAGATATGGGCAGAAAAGAACCACCAGAAATTTGAAAAATGCAAATGCAGGGTCCTGCACATGGGAAAGAATAACCCCAGGCACCAGTACAGGCTGGGGGCTGACCTGCTGTAAAGCAGTTCTGAGGAGAAGGACACGAGGGTCTTGATGGACAACAAGCTGCCCATGAGCCAGCCGTGTATCCCTGTGGCCAAGAAGCCCAATGGTGTCCTGGGGCAAATTTGGAAAAACATTGGCAGCAGGTCAAGGGAGGTGATCCTTCCCCTCTACACAACCCTAGTGAGGCTTCAACTGGAATGTTGCATCCAGTTCTGGGCTTTTCAGTACAAGAGACAGATGGAGCACCTGGAGTGTGTCCAGTGGAGGGCTATGGAGATGCTTAAGGGACTGGAGCACCTCTCTTACGAGGAATGGCTGAGGGAACTGAGCCTGTTCAGCCTCGAGAAGAAACGACTGAGAGGGAAGCTCACCAATGTCCATAAGTATCTGAAGGGAGGGTCTCAAGAGAATGGATCAGTGGTGCCAAGCAATAGGACAAGCGGCAATGGGCAGAAACAGGTACACAGGAAGATCTGTGTCAACATGAGCAAGAATTTCTTTACTGTGCACATGACCAAGCAAGGGTATAGACTGTTCAGAGAGGCTGTATAGTCTCCCTCACTGGAGATGTTCAGGAGCCATCTGGACACAATCCTGTGCAATGTGCTCTAGGATAACCCTGGCTGAGCAGGGAGGTTGGACCAGAAGACCTACTGTGGTGCTTTCCAACCTGATCCATCCTGTGTTTCTGGGATTTACTCTGACTCTATTAAGTTGCTCACATGCAGTCCTCTCATAATATGTGAAATATCCTGGGGTATCGTAACTGGAATCCAATTGTCAATCCACATGATTGAAGAACTCTCTGAAGTCCAGTATATTAACTTATAGCCTTATGCAGATGGTGTGAATTATGGGGTGGCAGGAGGCACATCTTTTTGGTTAACTGACGGTACTTCTATATCTTCATCTGCTACAAGAGGAGTTTAGAGATAGCTTATCTGCATATACAAAGATTGTTGACACCTAAATTTATGTGTCTGAATCTAAGATTTAATTCCACCCTAAAAGATTTATTTCATTTGTTATTTTTTTTTATTACTCTCTATTAAGGATTTTTTTCCCTATCCTTTTGGACCTACAAAGAGTATATTACCATAATATGAACCTGAACCTTTGTAATGAACTATTCAAAAACTTCAAATAATGTCTTATTATTAATAATTGCTATTATTATTAATATTTAGGATGTTTTAGTGATACTATGTACACATTAAAATTCAGCATTATAGTCACAGTGTACACGTTCTCTGAGTTGCATCACAGTTTCTGCATTCTGTTACCAAGAGATGCAGAAATTTTCCATGATTTTATAATGAAAAAAATTCTTGTTCTCTTGTAGTTTCCACTGGCAATTCTTTGCCTTGGATGCAACTTGTCAAAAGGAATTGCTCAACACACTTATTAATAGCACTAACAGTATGCCTAATGTGCTACAATTAACACAATCTAGTAGACTCACCCTGTGGCTGCTTCAGGAAACTTGACATTGAATTTTAGCTTCTAACCGTAACTGTGTGGAACTTATTCAAAAGATCTGATTAATATTGTTTTTCTTTTTGTGGTGGGTTTTTTTTTTTTTTTGTTGTTGTTTTTTTGGGTTTTTTTTGGTGGAGGGGTAAGCTTTTTTAGAATACTTAATTCTGTTCATTATTGATCTCTTTTTTCCGCCCTTATCTCAGATATTTTGAAAACAGAAGCCAACACACAACACAAAAGAAAACAACTGATTTTCAGAAACAGATAATAATGTCTAAACATATTTTTGAGATTTGAATGTGGTTTGTTGATATTGGCTTTTGCACACACTCTTGAGACTTGTTTGCACCAGAAGGGGCAAAACATTAAACACAGATATAGAAAACAAATAGAAATACTGAGTATCTCAGTAAAGATTTTGATATTGTGTTTCTCGCCTGTAACCACTTAGAGACAAATGTTTCCATAAAGCAATAATGAAATATGAAAATTATGCAGTAGAGTATGAAAATGGGTAAGTGTACGGGTCAGAAATAAAGAAGGGGGCAAAGCTTCGCAGCCTGTTTTCCTATACAGGCAAAGTGTTCGCTGAAAACAAGTGAAAAAAATATCTGCATCAATAACAGGAACAAAATTTGAGAATAGGCGAATGGTGAAGAAAAGGTTCATGATACCCATGATGTGATAGGTTTATACCTATCTAAACTAGAAAATACCACTGTAAAGGACTGTGGTGCAGGAGGAATCTCTGCTGTTTGTATCTGACATTTAAATGCCAGTTGTCCACAGCTCCCTACTTAATACAGGTTGCTGGAGAGTGAGACAGTGGAAAAAAAGTAGTGAAAAAAAGGAAATATACTAGGAATTAAATACAAGTTGTACAGGCATAATTTGCTCTGGAAAATTGGTTTTGTGAAGATTTATTTCTGTGCTAAAATTAAGCATAACCCAGAAATCTAAAGCCATTTTATCTAATGTCCAAAGTCAAATTATTTTACCACAGCTGAAAAATACTGGGAGAGAAAATGCTAAGTTTTTTAACTGCATTAAGTTGTCTGTCAGTACTCAGCTTATCTGCAACTATTTATTTATATTATTTTTAACTTATTTATCAGTGAAATCTGCTTTAGTATTTAATTCACCTGGTTCTCCTTCTTTTATATATGCACATCATTTATTATTGTTGAATATCTTCTCTAACTGTCTGTAAACTTTTTTTTTTTTCTATAAAATCTTATGGGTTAGGAGTGATGAGATTTCAAAACTATGTCAGTAAATGCAAGTGATAAAATGCAAATATATTGAGATCCCATTTCTTAACAGCATAAATAGATAGAGGAAACCAAATGTTCTGTTGGTGGTAAGGGGGAATAAAGAAAACCACATGAAAAATTAGTGTCATAGATGTCACTGCTATAAAGAATAAATATCTAGGAGAGTGGGAAAATTACAATGTATTTAAACTTTTAACATGTAGAAGTAGAGAACAAGGAAAGTTATTGCTATCTGTATCCTCGGGATTTGGTTCAGGAACTCAGAGAGCTACTTGAGAAGTTGCCAGAATTCCCTTAAAAATTATACAGCAGAAGTATCTCTTCTCTTTTGATACCCTGATTGTTAAAGAAAATTAAGGTATTAATGTTATAGTAATAGACTTAAAATAATATATGTTTTCAATATCTTATCAAAATAGATAGATTATCTCTAAGTGTTAAAAATAGAGAAAAACTATAGTTTATTGATTAGGAACAATTAATTTTATACTCCACAGATTTGACTGTTGATAAGACTGTTTTCTTTACATTGTGTTCTTTTACGTGTTTCTTTTATGCAGTTGTCTGTGTTCTGCAGCCTTCAGAATTTTCTTCAGAGAACAGAAAAAATTAATGTTGTTCCTGACAGGGAGTCTGAACTCAGAATCACACACTTCCTCTGTGCCTGCATAAGAAATCTATGATCTCTCTAAACACTGCCCGTGTGTCAATTCTTTTCATCCCGTTGCACTACATATTCCCAAAGTTCTATCACTTGTTTCCTTAGGCGTCCAGACAATCAGGATGATGAAATAAGCTCTATTTTAATTGCATTAATATGTATATATAAAGACACAAAGTAAAAGTTAAGTAATTTTTGTGGTTTGTGCTTTTATTATTATTATTAATTATTATTCTTGTTATTTTAATGTAGCATATATTTTCATTAAAAGTAGTCAAAGTCATAAAATTTGATTGTCTCAAAAATATATAACATTCTATTTTCCTCATGAGGAATTTAGAGTTTCATTAGTTAATAACTTCTCTGCAATGCAGTGTTTCTTCTAAAAAACCCTGGGCTTATTTTAAGTTGGTTTTCTCAGTGGCTGTTATGACCATTTCAATCTTTCTACAATGTTTCTGATTTCAGAAGGAATCACTCAATTTGTATGTCTTGAAAAAAAAATCTGTAAGTAAAACTTCTTTTCACAACATCACAAAAGATTCAGTGCCTTTAAAAAACCCCACAAAATATGGTTGTCTGAGTAGAAAGACCTCAAGGGGACAGAATGGATATTACTGGAAAATGTTTTACTCACTCAGTGATGAGTGAATCTTACATATGGACATGTGTCAAATATTAGAAAATGTGCAAGAAAATCATCAAATCATCAATGCCAAGAGGGAAAGAGCACATCACATGTAATGAAAACAAAGATAAGAAAATGTTTGACACCAACTCTGTTAATATTTAGACCTCATAGGGAAAAAAAAGATCACCTTTAGGAATGACTGTGATCTTTATTCAAATTGTCCACCTAACTCAACATAGGTTTTATCTGTAATTTCATTTTAGTTTATAATGTAGAGCTCTGAATTAGTATATCTTATAAAATGCCCTATTTTTTACATAAAAAAACATTTTGAAAAAAAGATAACTGGATTAATACCATTTATCACATTCCTAAGCAATCTTTTGAGTGGGAACAAACACTGCCTCAAGTACTGTGTGCAGTTACAGGCACCTCAATATAAAAGAAACATCAGACTGTTAGAGTGTGGCCAGAGGAGGGTGACGAAGATGGCAAAAGGTCTCAAGGGCGAGACAGAAGGTGCAACTGAGTCACTCGACTTGTTCATCTTAGAGAAGAGAAGGCTGATTAAAGGCAACTTCATCACAGTCTTCAGCTTGCTTAAGGAAGACATCAGATGGGGAGATGCACATCTCTGTCCTGGGTTTCTGCAGCTGAATTATTTTTTATTTTTTTTTTTTGTATTGGGGGGGGGCTGTAGAGGTGGCTCCTGTTAGAAGCTGTCAGAGGCTTCCCCTGTCCCATAGG
>VWZG01004113.1:291286-306567 GCA_013396735.1 Grallaria varia | reverse complement strand
AAAAAAAAAAATCCTTTAAGCAAGCACGACTTGCTTCCTGTGCTGTGCATGGAGCTCCATCACTACTGGCATAATGGAAGCTGTATCCAAACAGAAATGAGGAGGAGCATTTGCAAGAAATCTGCAAGGGATTGATTGACACTCATCTCCCATTCCTGTCAAGGTCTCTTGCAGCAGAGACCAAGCACCGGGAGAAACTTCTCTGATACAAACAAAATGACAGGTCATGACCCTGTGAACATCACTGCCTTTGTGCAAAAGCTGAGAAGCATCTCTGCTTCAGAAAAGGCATCTTTTTAAACAAGTGCAACACAGGCAAGCTTGTTAGATTATGAAAAACACCGGGAAGATGCCCTTTATTAAAAGAAAGTGTAATGTTTGTACTTAAATACATCAACACCACCTCTTAAATTCTGACAGTAAATAAGGTTTTTGTCCTGCAAATATGAAGATATTAATATCTTAAATATATTTTGGGGGAAACAACAGAAAAGGAATAGAAAGGGAGAAATTAAACAAAAAGTTAGGTTTTAACGTCTAAGCATATAAAATGCTTTAACATCCAACTAGGCCCAGTTCTCAGGTGATTACACGGACTTGATTTCCACATTTTACAGTAAGATGGATAGTTATAGACATGCTGATAGCAAAATAAATTTAATTTGTCCTAAAACTTGGAGAAATAAGTCCTATTTGAGAGAAAAGAAACTGTGAGTATACAGGGCAACACTATACACCAGGTCAGGAAAGTGACCTGCCTAAAGATTTTAATTTAAGTGTACATTACCAATTTAAAAAACAAACAACCCACACACATACAAAAACAAAATCCCACACCTACCACCCTGTAAATCACCCACAAGAGGATCATGACATGTGGAGCAAACAAGGAAGCATTATAACTAACTATACACTAATCTTATTTTGTAATTTCATACTATTTTTTCCAGAGGATGGCTACCCAGTGAAGGAAGTCTCCAAACACACTAAAATAAATAAAACTCCTCTATTAAACTTTTAGATTCTCACCTTTTTAAACTTCCCCATATCTTTTTAGGCAAAGTCTTTCAAACACGTTTTTTAGCTGAGGAAATGAATTTCACGCAATCTGTTGCTTCTCCCTTTCTCCCCAAAACTGCCTTTGAACCCTTTGTCCAATTTCAAACGTTCTGTACATTCTGTAAGCTGTCAGTGGCTAAAACTAGCCAAGCTCAGTGCTACTAAAGAGGAAGACATGAAGAATTCCAACACTACCACTGCAGTTTGGCCAGTTCATTCCAACCAAGTATATACTATCCTTGCCCAGCAAAAATCCCTGCCAGAAAGAACAGAAAGAGCTGGAACATTCATATATAAACATGCTAAAAAGGATAAAGGACAAATTCTGAGAAAATTGGGGTTTTCAGTTCTGCTGCTCACAATGTTTTCACAATAGAACAGTTAATTTTGTCTTCACAAGAATACAAAATCCCAACAAGTAAGCGTTCCAGAACAGTACTTTATAGTGGTTTTTATTAGCCCTCCTCTAGCATATTGAAGTAAGTTTCACAGAAGAGATTTCAGGACATATTTTGAGCTCTAAAGCTTTTAATGAAGTGTTCCATTCTGCTCTAGGCAGTTATTTCTATTTGTCATACTCTGCAATGTTTTTAGATTGAGATCTCTCCACACTTCTGCATTTACTCCATTTTTTTCGAAGTAATGTCATAATTTCCAATGACTAAAAAAATTAACAAATCCAAAAGCCCAATACATGCCAGTCAGTCCCCTGGGGGGAAAAAAAAAAAAAAAAAACCCACACAAAATAAAAAAGAAGGAAAAAAAAACCCAAACCCTGTAATTCATAACTGGTTATGTCTCCGGCCCCAATTTTATCTTTTCTATTTTTAATTAAGTGGTTAGAAAACACAGAAGTGCTGAAGGTGCTTTAACAAGCAAAAGCTAAGCTTTCCTTATTAACACAGGTGGCCTGAAACAGAGTGACAGATGATATGGATGGCACAGATGGTGTCGCTGACATTCTGCATAGTTATTATTCTACGAAGACATTAAATTGAAAACAAATTGTACCTGAAGGGGAAGAAACCCTCAACTTCTTCTTACAGTAACCTGAGAGGACAAGAAACCTCGGGAGGAGAGTACTGAGATCTTTAGAAAAAAACAACAGAGCAGGAAGTGGGGGATGAGGGTTTTTGAGGTTGCCAAGACTAAGAGAAGCCACACAAATGGGAGAGATCCATCTGCAGGGCAATGCGTTTCACACTGAGCTTTGCCTTTGTTATCTTGCTTTCAGTGAAAATGAAAAAAAGTTATTGAAAAGCACACATAACCATCAGGATTCTCCTTGCCAATACACACAGAACAAGATAGAGCACTTCTTTAAGGAAGTGAACTGAACAACCCGGATGATGCTTCCACACAGATGTGCATGAAAATCATGTGCTAGCACACACGGAGATACGAACAAGCATATAAAGGAGGAATCCATTAGAAACACACTATTTTAATCACTTCCAGCCTTGCAGAAGCATTTACAAAAGCCTCAAACTGCCAAGGCTTCAGTCAAAACGATTAAAAAAATATTTCTGTATGCTACATTTTTGAGAAACAAAAAGCTACTTCAGAAGTCTTGTTTGCTATCACCAGACTAAGGCAGGGCCAAAAATTAACTACAAATACAGGGGCAAAATACAAAGTGGCAAATAACTACAATCAGCAGACACTCCTATGCAAGTATCTGCAAAAATACTCAAACATTACTTCTTACACAGCAGAGCCACTTCAGCTGAACTGTAATGTCTAAAGCTTCTCTGTCTGACAGAGACTACTCCAGTACTGAAGGAAGAAATTTTTGCATGAGATTAGACAATTTTTAAAGCTTCTTCACTGCTTTTTAGAAAGGAGCATTATTCTTTGCTTGGAAAAAGAGTTGCAATTCTGTTCCTTCTACTACGGCAATATTTCATCGCCACAAATTTTACACTGACTGCCAAGAGAAGTGGCTAAAAACAAAATTAGAACAAATCAATATCTATCACCTCCAAAATACATGAACTTTAAAGCTACTGCATGAAGGCCACTAGAATTTAAGAAAAGCTTGCTTGCAAAATCAGCACAAAGTAGCTCAAAGAAGAAATTCAAGCTCCATATCTCCAGCCAAATTTGCTTTGCTTAGTAATTCATCTAACTGTGTGTTAATTTTCCCGACACCCCAGTTTTCTTATTTCATATTCAATATTACTCCTATACCTTCGATAAGTAAAAAATGCTGCCTATTAATCCACAAATAAAATACAGTGGTCTTTAGTGAGTGTTACAATTGAAAGAATACACTTCTTGACAGAATGGTCTTCTGCTCTACACTGTCTATAATACCAGCTGTGAAATCACCTAGTGAACTTCATAAAATCCCTTAGAACCAAGGAACCTTAGAGAAATCTCAACACCTTACAAGGTCTGAATATTTTAAGCTGATGAACGAGTGACCACTGGAGAAAGAAAATAAGAAAAAAAAAGCTGTGCTGCCTTTCCACTATTATGCACTTTCACTTTTGCCTGTATAGCTGTCACTTGACCTCATGGTTCAATACAGTACATAGCCAATCTGGAAGAAAAGAAAGGAAAAAAAGTCATGCAAGAGAGAAGAGCCCCTGATGCAGGTCACCACGTGTCCACACTAACAGCTGTACCAACAAAAAGCAGGGCACAAACACATGGTGTCAGAGTGATGGGAGAGCAGACTGCTCCTTTCGATGAAAGGCCTGGTTTAAAGAATTGAGACAGCAGTGTTAATCACAGCAAGATACCAGCATAACAGTTACTACTCTGTAACCAACCTAAAAAGGAAATGCAGAGGCTACCTCCTCATTCCAATGGAAGAGCTTAACTATCAACAGGGTTAATTTCAGTAACGGATGGTAAACTGCTAAATTAAAGTCTTGATCCAACTATAAAAGTCTTAAACACCAAAGACTCTGCATATCTTCTTACTTGTTACAAACAATTATCTAAGAACCTTTTACAGTGTTAAGACTACAGAAAAGCATCTTTATGGCTAGCAACTTTATGCTGGTACCTTAAAAAGAGAGATAACATCACTAAGAATTTCATAGATTGACATATCTGTGATAAAATCATTCTGAAACTTCAAAACAGAAAACACTAATAATTGCCTCTTATATAAAGAGAAAACACTGCCGGTCTTAAAAGCTGTTAAATATTTAAAATGGCACAATACACATCTCTACGCAAAGTCTCAGGAGAATGAATCTTCCCTCATATTTTCAGCAGCACATTTACTAGCTTGATTCGCTATGCAGTAGTCAATCAATTTTTCTTCAGCATCACCTACTAAAATGGAGGTTACACTCCTACAACTTTGTCAGGCCAAGGCAAGGTACAAGACCTCTCTAACCTACTTCAGACCGTGAAAAAAATGTAGGTAGTATCCACCCTTACTTGTAGGTCCAACTAACCCTAGGTGACTTCATTCTGTCTGAACAGAGCAGGGAAGACAGATGATGGATGAGTACCCTTGCTTTAACAGGACTCAATCTACACCAGGAATTCAGCTTAAGTATAGGTGTTTATTGCTGTCCCCTTTCCAGAAATCCCTATCCCGCAAATCTACTGAGAAAGTAAACCCTGTTAGCATTCTCAATGCGACTCCAAAAACATGAGCTGGGTTCTCTGAACTAGATCTCTAACCTGAAAAATGCTAGCTGACTGTCTACATACAAACTACTGCCATCCAGCAGAGGACAGTAACTTCCAAGAGAAACGACGGAACAGTTGGCACTGGCTGCGGGAAAAAGCATCTTCTATTTCTTCCACAGGTGCTACAAGCAAAGGCCTCCAAACAACTGGCTACAAGACAAACTTTTGTAACCTCGGCCATTTATAAAAGGAACAATAGGATACAACGCTGTATTAATAGTCCCACAATGGTCTAAAAGAAAAGTTACTGTTAAAATGAAAACAGCACCCTGATTGAAAGAAATCCACATCAGCTTACCTCACTTTTTTTGGTCATAAAACTTGCACTTAGCATGATTTAATTAAACTGTATAACCATCTGAGCACATGTACAGGCTGTAGGTGTCAAGGTGTTGGCAGCAGGGGGACTTTCAGGGGTGACCTCTGTGGGGAGAGGCCAGGAGTTACACCATGCAAGACACAGTCTGCTCCAACAAACCTGCCACAGGACATCACTGAACCCATTAGTCAAGTTGGTGGCACACCTGGGAAAATGTATTTAAGAAAGGACAGAAAACATCATACAGAGAGAACAGGAAGCAGTAAAAAATCAAACCAAAATTTAAAAAAAATAAATAAAAAACAACGCTAAGGAGCAGAGATTCCACACAGCCCATGAAGGACCAGATTGGAACAGATACCCACAACTGCAGCCCACAGAACACAGGAAAAGCGTAAGAAGGAAGGAAGAGCAGAGAGAAGCTGTTGCGGACTGACAACAAACCCCCATTCCCCATCATCCATGAAGGATAGGAGAACTGGTTAGTCAAAAGTGAAGGACTGAAGCTGAGTATTGGAAAAGAGGTGCAAAGGAGTTGTTTTGTCTTTTTTTCTCACCATTCAATTCTATCTTACTTAGAAGCAAATTATTAATTTTCCCCAAGCTGAGTCTCTTTTGCCATGATGATAATCAGCAAATGATCTCCCTGTCTTTGTTTTGACTCATGAGCTTTTCCATCTTATTTTTCTTCCCCTGTCTGATTGAGGTGGGGAGAGAGTGTCATGGGGCCAAGGTCAACCCAGCACAGCACAAATCACATGCTAACTTTTAATCTAAGATGTGTTTGAACATTTGTATCCAGAACCACTTTTAGAGAGGATGTCACAGACAGTTTCGGGTTCTGCAGATGATATTGCAAATTAGAGCTTTTGAGAAAGAGATGACAGACTTAAAATGAAAACCACTAGCTCCATTTTCTGCTACACTTAAATTGATAGCACTTATTCACTTGGAGGGTACCACACACAACAACTTATGTGGGAGAAGATGTGATGAGGAAAAAGGGAGATGTTTCAGTTTAACTGACTGCTCATCAGTCACATCAGTATTTGCTTCCTAGGGGAAAATCAGACATTTGCTGCCAAATCCTCCAGAAAGATTTCTAAAACAAATGAAAAGACACTACCAATAGCAAAAAGAAACATTTTTTTAAATAAAAAAAAATTACACCTAAGTTACACTAATTTTTAGTCACTGAGAGTGGAAGTTCTTTGTTCCATTCTTCACTGGCTTCAGCTGTGAGTTTATAACTGAGCCAAATTGCTTTCCTCCCCACCATTTAAGCCTGGTTCTCAGTCCTTCTTGATCAGCTTCACTCACACCTGCAACTACCTCCACCATTTCCTTTCCTCACAAAATACACGGGTTTGCCTGAATGGGAAGCTCTAATTTTTTGGCAGCAGTGCTAATTTGTACAGTCACTCTGCCACGCATTCCCTTCATCAGCCCAAGCTTTTGCAACGCCAGGTAACAGATGAGATGACTGAACTGATCTGGCTTAAGAAATAACCTTTCTTGCAGAGTTCTGAGGCAAATCAGTTCCTCAGTCTAAGTTCACCTCATCAACAAAAACTTTTGTGCCAGCACAGTCCAAGCTACATCTCTTCATATAGTAAGGCTGTTCAACATGAATCAGAGTTGAAAGGGACCTTAAAATTCATCTAGTCCAACTCCGTTGCCATGGGCAGGGACACCTTTCCACTAGACTAGATTGCTCAGAGCTCCATCCAACCTGGCCTTAAACACTTCAAGGGATGGGGCTTCCACCATTTCACTGGGCAACCTGTTCCAGTGCCTCACCACTCTCACAGTAAAGAATTTCTTCTTAACATCTAATCTAAACATATTCTCTTTCAGTTTGAAGCCATTCCCCCCATCCTGTCACTACATGCCCTCATAAAAAGACCCTCTCCTCCAGCTCTTTTGGAGGCTCATTTTAGGTACTATAAGGCTGCTGGAAGAAGGAATCAGAGGCAAATCACCTTGAGTACTTCTACTTAATCTAACTTCACTAGGTGGTAACTTCACCTTGTGCTATCTCTCTTCCAAAAAACAGAAGTACAGCAACCAACTTTGGCACTTCAATTCAGACTACACAGAGTATACATCTGCTTCATGTTTTTATTCTAATTGCAGGAAAACCTTACCAGCTACCAGTACCATTATCTTCCAACTACATCCAATAGTCCAGATTCATTTTGGGGTATGAAATAGAAACTAAAAGCTTTAGCCACATAGGGCTAAACTTAAAGCAGTATATTGGCACATGGACAAGCTACAATTACTTGCCAAATGACAATTCTTCCCTGTTCTGTCAGAGTGTGATAAGGGGGACGATCACACTGATCTTCTGCACCAAGAAGCGACAAATTGCACGTAAGAAGGTAAAAAAGCACGCATGCTTTTGCTTTGATTTTTGAGGGGGAGACAGTAGGCAAAAGTGAAACTTATCAGTCAAAACTGTCTTCTACACATAGCAATAAAGCTGCCTCAGAAAACTAGAGAGAATTAATTCAAAACTTAGTATAACATTACATCACATTTTGGCACAAATTCTTTCAGGGTTTATCAATTCATTAGCTACAATTATGTAAAGAACTGGCTGTAACCAGCATTGCTGAAAATAAACTGGTTACCTAAGCAGATGTCATATTGTCAGAGATTTCAGAATGTTTACATTAAAATTATATCACTGCAAAACAACTTCATTGCAGAAGGTCTTCTGAAAATAATATCTACCTTTTAGAAAAAAAAAAATTATCAGCAAAGCCCATTAGACTGTAAACAAAGGCCAGGCATCATAAATAGAAGGCTGCATTTGTGGTTACAAGTAGCTGGCCTCCACATGAATTGTCCTTCTTGCCATATAACCCCCTAGTGTCAGATTTCCACATGCCCCCGCTTCCGGGACTCATTACTGGGCTAACATCTCTTGAATGTTACTGCTTCTACCACCCTGCAGGTTCCCAGACCCCATCACCAGCCCTGTGTCTAACCAAAAAGTAAGGAGACATTAACTAATAATCTATGGACAGTTGCCCACCAATGGAAACTACAGGTCTTCTAAGCAAGCACCTTGAGCTCTGGATCACTCACAATCTTCCCTCACACACTTCTGGCTCACCAGCTCCTATCCCCACACAGTTTTAACCACTGCAAAGCCACTTGCACTGAGATGAAGGTAAGTGTACTCCAGGTAACAGTGCCTTCCCAGAAGAAAAAAAAAAAAAAATCCAGAATCTACCCACTCTTGGAAGACCTTGTGGCCAAACAGTAACATGAATGGGGGCATTTTACAGTCAGCATCACTGTCCCCCAAGAACAACCTCATTCTTGAATTTTCCACAGCAGATTGCAAGGATTTTGAAACTGTGAATCTGAGATCATATGCAAATTCCTAGATGGTTATTTATCTATGTACTAGCACAGATCAAACTTTCCATGGTGCATCTCCAGCTATAGTAAAGTGAAGCATAACCAAATTCACTAAGCTAACAGTGTAAACCATTCCTGCACTTATGGAGTACATTTGTATTGGAGGTTTGCATTAATATACAGTGTAGAGTCAACTATCAAAGTGTGGTTAAAGCAAACAAAAATTCATACAGAGCTTCTGTCTAAATGCCATCTGTATGGGGTTTGCACGGCAAGGTTTGGGGGAAGGGGAGGTTTGGCAGGGGAGAAGGAGGAGGCCACAGAAGTGGCTTCTATGAGAAGCTGCTGGAAGCTGCCTCTATGTCCAACAGAGCCAATGCCAGCCAGTTCCAGGATGGACCCACCACTGGCCAAGGCCAAGACCACCAGCGATGGTGGCAGCACCCCTGAGGCAACATATTTAAGAAAGGAAAAAAAAAATAACCTAGGCAGCAGCAGCCAAAGGCAGGAGTGAGAATGTGTGAGAGCAAACAACTCTGCAGACACCAAGGTCAGTGCAGAAGTAAAGGGAGGAGGTGCTCCAGGTGCCGAAACAGATTCCCCCAAAAGCCCGTAAGGAAGACCATAGTGAAGCAGGCTGTCCCCCTGCAGCCCATGGAGGACCCCATGCCAGAGCAGGTAGATGTGTCCCAAGGAGACTGTGACCCCATGGGAAGCCTACAGTGGAGCAGACTCCTGGCAGGACCTGTGGAAAGAGGAGTCTACATAGGAGCAGGTTTGCTTGCAGGATTTGTGATCCAGTGGAGGACTCATGCTGAAGCAGTCTGTTCCTGAAGGACTCCACCCAGTGGAAAGAACCCACACTGGAGGAGTTCATGAAGAACTGTAGCCCGTGGCAAGGACTCAGGTTGGAGAAGTCCATAGAAGGACCCTATGCTGGAGCGGGGGAAGAGTGAGTGCTGCCCCTGAGGAGGAAGGCGCAACACAGACAACGCATGATGAACTGAGCACAACCCCCATTTCCTGTCCCCCTGCATGACGGAGGGGGAGGAGGGACAGGAAATGAGGAATTAAGTTCAGCCCAGGAAGAAGGGTGGGGAGGAGAAGGTGTGTTAAGATTTAGGTTTTACTTCTGATTACTGTATTTGGATTTGATTGGTAATGAATTATATTAATTTCCCTGAGTCTGTTTTGCCCATGACCATAGCAGGTGAATGATCTCTCCCTGCCCTTCTCATGATCCAGGAGCCTTTGATTATCTTTTCTCTTCCCTGCCCAGCTGAGCAGAGGAGGGATAGAGAGGCTTTGGTGGGCACCTGGTGTCCAGACGGGGTCAACCCATCACACCGTCTACAGCAAAATTTGCCACTTGCTTCTCACTATTAATCCAGCAGTCCTATGTAACTATGAAAACGTGGGTTTGTTTTTCACTATTACACAAAATGAATTTTGATTATACTCTGAAAGCCATTTAAACATTTAACAGACAAGTACAGTAGACAACAGTTGCATGAAAAGTGATAAAAATCCATTAGCATCAGTACTTAGAAACCTTGTTGTTCTATCAGTTTGTGCCTCAGAGTTGCTCAAGTATTATACAAGACAGTCCATGCAAGATTATCGCCTCTAGCTGTATTATTTGCTTGGATTCTACTCAGTTTTTATTCTACGGTGTCTACTAAAAGCTTCTTTAAGAAAAAGGCTGTGAAAAGTTAACAGTGTCTTCTTTAAGATATTTTATTAAGACTCTACATTTTCTTTTTAAAACTGATACCTTGACCTACTTAAAAGTTTTCTTATCCTCTGGGCCTGAGCCTTCTTCTCAGCCTCCCTCCTACACCTAGGATCTGTCCTGCCAAGCTTCAGGCTTCCAATACCTGCCTAAATACCCCTCCCACTATCACAGCCAGCCTATACTAGTCACTCAGCAAGAAGCCTCAACGAGGGTTGCAAAATAGCGTAAGTATGATCTTCCTACTTACCTACATTTGTTAGGGGGGAAAGTGGTTTTAAGAGAAACAGTACCAAAACACTTCTGAAAATTCCAAAAATTGTCACCCTTCTATCAAATCCAAAGTTGCCCACAAGATTCAAACGGTATACAAGGTGCAAAAAGACATTATGAAGACCAGGCTAGTGTGAGAAGTGTCAAGGAACAGCACTGTCCAGAAGTAACGTTTTCTGTGCCTAATCACCATCCAAACAAATACAAAATACCACAAAAAAGGTATCAAGCTTACCTTGCCTTTTTTAATTTATTTTTTTTTAATCAAGAAATAAAAAAAAGTGGTCAGAAATGACAGAGAAATCAAAAAGTACCAGTGACTTCTATTTTCTTGTGGAGACAGAAGTCCACAGGTTTCAAGACAAAGTACGAAACTTCAAGTTGGCTGCCAGTAAAACTTTTTAAGAACTTCTAGGAAGTTTCAGTTGCAGGCTAAATACCTGATTTGTATTTAAAAAACAAACAAACAAAGCTGATTATACTGAGATTATTATAGAACAGTGTAGGTGCCTATTGCCATACACACTGCCCCCAAGAGAATCTCCATAAAACCGCCCAGAAATTTTATGATTTGAGACAGCATTTTTAAAGCAGTTTAGGTGTTCCTGGAGTTCCCCAAAAATATAGCAATGTGGGAATAGTTTCTCATAGTAAACAGCAAGGAGCAAGTATGTCAGACAACACCATACTATCATGCAGGGGAGGAAATCAAAGCCTCAGTAAGTTAACACTAATAAATTTATCGATTAAAAAAAAAACCCGAAGGAGTCTCAAGATACTCCTTCATATAGTTACTTTGTGACAGGAGCAGCTGCAGTGATTTTAACAGTAGCACTCCTAACAACTGGCTACACAAACAGATAGACCGGGACATGAAATTATAAATTATAAGATCACTGCAGCAAATAAAACAGCAGGGAAAAAAATTCAGATATTCTATGAGGCAGCATTGCCTATGGCATTCAGATATACAGACTGCACTTGACACAGCAAGAAGGTGGATTGAATGTCAGCCAAGAAAAAAATTCAGATACAATTCAATTCCTTACTCAACTGGAGGTATGTGACTTTGTAACATAGGAAAAAAAAAAAAAAATCGATGTAATAAGTGCTTGAAAGTAAAAAACACTGAGGGTTTTTATTGTCTGTTGCAAAGTCTCAGCTTTTAATACTAGAAATAGTAATTTTTTGGAAAAAAGGTTTACAACATCAAAACCACGCATCTAGGTAAATGTGCCATACTACTTCTATTTTGCCTTATATTAATAATTTTTTTGTCAAGGCAATTCTAATAGAACCCCTGGTTTTGAACTACTGAAGAAAATAAAAATACTTCTTCTCTATTCAAAGATAGAAGGTTTTCTAATTCTGATTATATCTCTGAAGATTCAAAACTGCATCAATGTTTTCTACTCACCACTTGTGATGTCCTGTCACAACCTTAAAGCAAGTCATCTCTTGATATTACAGATCATTCCCCCACACACTTTAATAAAGTCTGCGTTTCTAAGTAATCTAAGGACAGCAAATCAGAAATAATTCTGTATCTTCTGCAACAACTGCTTTGCAATATCCATACTGTCACCTTTTCACCAAATTTGAGGAAAGTATGGGAAATATAAATAGAATTTTTGCAGTGTGGAGGAAAGCTACTGATCTCCTACTGGGATAGATGACAGCCTGCACATAGCAAAGACACAGTCTGAGGAGTACAGGGCTGCTAGTCAACCTGAGAGCCAGGCCATCTGCCAGCAGTCAGTCAAGACAAGGAATGCCAACTGCATTTGGAGCAGCTAGCTAGATTCTGTACTTCCTACAGTCCAAACATGTTCTCCTATCCCCAATCAACCATCCATGGTCTCCCTTGGATGGCAACACAAAGGGTGCATGTGAAGCAAAGGCAAGAAGATCTTTGCCAAACAGTAACCTAAGCCATTTATTTATCATAAAATTTATTACTGTGCGTAACAGGAATATCTAATTTTCTTTATTAGAGCTATTTTACCTTTCTGCAGCTCTTTCCTTTGCCATTTTGCTCTCTTCCCTTTCCCAATCTTCCAAATTCTCACTAACAAGTGATTTCACTCTCTCCCCTCCCTTCAAGGTACCAGGAATAGGAATAGGAAATTTAACACTAACATCAAAATTGGCACGATAGAAAAGGTCAAAACAAATCTCACTCAAGACTCCTGAAGTCTCCAGCAGGCATACTTCTGGGTCTGCACCTCTGCAGCTGTGATATTTCAAAATACAAAATTTGCACAATTTTGAGGGTGTAGTAACTAGTCAGATTCAAGTCCTGGACCATACGCACATCTGGCAACCTCACGCACACACAGCACACAAGCTAAAGAGCTGGTCATCTAACGTAACCAATCCAAGATTTAAAAGTTCTAGACTGGCTGCAGACAACTGATAATGCATGCATGTAAATCCTAATCCACCATAAAACCACCCAATAATACATAATAATTCCCCAAAAAAAAAATCGAAGGGGGACTCCCCATAGAAAATCTGGAGTTTTAAGTCTCTCTTTAGCCCTCCACCTTTCCTCTCCAGGAGGAAAAGAAACATTCCCACACCACCGCACATCTTTGAAGCAAGTCATGTAAACTGTGCCAGGTTTTTTTCCAGAAAAGCATGAAAAAAACAAAAGCGCTAAGAAGGAAATTTATGCACCAGCTTACAAGAGGGTGAACTTCTTTGCTGTATTATGAGGAATTGTCAAGAGCAATCCAAAAATTTTATACAGACACCAGCCTCATGACCTAGCTCTTACTGCAACTCTGTGATAAGTACTGGTTCCACTCTATTATGAATCAGTGTTCCCTCTCACACCTGAAATACATTCAGCTTAGCATGTTGTGAACTCCGGCAGCTGGATGAGCATCAAACTGAATCTGTAAGCTTTGTCTTCTTTACTTTTACTGCTTGCAATTCTGACCAGTAGTCATAGTTCAGTCTGCTTCACACAAGATGAACGCCACTTCTGCGTTATTTTACCTCATCTTCCCTAACACCTACTTGATAACTTGACTTCTTAGAGAAAATACAGGGGGTCTTTTTCATCCACTGCTTAACGTATTCTACATTTAAGTATTTTACAACGGCTGACAACGTTGCATGCTGAACCAGGAGAGCTTCACAGTGTTATAAATGAACATCCATTCATTCAAAGAGGTGATGAGGGTGCTGTCGTTTCCTACAAGGGGTAATGAACCTTAATGGAAGTAAGTTTTGTAGAGAATAGTAGTAACTTTTGTAGAGAATAATCACCCATTTGAGGGCTTCAATTCATATCGCTGCAAATGGAGTAGGAGACAGCAGCCCAACGAGGAACAACCACGCTAGCTACAGGACCGAGCTGTTTTCTGATAGCTTGCAGTGCAGCTACCTGTATCTCCACTGGGCGACTCCAAATCATTCGAGTCTTAACCTGAAACTGAATTCGGAGGGTCAGCTGAAAGTACTCCGAAATCGAGAGCCCTTACAAAGCTTGGTAAATCAAAGCCGGAACAAGGCACTGAGCCACGAGCACGACACCCGAACACCGTAAGGGCCGACAGCCCCGAGCACACTCAGCAGTAACCGGGCTCACCCAGCGTGCAGCGGTGCGGGTGCCCCCACTCACGCACAGCTTAAGCCCAGGTTTAACCACTCACTGTGACTTGTCCCTCAGCGCACAGGAGGAAGAACCCGAGCGCNTCCCACCGCCCGCGCGCGCCGACACCGCGGCCGAGAGCCCGCGCGGCAGCAGCAGAGCGGGTCGCCCCTCGCCCAGCAGGGCAGGGCACGGGGAGGCCGGGGAGGCGGCCTTGCTCCGGCGCGGCCCTGCTCCCGGGCACCGGAAGCGGCGCCCGGGCCAGCGCAGTGCTGCCCGCGGCGCGGGACCCCGGCGTGAGGACCCCGGCAGGGCAAGACGGAGCGGAGCGCGGCGGCGGTGCGGGGGGCGGCGGTACCTTGATGATCCTGCGGGGCAGCCCGGCCATCTTGTCTCGTCGGTGCAGGCTCGGGGCGCGCCTCCGCTCGGGGCACGCGCACGGCCGGAAAGACCCGCGCGCTTCCGCTGGCACCGCCCTGCGCGGGGCCCGCCGGGAAATGTAGGAGGGCGGGAGTCGGTGCGGGAGCGTCGTCCGGCCCGCGCTCTGCCAGAGTGAAACCCCCACCCTGCCCTGGCTTTTGGGGGCTCAGATTGTCCCTAAACACGCTATTGAGGTATCTTAGAAAACNCTACAAGGGGTAATGAACCTTAATGGAAGTAAGTTTTGTAGAGAATAGTAGTAACTTTTGTAGAGAATAATCACCCATTTGAGGGCTTCAATTCATATCGCTGCAAATGGAGTAGGAGACAGCAGCCCAACGAGGAACAACCACGCTAGCTACAGGACCGAGCTGTTTTCTGATAGCTTGCAGTGCAGCTACCTGTATCTCCACTGGGCGACTCCAAATCATTCGAGTCTTAACCTGAAACTGAATTCGGAGGGTCAGCTGAAAGTACTCCGAAATCGAGAGCCCTTACAAAGCTTGGTAAATCAAAGCCGGAACAAGGCACTGAGCCACGAGCACGACACCCGAACACCGTAAGGGCCGACAGCCCCGAGCACACTCAGCAGTAACCGGGCTCACCCAGCGTGCAGCGGTGCGGGTGCCCCCACTCACGCACAGCTTAAGCCCAGGTTTAACCACTCACTGTGACTTGTCCCTCAGCGCACAGGAGGAAGAACCCGAGCGCGGCACCGCCGCCCTCCCCCGGCCCGAGCACGGCGGGCGCTGCAGCGGGGAGCTGGGCCCGGGCGGGGGCCCCGGTGAGGAGCTGCGCGGCGGCAGACGCGGGGGGCGGGCGCGGCAGAGCGCGGCAGCGCCGGG
>VWZG01004113.1:259006-291138 GCA_013396735.1 Grallaria varia | reverse complement strand
CCGCCCTGCGCGGGGCCCGCCGGGAAATGTAGGAGGGCGGGAGTCGGTGCGGGAGCGTCGTCCGGCCCGCGCTCTGCCAGAGTGAAACCCCCACCCTGCCCTGGCTTTTGGGGGCTCAGATTGTCCCTAAACACGCTATTGAGGTATCTTAGAAAACCAGTGCAAGAAAGACAAGGAGCTACTGGATCAGGTCCAGGGGAGGCCGCAAAGATGGTGAGGGGTCTGGAGCATCTCTCTTAGGAGGAAAGACTGCGGGACCTGGACCTGCTTAGTCCAAAGAGAAGACTGAGAGGGGATTCCATTAATGTGTAGAAATATCTCAAAGGCGGGTGCCAAGAGGATAGTTCCGGACTCTTTTTTGGTGGTGCCCAGAGACAGGATGAGGAGCAATGGCCATAAAGTAAAATACAAGAAGTTTCAGTTCAACATGAGGAAGAACTTCTTTACATTGAGGGTGGCAGAGCACAGGAACAGGCTGCCCAGGGAGATTGTGGAGTCTCCCTCCCTGGAGACATTCCAAACACACCTGGACATGTTCCTCTGTCACCTGCTCCACGCACGGGGGTTGGACTGGATGATCTCCAGAGGTCTCTTCCAACCCTAAGAATTCTGTGATTCTGTGATCTTTGTTGTGATAACACCTGGTTAGTGAACCTCCTCATTTTTTAGCAGATAGAAAAATACAGACATTGGATTGTAATTATTGCACAGGCACTCTAAGACGTTACTACAGCTGCATAGCAATAGTAGCTTCTAGGACTGTGCACCATTATTGATAGGAAATAAAAGCATGGAAAGATGAACTAATTTCCCATACATTACTCAGCAGGCTAGCAGCACAGCCAGGAATAGAACCCTGTGTACATATGATACCCTGTCAAGTGTTTTCTCCTGGTTTAAAACAGAACTCGTTTTTAAACAGGACATAATTTCTGTATACTCTGGTATAATGTAAAGTTCTCTGCCAACAGCAAATCTGGACCTTGTAATTGCTGAAACAGTCCTATCACAGACAGTGCAAACATGTTCTGCATCCTACAATTCATGCATTTATATTATACAATGGTTACAACAACCTGAAGCATGTATCAGAAGAGTGATGCTCCTCCCCTCTTCACCCTGTTGCTATCAAAGAAAGTCAGCAATTCCTTGTGAATTTTATGAAAGTAGGAAGTCAAAAGAAAAAAACACGTCACTGGTAGTCCCACTAGGAGGAGGACTCCATGACTTCAATACTTTATTAGATGTTAAAGACTCTTCACTAGGCTATACCCTCAAGACAAAAGTAATTCGAAACAGATGTATTTTGTTACAGTGCTTGCTGAATTACTTCTTTTTCTTTGTTTCTGTTTTCACCTCTTTTTTTTTATTTTACTTTATTTTGTCTTTTACACTTCTCCCAGAATACTGTACATTAAAAGACTGGCATAAGTGGAAGAAAACATGGGCCAAAAGGTGTTTTTAGGCTCAATATGAGTAAAAATGCCACTCAGTTTCTTGAAAGTCTGTGAGAAGCAACAACAGAGAGAACAGTTGGCTCAAATAAATGCTCATTCAGTGGCCCCTTTCAAGTGTTGTATACTAGCAATCTTCCTTCAGTCAGAAGTTGCCGCAAGTCAAGCTGGCTTATTAATGTTTTGATTGCTTTTGTTGCACAACAAGTGGCCTGTCATATCCTGGGAAAGCTGAAGTTTTTATTACACCTCTCATTCTAGTTCCTCTGAGGAAAAGGCTTTTGAAGCCCACTTGCTCAGGAGATGGCAGTGAACAAAAGCATTGATTTCTGTTGTCATATCTACAAAGATTTAGGTTGTTCCCCTAAGTCATTCCAGTTTAGGAATGCTGGACTGCTGCAGAAACCCCTGAGTATCCATATCGGTGCTGGAAAAGCCATCCAAACTGGCCCCTCCAGAATACTGACTATAGATTTTGCTTCTGTGTGTTTCCTCTCTACCATGGGATATCTTCCAGGAGAAGCTATAGTAAAAATTGTCCTTCTTTCATGGCATTCTCAAATTCCCAAAGGAAGCAACTTAATCCTCTGAATCAGAGCTGGAACAAGGCATGTAAGTGCCAGATGAGGCTTTTCTCCTCAAGCTAGCCACACCCCATAGTTCTTGCATCCTCCAGGTGCCTTCCCAACTCAGTGACCTTCCAGTGTCCCCCACCTGTCCTTCAGGATTTTCCCCTTATCCATTATTGCCACCGTAACTGGGTCCTGGACCACAGCCCACACTGCTCTCTGTGCACATCTTGCATTTGGCATGTGTCTTGGAAGACATCCTTGGAGAAGGACCACAGGCCATACAGCTTAGCATACTTCTGCTTTCTGCTTCCCTGGGTAGAAAAGCACTTCAGCACTCCTGTTCTGGAGTGCAAGGTGGTTGTTAAAATGTATTTATTCTTCTCTGACAGATTATTTATTTTGAGCAGTATGGTACAGGGATTCTTTACCCATACAGTTTTTCAAAGTCACATATACCATTAAACATTAGACAGTGCCACCAATGCCACCTAAAATATTAAAGTTTCTAGGAGGGTATAGGACAAAGAAGAGAAAAAGAAAGGAAAAAAAGCAGATGCAAAAAACTAGCTTTCCACAGTACTACAAGTGTAGTTTGTCAAAACTTCCAGATTATTTCAGCAATCCCTTTTTTTTCCCCTTGTCATGTAAAATAAAGGTTTGATGGAAAAAATCCTGCTTTCATCCGAAGTATTGAAATTAATGAAGTCATGCATCCTCGTTTAGACAGCTGCCCTCCCTGATTCAACCTGGTATTTTTCTTTTGCTAGGCTGAAAGATTTAGGTACTATGTGTTGGTTTAGATTAAAATGAAATCTTTCCTTCGACTGATTGCCTGGAATGCTGTCTGATGCTCTTCTAGCACCAGTGATTGCTAACTTTTTGCTCCCTTAATATCCTGAAATAAACCCTCCACCTCAGCCAGAATGTGAGGAAATCTGGAAATGTTATATGCCTGTACTTTGTCATATATATGCTGGCAAACAGTTCCAGGATATCAGACAGGACTCTGGATGGTTAATAATGGCTTTGTTAGATTCTATTTTGAGGACAGAGCTTTGTGTGAGGGCACTGAGTGCACAAATAAACCTTAATTGCTGTGACAACCTCAACAGGGGGGCCCACCCTCACCCTCCAACGAGCCTGGGTGTTGAGTCCTTCCTGAGCTGTGCCTCAGCTGTGCCTGCCTGACTGTCAGGGGCTCCTGGATGAGCTTCACACCTGGCCAGTTTCTGTGTCCTGCCTGATGATCCCTGGACCCTCAATAGGCCCCACTGCAGTAACCAAACTGTTCTGCTCACTGGCCTCTGCTGCAGCGGGGCTGTGCCTCCTTCATGGAGTCACTGCTCAGCTTACCTTAGGGTGCCCTCAGCTTCTGGCTCACCTGTCCTGGGGTAACAGTGCTACCCTTGCTGATCCCTGATGCTTTGCTTTGGAGTTCAGACTGCCTGAAGATGCAGGTTCTTTTTAGAAAAGTGATATTGCCACACTACAGTGGCTGTTGGTTTGTTACATAAAGCAACATTTATATTTACATTTCAGACGAAATTTACGTACAGTGTTCAGTCAGACTGGTGTCACCTCTAGTCCCCATTCAAACAGGAATTCATTCCTACAGCCCAGCTCCACCAAGGCCTGCCTCTGCAGTGGTTATTGAGTGTGTAGTTTCACGTCAAGGTTACGCCACTTTGTATTTACATTGCTGCTAAAGAGGGCTCCTGCCCTCCTCATCCACCACACACCACTGCTCACCCCATGATGTCACCCAAGATGAGCTGATAAAAAGCACGAATAGCTCCTGGGTGAGCAGTGAGCTGCTGTGAACCACAGGCAGTCACGCAACAATACAGGTGATGCACAAGCAAGGGTACAGGAACTCATATTTGAGGGTGTGAGAAAGAGGCTGTCTACAGTTCCCTGCTTAGGAGTAGCGTGAAACCACATATCTTGAGGTCAAGTTACACCAAAGAGCTGAGTCAATCTATTGAAAAGAGGGCTTCTTACTTCCCTTTCCCATCTCACTCTTTCAGCCATCCTTCCTCACACACAGCATTTCCCCCATCTTTTGTTCTGTTGAGCTGATGCAATGCACTCACTTGGCTGAAAACCACCCCTTCAGTCAGGTCTTCTGCTGTACTGGTGAACTGGTTTGGCTTACATGGAGTCTGGCAAGCACCAGAGATAACAAAAAGCAACACAAGTAGGAGTGAAATTGTCCTTTGTAGTATACATGAGTTATTAACTCAGCTTTGGATGCCTCTTGGCCTTTTGTAGAAGCCACAAGCAACACTGACCTCCTGCTCTCTTTCCCTGATCCACTCCTGCCATTGGTGTGTATCTATTGGGGTACAGGAGTTTTTTTGGTTATGTTACCCTTCTGAGCAACTGAGTGAGGCATCAGAGCTGGCACAAGAGAAGCAGCAGGAAACAGAGCGATATGTGGCAGATGTAGGATTATCCCTGCCCCCCCCACCCCGAACTGACCCGCTCTGTTTGCTGAGCTGATCTTGTCCCACCACACCTCTATGAGAGCCAGAATGGAGAACACAATTCTCCTTCTACAAATCCATGATCATCACATTGTTCTGGGATTACAGTGGTTCCAAGGACAAAGTTAGGTAACCAGTTTATTCACCAACAAAGTGCTCTATAATGGCACTGTAGGCAGGAAAGGTAATGAAGTAGTTGCAATTAGGCAATTAATACTCCCATGACAATTCAATACAGCTGCTGACCATCTTCCTGTGACAGCTTTTGCTGTCATGGAGTTACTCACTGAGTGGGTGCATCCAGGCCAGCTGAGCCTGTGGCTGACTAATCTTACTTCCTCCTCCTATCCCTCTTTGCAATCTTATAAAAGTCTTACTGCAATTACAACTCTATTTAAAACCCCAGATTCTTTATTTTTGCATAAAAGCACTTCAGTATTTTTGTCAAGTGTGGCAGAAAGTCTGTTCTACAGCAAAAAACAGATGTGTGTGTATATATATATATATATAAGCATTCTCACAGTAATATCTAGGTTTTCTATTTAAAAGTTTCAGTAAACCCTAGAGTATTTTACAAGAGTTGCTATGATCCCTGTATACAAATGGGGAACCTGAGGCATAGCAGTGCAGTGTTTTTCACTTAGCACTAATTTAAAGTATCACTGGACAATTTCTGAATTATCCTAAATGGCAGGGCTACATGAAACTACTGAGGGAAGAACAAAAAACTTCACTAGTTATATATTTACCAACTTAGAACATTAAAATGGGATGCTGTGAGTAGGAGCCTTCACTGTAGCAAATAACTTTTGATTTTTTTCATTAAGTGGCTGCTTGAATAGAGGCATAATATTGTTGACTTGAACTGTGGTAATCAATAGCAACACAAATTATTTAGGCTGCATATGACTGCTCAGTTATTTACAGTTGCAGCTTCATTCCTTACCAGAAACAAGATGGACCAGTGACAAAATGATGTGAGATAGGCTAAATAATTAAGATGGCCTATTAACATAAGCTTTGGTGTTTTCTCTGGATGTTTACAGACTAAGTTAAAATATTGAAATCCATCTACAACATAACTTGAGAAGATTTGAGAATTAAGGCCATAACGAAATTACAATGTCTCATTAGAAATTTGATTCCTATCTCTATAGGATAATCTCACAGAGATGAAGATACAGTATTTCAGGAGGGGAGGGCCACCCATCTCCATTGTTAAGACACAACCTTTGCAATAAAATGAACCTATCCATTTACAAATTCAGTTCCATTTCTAGGAACAATTATATAGTACCTTTTCTACTCCGATTTAAAAGGAAACAAAGGAAATCAATTGCTTTTTTCTAGGAAGATTTTGAAACATTGGTTTCTGTGAAAAAAATAAATATGTATTATATTCAGTTTGCCAATGATCCAGCCTGAATGATTTTAATTTCCTAAATATGCCACTGCAGCAAAAGAGCTAGAACAGCCAGGTCCCAATTTTCCATTTCTCAGAAGGGCTGTGTGCGTTTGTGTGCAACTGCTCACACAAAACCCATGCCAGTCCAGATGCCATCTCTGATTTATAAATTTATTCCTCTGAAACAAAGCCAACCTGCATAGTCTCTCTCATTACTACATGGTGTTTATTGCCTAACTGTAGCTCAAGTCTGATCAGAGCATTTCCTGGAGAGGTTTCTAACTTAGTGCCTAAGAGCAGGTTGATGGTTTATCTTCAGTGAGACAACAACCTAGAAACCAAACTTGCCAGATTTTCAAATACATGAAGTCCCAGAGGTCTGGAACTTACCATTAGCCCCTCCACAGTATCTCCACAGGTAACGGAGAGAAGAATCTCTTTTTGAGCCACTGCAGACTGAGCAACTCCCCCTCTGCCATCCACAAGCTGCTGAAGCAAGCAAGGCCCTTGGCAGTTATTAACAGCCCCATCTCCAGACATGCTGGAGAAGTGTGTAGTCACACTTCTGAGCTGTCCTTAAGCAGTTCCTATCTCCCTATCAGAAAGTTGTAATGCTGCTACGAATAGACTCACAGAACATTGTGTCAGGGAGGGGGTAGACCTCATCTACTATCTCCTAAAAAACCTTTTTATAGAAACCACCTAAAAATAGCCTGGAAACCTAAACTGGTATGTTGCTCAGTTTTTTAAAAATAAAAATAAAGTTCTGTAGTACTTTCAATAGCAACCTTTTAGAACTAGGATTTAAGTTACAAGATTTGCCATTACAGTGATGTTTTAAAAGCAAACATTTCCAGAATAAAATCCTTACAGAAATACCCACAGGTTACCTCTAATATAAAATTAATTACGCAGTAAAGATACAAAATCAGGGAATCCAAAGGCTATTTTATGAATCAAGATTTCAGAGGGTTGTAAAGTGTTCTCAATGAGTTCACATAAGGGACAGAAGATTGGTAGCAATCTGTGATGAACTTTGCAAGTGATATTCCATTGCACCAATATGAAAGAGAAGACTAAAGATGTGGTAATTCTCCTGGTGGCTGCCCTCCTGTCTGGAATCAGAAATTCCTCCCAGAAAACCATTTGGCGTTTGCTATGTGGAGAAAAAAAATACAAGCAGTACAGGCTGTAGCTTCGCATTAAAGAGCTTTTGTTGATATTTACAATATTGTTGATGAAGCCATTAACAAGTCAATACCAATAGCCTATAAAATCCCACCATTAGAAGATTTGTTGGTCACATTCACTGGTCACATTCGAAATTCTGCTTTTTCAAACGTGTCTGAGAAGAGCACGCATATCTGCAAGTCTGTGTCTCTAAGCAGTCCTCAGGAAGTACAGATGCCACTGAAAAATAAAAAGAATTACCTTGATTAAAGCAAATAAATTGATTTAGGAAGCAGTAATGTAGGAGCGCCACAGAAATCTTATATTGCAATCATAGCTAATGTACTCAAGCATATTGAGATTTAGCAGTTTTTATTGGGAGACAATTTCTAAGGGGCTAGCAAGAGGTTTATATTTTTTTTTAACAGTTGCTGCTCAATATAGAGAAGGTTAAAAAAAGGGTGTCATACACTTGAGAAAGAAACAGGTGTGATTCACATTCATCTCCAGCTGTGAAAGGAGTTAATATCAAGGTTTCCACTGGACAGCAAAGAATTTTTGTCTCCTGCATAGGTGAACATTTTCCTTTTGAGAAAGCCTCTAATAATCAGAGGTATTAACCACAGTCATCATCATCAGTGAGTTTAGGCAATCTTTTAAAGAAGCTACGACAACTAAGTCATAAGCACCTTCAAGACAAATCAGAGAAGCCTTAATTTTACTTATTATTTCCTAGGAAACTAGATCAAGGCTTAATGTGCTTGTGTCATGGGTTCGCACACAAACATACACACATAATATACTTGGCAGGGTTCTGTGCTAAGGGACCACTGCAAGGTGCATTTGCATACAGGTGTGTCACACTGCAGCTGACCAGGAGAAAGGCATCAATCCTGATCAGTTCTCTCCTGGTCACAAGCTGCTCCTGGCAAGAGTGACTGTGAAATACCTCTGTTTATCCCCACTATGCCTATGGACAAGATATTCCTGAAGCTCACTCCTTAAATGAAGTTTCATTCCTTTCTTTTAATTTCCAGAGCACACTTGTTTCCGATAATTGATAACCATTTAATTTCTTTTAACAGTCCTTGAATTTAAAATCCTCAATGTGTTTTATTTGTCCATCAGTAGAACCAATCTTGCTTGTATTCAGCTTCAAAAGGCTGTTCTTTATCCAAGGGCAGCCCTCATCCTAGTACAAGGATTTCCTTATGGAAATTGTGAGCTGGTACGCAACAGAAGACACATAGAACTTTATTACTTCTGTTTGGTGCTTGAGCCCAGATCAGGCGCCTTTGTAGCTGCACACAGAAACTTGATGGGATGACAAAGTGAGTTGAACACCACAAATCTGGAGGAGTCTTGCAGCGGAGTTGTGATCTCCCACCTTGGTTGCATCTGTCTAAGTAGTATGTAAGACATTTTGGCCCATCTCTACCCCATTTTTCTATGGCTTGACGAATCTAATATTGCAAGAAGCCCCAAAATGGATGTCTTCCATCTTCCGCTGTACAGAAAAATAGAGATAAACCTTTGTCACTGCTAATGGGAATGATCAGCTCTTGACTAGTGATTTCTGGCTATACTGCTGCTATACTTCCAGAAGTTATCAGTGTAACTACAACTCTGCAGCTACAGAATAAAGTTAGGTATGTCTGAAATTGTGAGGCTTCCACTGATAACGGCAGGAAATTGCAGTACCACAGCCAGTGACCAGAAAATATGCAATGGTTTGAAGATATCTGGAAGAGGTTGCAGCTTTTCAGAAGACATTATCTAAGAGTCTCCAAAAGAGTAATGAAAGGAATGGAGACACAATCTACTGATGTGAATTAGAGAGGCTTCATGGACGTTTGAAAGCTTACAGTGCTGGAGCCATTTCAGATATTAGAACAGCAGATCAGATAATTGCTGATGATTTTTGTCAGTTCTTCTTGTCTTTTATCAATGTTGTGTAAATATAACCTTGTTCTTTGAAATGCTTTGTGACTTGGTCTCCAAAAGAAGCAAAGCAAGTCACCCCAGAGCAGCAGTGTGCCTGGGGTATACAGGTGAGTTTTTTACATGCCTTTAATATTGGAAACATGCTATTTCATCTGCATAGACTTAGGCCTTCCCTGTGGGAAGGTATTACAGGTGCTGTGAGGGTTTGGCAGGCTGAACAGGGGAAGCTGCTCCTGTGTAATTTAACCTGAAAAGCAAGCAGGCTACACTCACAAGCTTGTGAAATAACCAATAATGTTAGAGATGTCCCTTCAAATTATGGGATTAATGGGGGTTATTTTGCAGCTAATGTAAGACTATGGCACATTCCTGGGACCGGCGGATGCACTGCTGCCTGTTGCCAGGGCTTTGCGCCCTCTCCCCCCACTAAACAGCTGCCGCTGCTGCCGGGGTGCCCCAGTGCCTCTGATGTGGGTTTTGGAGCTCCTGAATCCCACTCAGCACAGGGACTACCAGAGAGCACTGAGGGCAAGCGGCAGGTGTGTGGTGAGGGGTGTAGAGGTTAAGTCCTGTGAGGAGTGGCTGAGGGAACTGGGGTACCTGGAGAAGGGGAGGCCCAGGGGTGACCTTAGAGCTCTCCACAGCTACCTGAGAGGAGGCTGCAGCCAGATGGGGGGTAGACTTCTCCCAAGCAACCAGTGACGGTGCTGTCCACAGTCAGTCATCACTGTCTTGTTGCACACTAGAGAGTGGATCCGATTTCTGTGGACAGGAGCATGGAGGAAATGGCCTCATTTCCAGGCCAGGGCAGGTTCAGGCTAGACATGAGGAGAAACTTCTTC
This sequence comes from Grallaria varia, assembly GCA_013396735.1. Classification (NCBI taxonomy): domain Eukaryota; kingdom Metazoa; phylum Chordata; class Aves; order Passeriformes; family Formicariidae; genus Grallaria; species Grallaria varia. The sequence goes on along the minus strand of VWZG01004113.1, from coordinate 281,265 downwards.
ACGGAAAGGGTTGTTAAACATTGGTCTGGACTGCCCGGGAGGCGCTCAAGAAACCACCCGAGGTGCCACGGTCTAGGTGTCCAGCTAGAGATGGGTCACAGGCTGGGCTCGACGATCTCGGAGGTCTTTTCCAACCTGATTCCGTGACCCTACACCCGCTTGTTCGCCCTGGCCCAGCCCTCCCCGCCTCTTTATTACGAAGCGGCTATAGGGCGTTGCCAGGGCCGGGAGCGGCGGGCGGTGCCGATGCCGTATCCGCGGGTGCCCCGGCCGGCCCGCCCGCACTACATGTCCCGCCGTGCCGCGGGGCGGCGGCCGGAGCCGGAAGGGGCGGGGCTGTTTCCGCCGGCGGGGCGGGGCTGGCCGGGCGGGCGCTGCCGGGGGTGGGTCGCTGCGGCCTCAGGCCCTCATAACCGGTACTCTGGGGCTTGCTTTGGCGCGGTACTGACTTCTGTGGTGGTTGTTGTTGTGAGGCTAAATATTCCTCTAATTATCAAAGTGCCAGGTTTCGTTTTTCGGCTTGTTGTGGCACACGTTTTGTGTCCTTTAGCTGTCTCTAGTTGTTATATTAGGTTATATATATCATTATAAGTTTCTCTATGAAACAGTTTGGTTTTTTTTCAGTAGACAATGAAAGCGTGAGATGCCTTTCTGCTGGCGTAGTATTTAGGGTGTTCGTAGTTTTTGGGTGTATTGCTTATTGTGAGGTGGGTGAAACCAGCTAGCTGCATTTAGACATGCTGTTAACTACAGCAGGTGTCATTTGTAAGTACTTCTGTTTTTGTCTTGGATGATGGTATTTACATTGTGAACAAGCACATATTTTAGGAATAACTCTATGGAGTGTGCAGAAGGAAGGATGCAGATTTTAGGTGGGTGAATACCATTAAAAAAACCTGTGAGAAGATCCAAGATTGGAAGCGGTTTTTTTTTTAAATTAATGATGTGTCTTCAAAGACTACCTCTTGGTAAATAGTGGCTTGTACTGCTTTTGATTGTTAAGAAGGCAGGTACCAGTATCTTAAATAAAGAACTTCTAGACAATTGACAAATAATGAAGAATGTATTCCACGGATTTTATTTATCCTTAAAATATTCAAGAAACTTAATTGTTAGTCTTCTGTATCATGAACAGTTATGAACCTGTTTTCTTTCAAAGGGTGTTCTACAAAGAAAAAGGCTACGTGTCTCTTTGCATTCCATCTAGTCCAGGACTGGTTTCCTCTCTGCTGTCAACATGGCAATGTCTCTTCGACCTGCATGGTCCAGCCTCTTTTGGATGCGTTCACTAGCGGCCTGTAAGCAGGCCCCGCTGCACAGTAAGTAGTGATGAAATAAATCCTATATTAAAGTTTGTTCTTTGGGAGCCTCTTTCCTATACTGTTTTAAGTAATGGAAGCATGGAAGTGATTTTTTTATTTGAACAGAATGAAGTGTGATAGTGAGTGCTCTCTGCTAATAATTAAGGATATCTTGATCTGGTTTTTTTGGTTTTTTTTAAAACCTTTCATGGTCCACATAGGATACTCCTCTAATTTATTAATTAGCTCATAAATACCACCCCTCTTACCAGTGATTAGTGTTGAAGATTTAAATTTATTTTTTCAGACTTAGAAACAGTGGCTACAGTAAAATCCAATTACTTAACATAAGCAGAGAATAAGTAGAAACAGGTAGTACTATTTCTTAGATTTTTGTTCATGTTTCAGATGTCAATAGAAAGACAGGGGTGCTACTAAAGGTGATAGAAAACACATTAATTGAGAAAATATAATGGACATGTTACATTTTAGAGGTTAATGGGCAAGGAAGGGAAAGAAATCTTAATAAAAAAATACAAACTGTTTGCAGCTTACCAGAATTCAATGGTGTAATTAGAGTACTGAAGCATGGAAGTGCTAACAATAATTCTGAATTTAGGAATTTTGCATCTAAAATATTTCTGAGAGGAAAAGAGTTACACACAAGTTTCCTCTTGGTTCTTTCAGCCTTCCCAGTCTTCACACAATTAATGTTCTCCCCCTCCACTGTGAACAGCCAAGAATAATCACATTTATATTAAAGCTAGAGATTTTATGCATAAAATAACAGAAGGCTCAGACCATCTGAAGACTTGGTTCTTGTGATCATAGTTCTGTTCCTAAAGTGCAGTGGTAGACGAAGCTTCACTGGAATTGGAAACTTCCATGTGTCAGGTTCTGGCAATAAAAGTTTCCCAGTAAAAGTCAACTACAGGTGCCTCCTAGGCCCATCCTAGGCGTGCATACCTGCATCGTGGTAGAAAGGAAGATGCCTGTAGCATGATTCCTGTATAAGGGACCATTACTATTTAACACCTTGTGTTAGGTTTGTGTTTGGACTCTGTGATCTGAAAAGTCTTTTCCAATCTAAGTAATTACGTGATTCTACAAAAAATTGGAATCAAGCCATGTGGAAGGGACTTTGAGTGATTTGTGGTCCAAGCTCCGGCTTAAAGCAGAGTCAGCCCTGCAATCACATTGGGTCACTCGGGGATTGCTGCAATTTTGATTTTTATAATAAATATTGCTATGAATGAAATTACAATCTTCCCTGTAAATCATAAGGTAATGTTCTTTGCATATATATAAGGAATATTCTTTTAACAGTGAACTGTCTAGGTACTTTGTTCATACTGTGAATTTTCTTAGGGAAACAATACAGCTGGGAAGGTAACTATAGGTCACAGCTACCTCGATACTGTGGTTTTTTGATTGCGTTAGCAATCTGTGTAGTAAAGTGAACTTCTATTTAGACAGTATTTGGGTTTTGTTAATCTAAAACTTAGTAGGATTGTAATCCCTGACTAAGACTTGAAACAGAATGAAAATTGAAAACTTAAACATTCTTAAATGAACACAGCTTTTCTTGTTTTTACATCAATGTTCTTTACTTGGGTTGTTGTTGTAGATGGAGCTGTGTATCATGCTTGCCATAAATCTACCTACTCTGTTCTCCCTGAAGACTACAATTGGTATGTAAATGTACCTTGATGTATGGCCTTTTCGTGTAATGTTTATTCCAGGGCTACTTTCTCTGTCATGAAGTTGTCTTATAGTGGTATCAAACACATTTTCTGCCAGTATTGGATATATATAATAGTTTTAGCTAAAGTACTGTTTCCAGTAGTAATGATTGTGAAGTTAATATTTAAAAAAAATAACTGTAACGAAAAATCATGCAGGACTCATTCTAAACATGTTGATGACCCCAGTACCCCTGAAGTTTTTCTTGTGGGAGAGCAAAAGTAGCTTAGAGTAATCATTTCCATTGATGCTCCTTGTTAAGATGAAGTCCAGGTATTTTTGTGTTGCTGCATGGGAAACTTGTGTAGAAGTGGAAAAAGACAGTACAAATAGAGTGAGAAACACAGAATCCATGTCATCCGTGGTTTTAGCAAGCTTAATGTGTCATGGGAAGGGGAAGGAAGGTGAGAAAAGTCATATTCCCACAAAGAAATTTTCAGTAGGATTTCTTGTTCCTCATCTTTTACCAAATATAAAACTTGGAGCCCTAAACAGAGCTTTGTTTCTAATTTTTTTCTTTGTAGGTGCCATACTTCTTATAAAGCATGTTGTCCTAGAGTTCATTATCCCCATCTGCTTAGAGTTATATATGCAACTACTACAGTGTTAAAGACTTCTTTTCCAACCCATATTTCCAGCTTTTTTTAGTACTTTTTTTAGCCCTTTTTTATCTTGTGAACGAAGGGAAAAGATGAAGATGACTGGGGGAACTAAAAAATGGAAGTACAGTTTAAATATTTGTGACTCTTGTTTTATAGAAGGTTATTAAGTATTCATAAATGTAGGGTCAAATCCAGTTTTGTTTGGGATTTGGTCTGCTCAATTGTTTAGTGCTTCTGAAAATTTTAAGAGTTTGTTTTATTTTTACAGCAAAGTGGAACTTGCAGTGACATCAGATTTGAAGACAATTGTCTGCTACCACCCTTCACTTGAAATTCCATATGAACACACAAAAGTATGTAAAAATGTACGCATTCATATATCTTAGTCTTGCAAAGGCATTTATTAGTTCATAAGTTTGAATCTTTAGGGCATCTTTTTTAATTTGAAGTACTGAGATACTTTTTAGTATGTGATCAGCATGTCTATGAAGTAAGTGAATGGTGAATATAGCTGCTGCCACATGGAGGGACTTATTCTTAGTTGAATTGAGGGAACGTTGCAGAGTAAGAAAAGCTCAGATATCACAGCATAGAGTAACTCAAGTGGAATTAAATAGTGCACTAAAATACTTGCGCACTGCAGAGAAAACCTCTGTCTGCTCAAAGAGGATGTTTGAATTGTAGATTTTGGTGCACGTGTCCTGTTGCACACAGATGCCACAGTCTGAGCAAGAGGTTATAAAGAAATGCTGCTGCTGCTGTTTTCAACTCAAACTTTAAATTCCATTCAGCACTCTGAGTTCTTATAAGCCAAAAAAGACTTTAAATATTGATTTTTATTTATCAGTAATATTTTCAATGTGTTCTTTAGATTTATGAAAGTAAGTCCAGTGTTGTGGTTTAAACTTTTCTAGTGTACACTTCTTGTTTGAATTTCCAGTTCTCATCTGCAAGTAAAATACTGCAGCTGATAGCTATGTTGCTGATGTACCCAATGTGAAAAATCCCCACTGGAACTTAAAAACATTTTAGCACTCTTTGCCTTCAAGTTGTGTAATAGTATTTTTAAATCTGTCAGTTGCACATGCCTCAGGAAAAACGGGTGTAAAAGACTAAAACAAGAAAAAGTATTTGTAATGGTGGTAGTAGTTAGGTTTCCAGTTGAAAACAAACAACTTTATCTTAGTTGATGCATAAATACTTAGGAAGTGACATTTTTCTTAAAGGTACACATAATCTAAAAGCTTTCTAGAAGGATGATTGCCACTATGAATAAAATTCTAATTAGGAATAATGTGGATACTATTGTGTTAGTAGAACTGAAGCTTATGATTCAGCTAGTGAATTGTAAGACTGAGATCAGCAACAATGACCACGAGAATGCTGGTTTTAGTGGTAGGGTAGGATGTAGCACCTGGGGTAATTAGATGTTTCTAGACATCTGCTCTGCAGTGGTGTGGTTTCATTTGGGGTGGGAAGGCAAGAGCAATAAACAGCCTGTACAGTTGCAGGCATTTTTCTGTATTCCTTTGGTTTCAGTTGTTGGATAGCATTACAGTTTACTCTTACGTAGCTTGCCTTTTTGACTTTCTCAAAAAAGAGGAAAAGGACATACATATACGTTACTGTTTCTATAGCCCATACCACGTCCAGATCCAGTGAATAATAAAGAAGAAAACCTTGATCAAGTTTTGAAATCCAGATTGAATGAAAAAGAGCTAAAGAACAAGAGCGATCCTACAATTGAAGAGCTCAGCAAAATGTTTTACACAACAAAACATCGCTGGTATCCGGTGGGACAGTAAGTATTTTCTTTTCAATGTTTGTTCCTTTTGGAAGTAAAGAGAAATACAAGAATAATTTAATGACCAGATTCAACCTAGGATGAGTCATGTGAGATAAAGTACCTCTAGCACCTGGACTATTACATAAAATTTTAAATGCAGTGTTGTGTAAATGGAAGACTGTATTTCATGAGGGGTTGTCTTAGTTTAGAGTAAGCTAAAACAATTTAGAATTCCTTTCTCAAAATTGACCACGCCGCTTTTAAATTTAAAACAAAATTTTAATTTGTAAAATGTGTAGATGGAAAGATAACAGTTCTTAACTACTGAATATATTTTTATATATATGTATCTCCGAAACACCAGAACAGAACAAATAACAACTCTATAACCAAAACCTCTAAACAAATGAGTCTCTGAAGACACAGAGTTGGATCCTCTCCTGTAGGCAGCGTGGGCTCTTCCCTCCTTTGTCCTCCATCGGAAAGGCGCTGGCTTGGGATGGGCAGAGGTGGGGGTGGGCCGGGGGCTCCCACATCAGTGCCTTAGGAAAACTGCATCACCTCCAAGGCAATGGTGAATGTCCGTCTGAAGCACGGGGCACACCGGGCCAGGAATGGGAGGCAGGGAAGAGGCCAAAACCACAGGAGTCCCTCTGAGGTGTTTCCTTCCCCCAAGCCGCTGCCGAAGGAGCAGAAGAAAAAAGCCCTCCCCAAACCAAAAGAAAAAGAAACTCTCCTCCCCGGCCCTCCCAGCCATTAGGCTGGAATTTGGGTGATTAGCTGAGTCTCTGTTTCAAGAGCTGAGGCGGGGAGGGTGTCAGCTCCCAAACTGCTGGTAGGGAAAGAAAAAATTCTGACAAATTCTAAAACTATAACAGGGTTTTTTTGACACTGCCCCTTTGGTAGCCTTTGCCACTTTTTTTTTTTTTTTTTTTTTAAATATTTCACAGTGTAGAAATTTCTAATACCATCTGGTTGGCTATTGGTTCATGTCATTTATTAAAGTTGCATAACAGAACCTAGTATGTAAAATTCCCTCAATGGACGTAACTAAATAAGCTTGGAAGCATGGGTTGTCTATTCCTTAAAAACTTTTCTGAAAAAAACCCTCAGACTTAAGAGCAGTGGAGGATTTTCATTTGAAGTGGGGAAAAGTGCTCCTTGGTATGATTCAGAAATTGAGGAGGAGGAAAGGTGCAAATACACATGACTGAGCTTAAAGAGAAACTGTACATTCTGATACACTAATGGAAGCAAGCAGCATTCTGTTTTGTGGTACTCCCTTCCAGTCCATGTTACTACACCTTTTGGTAGCTGCTAATTTTACAGCTATGGAGATTTAATACAGTCAAGTGTTTTTGTTTTTGTTATCCTCAGAAAACTAATTAATGTACTTTGGGAGTAGATACAAGGAATGGAACGGTAGTACTATCATGACCAAAAGGTAGCTGTCACTTTAATGAGGATCAGGCAGGATGTATCTTGGTTTAGAGTGCATAATTAAGAGGAAAATGTGAATCATTTTTTGTTGTTAAGAATTTGTTTTTCAGTTTATCTGCAGAATATTACACTATTTAATGTACAGTGTGGCACAGCTCCTTTAAACATCAGGTCTCTTTGTTCTATAGCAATCATTTTAGCCAACGGGAAAGCTGGCCATTTAATAAAATTAACTTCACACAAAGGATTAAGTATAAACAGCAGCCTTTGTCCCTATTCAGCTGCAGAACTGATTGGATTATTGTGTGCTTGTAGCAGATGTAGCAATAGAAATGAGTAGTGTTATGTAACTCCGCAAACAACAGAGATGATATCTAGTGAATGATGATGCGTTGTGCTTGTGTATCTTGTGTTTCGCTTACACGTGTAACCTCAGATCACCCACTGGGGGTAAAAGTATCAGGAAAATAAAGACTGTCTTTGTATTCACTGCAGCCTTTTTTTCTTCTAGGTATCACAGAAGACGCAGGAATCCTAATCCTCCTAAAGACCGATAATTAAGATAACTTCTTGTCCATCAGCACTCTGCTGTTAATCTTTATTGGAAATAAAAATTTCAGAAAGTGAGATGTTTGCCTATAACAACACATGCGTGACTTAATTTGACTGTTATTTTCTACTTCAGCTAGCAGACAGAAAAATGGCACTGGTGAGACAGGGCATCAGTGAAGGCAGTTGTGCATGCTTGGTCAGCACATGGGCTAGTCTTAAAATGGAGAATGGGATGTAACAGGTGATGGGCCGCTCTGATCAAACTCAGTCGGAAGCTCATCCTTGGTATAGTGAATCCATGCAAGTCTTGTGTCAAAATGGGAAGCCTAGAAATGAACACATTAGAATTTGGTGTTTGGGGGAGGTGGGTTATAATTTTTTTTCTTGAGAAATCTAGTAACTGAAATGCAGGTGAGCTTGAATACGGAGTTATTAATGAAATCGTGTTTATGAAAAATATTATATGAGGTATTTATGTAAACAAATAGTTTTGCTTTTTCTGTTACACTTGTAAGGTACCTGTTCCATGTTTAATTCTACATCAGCCCAATGATTTTATTTAAGGCTATTGTGTACTGAAAACTGGCCAACTTGGTTTTAATTTTATCATCCAAGACATAGTCACTTGCCCTTTTAAATCACACAGCATTCCCAAATATCTGAGAAGTACTGTGTGCATTTGTGATTCGTGAGGGTTTTGTTGTTTGTTTAATCCCACCCCAACTACTGCTCCATAAGGATGCTGTGTGCATATATAACTTGGAATAGCTGTAGCACAGTAGAGGAAGCTCTCTGCATCAGTAAGGTAGTCACTGAAGACTTCCAGCTCTTTGTAGCTTACCTAGGAGGAAGAATTGACCCTTTATTATGTAAAATGCTGTAAATTAAAGAAATTTGATCTGATTCTACTTCATTGCTTTAGCATTTTGTAGTGTTTAAAATGTTCCTGCTCTTGTAATATTCTATGTCATCTAGCATCTAGCACCATGTCATAGGTGATTCTTTGCTCCAGTCTACAGTTTTAGGCATCAGCACTCCGATAGAAAGGGCTGGCTTGGAACATTGTGCCTCTGCAGAGATCCCGGTGATTTCGTAAAGCCTTCTTGGCACATCCTTGTAAATAGTCAGAAAATAATTACTTCATATGCATCATATATTTTTATTGCATTTTCCTTCCAAAGCAAGTTGGATAACCTAGGAAGGCTTTTGTTTCTTCTCTTGGTTTGGTGTCATTTTTCCAGCATACGTTATCTACAGATTTTACTGGAATTTGAGTACTGTATGACATCTCTGATCTTGGTCATTGTTAGTTTCTAAAGTTATTACTAAACAACCTTTTTTTCCTTCATAATCCTTAAATTGTGAAAAAAGCACTGTTGCATGTGTGTAAAAAGACTGCCTTCAAATACTTCTGGAAGATTTTATGTAAAGCTAGTCTAAGTGCATTTTAAAATCTGAATGCCAGGTAGCTGGTAATGGTTTTTCATGGCAGAGCATGAAGCAGTTTTGCTGATTTGCTCTTTTGTGATTGTAAGATATGAGTCCATTTTTAAGCCGACATCAGCCAAGTGATTTTTGGCTCCATACTAACGACGTGTTACTCACATAACAAACATGCTATTGTGAAGGAATGTGTATGGTGTCTGTGCAAAGGATGGCTCCTTAACTCTGCAAGTGCAATTGCATGAACAGAATTGTTTTTTTCTCCCTGGAATATAACTTTTAAAGTAGTTTGTAGCAATTTGTAGTACAACAAATTTTAGTATTTTCCTCGATTCATGGTTCCTGGTACTGACACTGGCACATAAGTGAGCTTACATCTTGTGTCATGTTTTATTATGTTCTACTGCATAACATTGAGTACCCTGTATTTTTAGAAAGCTGAGACCTGATTTGTCACAGTTTGACTTCACGCCAGTGTAAGAAAAAATATCCATGGACTAATTTAAACTTTCAGTTATTCCCCCACTTTTCTCCAATACTTTTGCTTATTGCAGCCTGGTACTTTTAAGACATTTTGCTTTACAGAAACCTTCTGTTGTGACATTTGTCTGTTCTTGCCTGTCTAACCCTATTTATGATCAAGCATCCACAATCAGTGTAGAGATGCTGGATTTCTCAATGTTTCCAAACATTTTTGGATGCTTTCGAGGGCTAAAAATCTATGATGTGCTGGACTGCAGTCTTTGAAGTACTTCTGACCAGTTACTGGAAACTGAGTCTAAAACACATATTCATTACATGTACCCTCTGACATTTTGTTATTATTTCATAACACTGATGTTTTATCCCTTCAGTGCTCTGCTTCTTTCAGTCTTTCCATGTTTTCTTCTACTGAATCTTTTTCCTGAGTCATCCGAAGCATGATATAATTAAAATAGTAAGTCTACTCTGTCACTTTGTATCCAATTTTGGGCACTTAGCCATTTGCTTTGTCTCTGGTAGCTATTAAGTGTTCCAGACCATATTAGCTCCTTTCTAAGGATAGCATACAGTTGGATACGTCTTACTGATTGATTTTTGGGTTTTAAGTGTCTCACGAAAAGTCTCCTCAGGCCTTGCTTGCCTGCATGCCTTTAGAAAACTGTGTTTCAGTCAAGTGTCAAAAGTTTTCTCCTTAGAGAATCACTGAACTGTTCGGTTTGGAAGGCACCTCTGGAGATCATCAAGTCCAACCCCCGTGCCAGGCAGGGTCACCTAGAGCAGGTAACACAGGAATACAACCAGATGGGTTTGGAATGTCTCCAGAGAGGAAGACTCCACAACCTCCCCAGGCAGCCTGTTCCAGTGCTCCGGAACAGGAATTCAGACCTTTTAAATAGCAGTTCAATTTATCTTGATGCCCTAGTGAAAAGAATTATTTTCACTGCCCCTAGTTAGCCCCGAATGAGAAAAAGGAAGATGCTTTCGAGACGGGTTTTTTCCTTTTCTGTGTGCCAGTGCTGATGTTCTGCAGATCCTGGGTACCACCACCAGGAGGCAGCCTTGCCCAGGAATGGGACTAGATCTGTGAGATGCCGTCGAGGACTTGCCTGTGTGGCCCCCGTGAGAGAGGGGCGTGAGCTGCTGTTCTGTAATTAAATTTGTACGTACTTCAGGAAAAGGAGCTCCCAAGCAGGTCTGAAAGTGGTTGGATGTAAAGGGTCAAAGGTTCTTAGGTAGGGCTTGCCTGTTTGCTTTGACTTTTGTAAGGTGTCTCAGAGATGTTATGTCCATGCTCAAACAAAGCAAGCTCCATCCTCCCAGTTTGGGGGAAAAATGAGTCGAGCAGTATGAGTGGAGCAGTAATGGGACCCGTGTGACAAGTGTCATGTCTTTATGTTTCAGTTCCTCATGACTATAATGGAGGCAGCAGTTACCTACCCAGCCACCCATCCATCCCTCCCTCCCCACCCCTCCAGCTATTCAGTCCTATAGGAAAGTTCTCTTCTTGTCCATTGCTGTTCTATTCGGTCTGAACTTCATTTGTCATGACCATTTGCTGTACCAGAATAGATCATTGTGGCAGGTCCATTATAAGTCACAGTACTGACTGCTATTTAAAGCTAGCACTGCACTTCTCAGTCTTTATGAATATTAACAGCTACTCTGCTGTAATTTCTCACATGCTCATTCTATCCTCAAATACAATACAAAGTTATAAAATGGAAAGATAAAATAGATGTAGACTGCATTGCTCATCTGTAATAGAGGATGTATATTTTATTTTAATGCTGCAATATAATAAAATTTACCTAAAGCAAGCCCACTGCTAACCACAACAAAGAAATAGATTGTGTACCTATAATATAACAGTTGTATTTATCTCCAAGATTGAGACAGCTACTAATTAGACATCTAAGCCTGAGTTAATCTTCACAGGCGCCCCGATAGTCCGTTGACACAGAAAAAAATACCTACACAACTTTTAACATTTTATTGTCTAGATGATGTCACAATCGGTCTCTGGAGCTGCATTTTCCTTCTCTGTGAAGGGAGGATGAAGATGAGATTCGCATGTCTGTATTGGAGCAAATGAAAGCAGTCTTACTTTTTTTCTTTTAAGAAAGCATCTGTGTAAAAGGAAAATACTCCTCTTAAAATTTGGATTTAAAACCATTAAAACCATTTTTGCTGTTTCTGCTAGCCTTCAACAACATGTAGTCCATATATAGGAAATCTTGCTTTTCTATATAGAGTAATTCACACACTTAATTTGTAAGTTTGAGTAAATTATGTGTAGAACTTTAATCTCACCTCATATTTAATCAACCTTATGATGCTAAAAGATAATACTTAAGCTTTTTTTTTTTTTTTTTTTTGAGTCAGTGTGTAGTGACAGAAGAAATAAGATAGTCATGTATCTTTATAGCACCTTTTCTAAAATGAGCTCATGATTGCAACTGTTACATCTAGGTTCTCCTAGAAGAATTTACACAATAAATTGATTTTCTGGGAAATTTGCCCAGAATTATCTAAAAATTTAAATACAGTTGACACAGAATGTTAGTTCCACTGTATATAACTAGAGCAGTCGGGATACTGTAGATCAGACAGTGGAAGCTGCTTGAACTAAACAGCATGTTTGGTCAGCAATTTTGCATTGTATGGCTCCTGAAGAAGTGAAAATCTGTGGCCTGGCATGCCACTTTATTAAGAGTCATGATGTAGGTGAGAAGTGATAATCAATGTATCACAAAGTTTTTCATCACCTGGAGGCACCACTAGAGGCTGGAATGGCCAATAGAACTGAGAAACTTTGCCAATCGGTCTTTATGAAAAATAAATAATGCATACAGAAAACAGTTGTGCTAATATTCAGCTTTACTGCTTGTCAAGATGGAAAACAATCTTGGGTCAGAAGCAGTTTACCTTTTTTAATAAGGCCAGTTTTGACTACTACTACTAAGGTTTACAATTCCTCAGCAGAAGAATCTCCCCACCAGCAAAATATGAGATGTTAAAAAGAGAGAAATTCTGGAAGAGCTGTTTTTTTTTTTAGCACCTCTTCTGACAGAACTAATAAAATTCTAATCATGTAAGTATTACAAAAAAATTAAATGAACAGTAAGAAGTCATTGTTGAATTTATTGTACATGATAATGGCTTAAAGCAGTAGCCTAAGTTTAACCTATGTAAAAGATTAAACTGCTAAAGCACGACTCTACTGTACAAATATGTATTTCCTACTCACTGATGGTAACAAAACACAGCTTAACAGTTTCAAGCAAAGACTAGTGTTTCTTAAACACTGTAGTCATTAGTACTAAACTTCTTAAACACTGCTAGTTTCTCATTCAAATGTGTTGGTTTTTTTAAACAAACAATAAGTAGCATTTTTCTGAAGTCAACATCCGTAGGAGTTACGCTGCATCAGAGCTGTGCTGCAGTGGTGGTCCTCACCTTCTGCTTTAGTTAAGACACACTGATGATTTCAATTGAATAACAAATGAATGCCAGGAAAAAAATTTACTTGACCCCAAGTTAGTTACCATTTGGTTAGTATAAATAGCATAAGGCTTTGCATCCTTTTATTTTCTAATTCTTAATCCTGACTGGTTTCGGTATGGGTTCACTGGTTATGTTCCAAAAATACGTATTTATAGAACTCCCTTTCCCCCATGCCATTTTTCATACAGTCAAAATCCTGGCATTAGTGATGGGGAAACTGAGGGTGGCAGTGAGTTCCACAAAATTTAGAATTAGGTTAAAAAAAAAAGGATTTCCTCTCCAGAGTAGAAGCCTGGCACAAATAAAACTCAGGGGAAGTTTACCATAAGCCTAGGTAAGAATCAGCAGAGAAATTCCCTTTCTAGAGCCTGTATTTGTACCAAATTACTAATAAATATGCTGTGTGTTGGCTGCGTGGGTTAGAATTCATTGACTTTATATGGATGAATTTGTGGAAGAGAGATTCGAAGTGAGGCCAGAGAGGCCACTGGTGAGGCACACAGTGGCCTGTGAACAGAAGAGCAGCAGGGGTTAGTACCCTACACAGTGCTTAGCCAGTCAGGCCTTGTCCAGTGCAAGGACAAAAGCACGAATGGCTGGAACTTGGTGCGTGTTTCATTTCAATGTGACCAAGATTTTAACTCATGACTGTCAAAATGATACAGGAAAAGCCTTGTATTTCTTTACAGCGATGCATTTATCCTGCATCTACACTTTACCATGCCTGAGGTGGCCCCAGCAGCAGACAGATGCATGGGATCCCTCATAGCTTGTCCGTACTGCAGCAGGCTGGGAAGCAAGCCCGAGTCCTGGCTGCTGTTCCCCACAACTCCTCACTGCCTCTGCTGTTCCACCAAGCCCTCTTTAAAGCAATGGCTGCCCACTGCTGCAGAGAGACCCCGCACCAAGCACTGCTCCTGACATCACATCTTGTTTGACCTCACACTACCTGCTCTTCTAAACTGCCCAAGCTGTGCACCCTCAAACGTAACCACATGCCAAAACATACAACACATACCCTCACTTTCATGCCAGGAAAGCACCCATCTCACGGGCTGGATACAGTTCCACATAATTTCAGATACTTCAAAGTATCTGAAAAGAGAGAGAACACAAAAAAATCAGAATTGCATGTTGGATCTATAGGGGCACCAGAAAGAGTTCAAGGAGGACTGTGGGATATGAATATTAGAGGGAACTAGCCCTAGTGTGAATATAAGCTATATATATTCCACTTATATTCCAACTGTAAGTCCTTCTTGACGTCAGGGACTTCTTTTTTTTTTTTTTTTTTTTAAATTATTTAGAAATACAAGTATGCCCTCTGAAATCAGGAAGTGTTTACCCACAGCATTTTTACAGATTACCTGAGTTTGATTGCCTTTGTCTGTTCAGAATGAGTCTGGCAGAGGCTTATACAGACACACAAAACCAGCAACTCACATAATTACTGTTCTCTAAACAACTTGAGTCAAGATTCTCCAGTTCAGGGATGCCCCAGTTGAGGCTCCTGTAAAAATAAAAGGATTTTAATTCTGAATAAAAACATATACAAAGAAGAAAGTGCATTTATATAACTTCAAACAAAGTCTGGATTTAGGAGCAAGCATCTTCTTACGCAGTCCATGTTGGAGTAAATGAACCATACCAAAGGTCACTAAATGTCAATCTTCTGTAATTTTCAGCCTTCAGAGGATCAAAGAAATCTAAAGAAGTGGTTCAGGTTAAGACATTTGGCAAACTAATGAGGTGAAAGGTTTTCAAAGTTTTCTGGAGAAGAAAACCCCACAGTAATTGGACATAATTCTTAAAATCTTCGTTTAGGCATTACTAAATAAAAATACTGTTTCCTTTTCAGGGCTGATGAAATGTCAACAAAAGACAATAGTGGTATAAAAACCAAAGAGCTCTTTTTCAGTTATTCTCAGGGCATAAGAGATTTGTTTATTCAAAAATCTGTGGCACTGGCAAATAAACTGTTCACTTTAAATAGTTTGCCAGATGTTGTTTTGGGGCTTTTTTCCCCTTTTCAGCTGTACTTGTAGGATAAATTAATTTTGCTAGAAATACAATACAGCACAGATTTTTTTTTAAACAATTAATATTCTTACGTGGCATATTTTTGCTGCCTTAGAGCAGCCCAGGGAACTGACCCTGAAAATGCCCAAGGAGATGAAAAGATACGCTTCAGTCAATTGTTGAAGTGTAACTTAAAAGCCTAACTGATCAGTCATTTGGGGAATTTCATTGTTGTTGCTGTGCCTTTTCGATGAGCCAGTCCAAAGGGATTTCATTAATATCTCACTAGTACCTCTGACTAAGTAGGAATTTTGACTAGATTTTGAAAGCTTCTAGAAATAATCTGGGTTTAAGTGCTAAGTATATAAATGCAAATTGAGTAGAAACAGCTGTTATTTACATTCTGTGGACACACGATTTTTCTCCCTGATGGATAAGGGAAGAAAAAAGGCCGCTGAAAGATTGAAATGCCATTAAAGAAACTGGAAAAATAGGGATCTAATAAAAATACATGCATTGTCAGGTGGTATAAATTGCTAAGACTTTACAGGTTATATCACCCACCTGCCAGGAGGACATGAAGAGCTCCATGTATTTCTTGGAGAAGGTGGGGAAGGCACTGATGGAGTGAATATACTGAAACAAAAGCATATGAACAAATTAATGTTTCAGTCTTTTATGCAATGGCTAACAGAGAACCAGGCATTTCCAGAAATGGTCTCCCAGAACAAAGCCCCCATTCACAACAAGATTTTGCTATGGACTTCTGTTAGTTTGAGATTATGTTCTGGGAAAATTACAAAAGCTCCTGAAAAACGTAAGCAGCATATTCTAGACCAGTATACCTGAATGTAGAGGACTGTGCTGGCGGGAAAAGAAAGCAAAGTATGAAAATTCCTCTTTTTGATGAACCCAAGCTTTTTCTGAGCCTGGCAGGGGCCCTCCTGAGTGTCTTCTGTAGGTAGCACCCTTCATTTACCTGGAGCAGATCTTTGCTGTCACATGTTCCACTGGAAAGCTCATGCTCCCTTCAGCCATGCCTGCTTACATCTGTAACACCACCAACAACCACCTAGAGTGGAAAGAAGCGATAGACTGTCCTCAGAAAAGGTTAGGCCTGTTTAAAAATGGACACAAAATATGGCTGCTAATTTCATTTGGACCAAACCCACTCAGTCAAGTCAGCAATAGGAACCCAGGCCAGGGAATTAAAAGTGGGATTTTTTTGCTGATTTTTCCTTAAAGGAGGAAAAGGAGTTGACATACTCAACATAGCTAAAGCTCAAGCAGCACAGAAACACTAATTCTTAAGTGCCTGTTGAGTGATTCCCTACAAGATTAATTCTGTTTGATTTAGGATTGCTCTGTGCCTGCCAGCACACAAAACCTGTCATAACATGGGCAATGGTGGATCAGAAATTTCATTCTTGTTCAATTTTAGATACACTCTTGCCTGCTGTTCTGTCTTATGCAAACAATACATCCAATGTCTAAATGCATCTCAGTTCCTTCCCAGGACAAAGATTGATCTACAGCAGCAGGTTTTGTAGCTTCCTTCTGTCTAGCATTATGTGGCACAAAATGCTGGGGAAAAATTCTGCGGTGCCCCAGGCATCTTTCTGGATCAAATCTATTAACAGAGGGATAATTTATCAGAGAAGTGAGCCCTGAAGAGACTACTAAAAACAGTGTTAAAATTTTGAAATACAGGGCAGTGGCACTGAAAGTCAGAAAACATGTCTAGCCCAAACTCATACTTTATAAAAGTCTTTGCATATTTTGTAATAATTATGGATATTATTTTCCCTCCTCTGTTCATTTATAAAGACAGAGAGATAATAATAAACTTCAGCAAATCTGAATTTGGTTACACGGAGCTATCTGTTAATTCTGCTATATGGCAGTAGAGGGCATCTAAGGACTTCAGGTCTCATACAGTAAGGGATTAAAATCAGATGGCTGAAGGAGTTAGGTTCACCCTACCCCGTGACAGAAATTGCCACCTCACAACCAAACAGCTCACAGAGCTGCTCCTGAATGATGGCAATTTTGAGCCATGCTGAAACTGGAGTTGATCTTAACACACCAGACTGAAAGTGAAGTTGTTTAGGAGGAGATGCAGGAGTTAATTTCTTTTCCCTGATGCAGACAGTGTTCTGTCAGAGCCACAGGAGGAATGGCTTCAGATACAGTACAGGGGGAGATAGTAACTGCCCCAAGCAGTCTATCCAATTTTATCTACTACTCTTTGAGCTTTAATTTCCACATACCTGGTAAAACTGCTTACAGGAGAAGCAAGCAATTCTGGGAATGGACAGGCCCTGCCAAGAGAAGGCAAACTGTGGACCAATGCTCCTTCCTTAACTAGAAAGAGTAGCCCTATGTCTATTTCTTCTGTTGAGCCTAAAAAATGCCAGTCTGTCTGTCTGGCCTGCATTTTACTTTATGTCCTCCCAACATGCCAATCAGTTATAGAACTATGCCTTGAGCCATCCTGACAAAAAGCAAGCACAAATCCTGACAAATAGAGAGAAGGTAGTTGGCAGCTAGCACTGTTTTCTTGTCATCTGTCCAGGTTTGTATGACATTCCACATGCAGCCTCTCTCTATACTGAAGCAGGGAAAGCAGCCATGCCTATCTTGAGCCAAAAGAAGCCAAGACGTCAGAGGCAGGTTAAGTTCGTTACCTGACATTAGCACTTACTGCACTAATCTTAAAAATGTATTTGAGCCCAGTAGCATATTCACATATCATGGACAATATATTTTCAATTAAGTGTAAGAAGTTTAAACTTATATAAACATAGTAGTAAACATTGATTAGCCTGTTACTCAAACTTCTAAATACAGCAACACATCAGGCCTTATGCTGAAGTCTCTTATAGCCTTAGCCTGAAATTTAAAAGTGGCTCATGCCCAGGTTCCACAACTCATTTAATGATCTGCAGCACTCCTGAAATGATATTCATCTGTCTGCTTTCCATGGCAGCACTTTCAATCATAAACACTTAATTGTAGGAATTCATACACAAGGCCAAATAGCTCTGCATGAATTAAACCATCTTTAATATAAGAACTAGAACAGTGATTTAAAATTAATCTTTTTCTGAAGGGAGGCCATTTATTCAGAGACATATAGCCCAGTTTCTTCTTCATCTTCATTTTACTTTGCACTCAAAAAATCTCCCCTTTAGAGATAGTCACTGCATCATTTGTTTTAGTTTTCCTTATTAGTTTCAGAACTGACTCTGTCAACAAAGAAACTTTAATTACTTATGGATTGGCTGAGCACAGGAAAGCTGCCTTCATGCTGTCTGTCAGGAAAACTTTTTTCACAGACATTACTTGCTCTCTTTTATTTTGAGAAGTAGGACTTGCGACTGGCAAGAAAATCTCAAGCCTCCTCAAGCTTAAAAGGCTTGTTTTTTCTGGCAGCATCTAGGACAAGAATGCAAGATTTCACAGTACTTTCAGCTGTGCTATCTCTAGGATTTTTCTAAAACAAAGACAAGAGTGGATGTTTCTCTAAAATTCCAGAACTTCAAAGAGCATGGTTCTGTACACATTATGTATAGGTGTCTCTGTATATACACACTTATATCCTCGCTCTCAGCCAAAACCCCAAGGTTAATAAATACTACAGTCACAGTATCTTATACTGTAATCTGAATATTAAAATCCACAGCAAATAATCTCCTAGTAGTTTCTGGAAATGAGTGTATCAAAATGGTCCTTTCCAGCAGTCTTTTTTTCTACTTACAGCTTATCCTTCAGTAACTTTCAGCAATATTTAGCTGGCTTTAGTCAGAGTGAAATTGGATAATTCACAAAATAACAAAGTAATAGACCAGGATTCTGCTGCTTATAAAGAAGTCTAACGTAGTATAAAGTGAAAAACTGCTGTGTAAATTACCTTTCTTTTTTTTTTTTTTTGTACTTAGTACTCTCTGTCACCACATTCTACTTCTCCTTTACAAGTCCACCTAAATTATTTTTAAGTGTAAATAGTAAATTAGAGAAACTAAGAATGCACTATATTTAATTATTTTCACTGAAGGTCCTGTGTGTCTAGATAACCTCTTACTCAATGCAGTTGAGGCCTTTAGTTTAAAATAGTAGATAGCACATGATGAGATGAGAGAGGGACTTACATGCCACCTTTTTACAGTCAGTTTCATGCTTGTCACTGGTTATCTGTCTACCTATCCACTGAACCAAAGGAAATGATCCTTCATTTTCTCAACTGACTCTGAAAGAAAAGAATCTGGATGTTATTTCAAAGCACTACTCTCGTAGTACCATCTCTTGATGGTTGTTAAATTACAAGTGCTGGTTTTCTTTTAGGGCACCCCTGATTCATAGAAATTATTCACTGAATTTTTTGTTATTCTCCTTTACCAAATGTATATTCTCAAGAAAGACAAAGCGCTCACATATGAATAGATAAAAGTGGCAGGAAATAAAGTGGAAGCTGCTAAATAGTAAAATTGTTTGGTATAAATCATGATTTATTTCATCAAAACATTCTGTTCCTCAAGAAGCTGGAAAGAGCAGGGTGATCCCATTTATGAAAATATTTGTTTTCTCTGTGTTTCATTTCTTCTGTTTTATGATGCTTTGTGAAATAAGCAAACCTTCCTCCTGACTGCTAAGTGAAAACTCTCTAGGAGTTCACATTGCAGACCTTGTTCGTGGTGTGGAGCTGCAGTTGAGCAATTTGCTTGAGCTAAAGGCTCTGTATTCATACTTTTCTGCTCAAGAACCAGACTGTAATCCCAGGACAGGGAGGAACCAGGGCAGTTGCACACTGTTATTTAGATCAGTTCAGGTAAGCAGTTGTCAAAATATGGTCAATAAGTAGAGGTGTGTGATAAGCAATAGCTGGCCTTTTAACTAAAGGGGATTTTTTCTGAGCGAATGGTATGTCATGGATAATGGATATTCTGTGCTGCATCTTTGGGAAGTAAGGACGCAGACAGTAAGGAAAGGCCCCCTTGCATTCTTCCAGGTAGCTAGATAAATTTTGCTCAATAAATCAAATCTTTTCAGCAAATCAGAGCAAATTTAGCAAAACCAGCTGCGTCAAAAACACATGACCCCCCTCCTCTGCTTATGTCATATTATATAAATAAATCAGCATGCTAGCTCTCCAGTAAATACGACATACTTTCCAGGAACAAAATGAAAATCATTTCTAGCAACAGGCACTTCACATGACTGTAAAAAAGTTGTTGCCTCCTTTCTTGGTCATTTAAGGGATTTTTGCCTAAAGGAAAAGTAAAAATTCACTCATCTCTCCCTGTCTTGGGCACATACATTTGAAATCAAGTCAGAGACAATATATTCTGCTGGTGATTTTCAAGAACTCTTAATGTTCATGTTTTCACCACTAATATAAAACTAGATTAACTACATCTACTATATGGATGATATACATTCAGAACCAAAATGTTCAGGAACAGTAGAAAATATTTGGAAGAAAAAAATTACAGATTGCTTAACTTTGTGCCTTTTATCTTCAGTCGGGTGAGATGCCTCTAAATCTGGCTCAGATGCATTCATAACTGTACACGTACAGGCAATGTTTGTCCTAGAATTACTACTCCAAAACACACAGATTAAAAATAAATAAAGCATTTGGTTTGAATTGTACTTAAAAATTTTAAGTCCCCATTTGTATATAGTTTTCATATTAGTGACTGTTTAAAAGAATTACTGCTTGTTATATAGCAAATTAAAACAACTTTTGTTTACATGATGGAAAGCTAAGTTTTCAGAGTCTGATCCTTTTCTCTTTCTCCATTTCACATCTTTCTCCTACTCCATTCTAATTTTTACACAGTCAGGCACTTAGGGCAGACCAAGATTGTATTAAACATCCCAGTGCCAAAGAAGCTAAAAAGTAGCTTTGAGTAGTTTCATGCCCACAGTCCCAAAAGTAATTTAATTTAGTCACCTTCGCTTACCCTTAAAACTGCTTTTCCTCCCCTGTGACTGTATGAAAGGGTCACAGAGACAGAGGAGAAAACCAGCAACAAACACTGATGAAGGGAACAGTGAAATACAAACTACTCCACTGAGCCTATAGGACTTATGGAAGTCTCAAGCCAGAGAATAAAGGTAACTGTGAACCAGAGTACTCTTATGAGGTGCCACTATTGTCATTTAAACATTGATTTGCAGTTTTTACATTTGAATTTCATTACTCTTGTAAATTTATCAGATATTTAGTGTTATTTTTAAAAGATATTAAGTTCTCATGAAAAAAAAAATTAACAGAACTCTGTTTAGGAAAGATCCTGCTGATATACTGCCTATTTAATTTTTATGCTACCTTTTTCATAACAATATCCAAAGTTTTAAGTAACAAATATTTATTACATTCTTCTGTTCTTGTTTCTCATTCACCACATAAATCATGGTCTTCCTCTCTGCTTTTATAGCATCCAGCTGTGGTTTTAGAAACAAATAGTTATGACTTCAAGTGATGAATAAACAGCAGAAGCAAAGGAAGTCTTGAGACAGTATCCACATAAAATCCCATTAATAACATTACACAGGGAAAGAGAACAACAGCAAAGCTGTAAAAAAGCAGCTTCGCACCTAGGCAAGTTGCATTGCATTTCTCCAAGATGCATCAGTGAACTTTAAATAAATAGCCCTAATTTGAACATTATGATATCAAAATAACCTATTTTTGAGCTAAAGCTCTGTGCCTGCATATATGTAATTATTTTAATAATAAACCCAGATCTGCATTAAGTTTTATTGTTTTCCTGAGCATAGCAAAACCAGTGCCATTCTGGAAAAAATAATACAGGTTTTATGCAAGATCTCACATCATCGGTAGCTGAACTGTCAACTAAATTCCAAGGAGTACAAATCCATTGTCTCCTCTCGTCACATCTATCCAATGAAAAGTAAGTGGAGATTCTGCAAGTCATTGGAGGCTGGATCTGAGGCTATCTGAGCTGTACAGACAAAAACAGGAACAAGAATGACCTTCAATACCTGAATTGTTTTAAACCATTTCTGAGAGTGCCTAAGAAAGCCCGTGTTTGTTTCTCAGACCTCATTTTAAGTCTGTGCTGCTGCCAATGATTAAATCCACCTTTTTTCATATACTGAATAAATTAAATTCAAAAGCACCCAGGCATTACAAACAGATGAAGACATACTGACCAATATTTCACTTAACAAAGAAGATATATTTTTTCCTCTGATGAATCTGCTTAATTACTAAAGAGAGGGCTAAATTTTTAAGATAACTATTAACTCTCTGATTCTCTGATGTTTAAGAAGTCTAAGCAATAACTGCTACAAAATCACAAAATCCTTCAGGAACTGTTCTTTTCTCTTTTTTTTCCTTTTCTTTTTTTTTTTTTC
>VWZG01004113.1:225832-258148 GCA_013396735.1 Grallaria varia | reverse complement strand
GTTCCTGGAAAGTTCCTGGAAAGCAGCCTTTGTATGTAACCATCCCGGGAGGGGGGAGCGGCGGGGGCAGGATGCCCTCGCCTCGCAATCAAAGGCGAGCAGACCGCCCGCGCCGGGGAGAGGGAGGGAGCGGAGGGTGTTGTTTCCTCAGAAGCACCATCCTTCCCCGGCAGCCCCTGTCCGCCCCGGCACAGCCTCGACGCTTCTCCTCGGCGGAGGGTGTTGTGTCCCTCCGGGCCACCCCAACGCCGCCGGCAGCCAGAACAACCTGACCGCCCCATCTCCAGGCGGCAGCAGCGGCGGCCCCCCAGCCCCGTCCCGCCGAGCCCGGGTGAGTCCTGTCGCCCCCATCCACCCGACGACCTGCCGCTCTTCCAGAGCCGGCATCCGGGCCGCCCCTCTCCCGGGACGGCGCTGCCGACCGGCGGCGTGAGGCTTCCCCGCACCGGCACCGGGCTGCTCCGCGCTCCTCTCCCCGGCCTGGGGATGCCCACCCGCAGCCCACCGCCACCGTCTCGCAAGCCTTCCGTCCCCACCGAACTACGGCAGGCGGTGGCGCTTCGCAGCCGCGCTCTCTCGGAGCTTCCCTTTCAGGAGAGGTCGCGCCCGGACACCACCGGCAGGGTTGCTCCCACCTGTGCCCGGCGGCCCCGCAGCCGCTCCGGTGGCAGGCGCACCTGCGCCCAGTCCCCGAGCCGGCCGCGGGAGCTTCTGCGCGGGGGAAGAAGGGGGTGGGCTTTGCTAGGGGGGTGCTTTTGTGTGCCTGTATATGTTGCGATAGAAACCCGGCAGAGCAGCCTATCAGTTGCCACTAAAGTTTAATTTGGAAAAGTTTCTGAGCTGCGCCGCGGAACTTGTTACGGGAGGAATCACCTCGGCATAAAGCCTCACCTGGCGGCTGCTGCGCACCCGAAGGCTGACACTGTACCCTGTTCGCAAGCACCGGCGAGCGGTCCCTGTCTTCCTCGGGCCTCCCTCCGCCCCGGCCAAGCCGGCTAGGCTCCCCCTCGCTGGTGCTGTCCGGCTTTGTGTCGCTCCTGCCGTGACGGTGTCCGCAGGAGAGGGTATTTTTGTCCCTCCCGTTCGCTTCAGCCGAGCGGAAAGATATTTTTTTTCCCCTTAATATCAGCACTTAATGGAGCGGGAAAAGCACATTTCCTGCCCGCGCTAATTATGTCGCGCCCTCCACCGCGCTGCCCCTTCCCATTCCCAAGCGGCCAGCGAGCCCCCGGGAGCCGGCGCTGCCCGCGCACCCGCCCCGCAGCTCCTCGGACACGCAGCTGCCCGGGAGAAGCTCTCCCACCCCGGGAGCAAGGCCCAGACCGGGCTCCCGTTCCTGGAGGTACGACTTGGCGTGTGATGTTACTGAAAACTCTTACCGTGCTGCTGCTACGCACGGCGCCGTGCACCCCAGGCAGCGCCGGGGCTGGGACCTGCCCCGCTCCGCTGGTTACCCCCTCCTCACTCACACCTTTGCGTGCTCGGCTCCTGTCCCCTCCCCGGCGCTACCGGCTGGGCTCGCCCGCCCCGGCGGCGGGAGCGGCGCATCAGCAGGTTCGCCCTTGCAATAAAGCGAGACCACCTAAGCGGGCTGCCGCCCCATGCCCGACGGAGGGGAGCCGAGGACAGGCTGGACGGCGGGGGGAGGAGATGTCCCTCCCCCGCTCCGCCGGGAGGTGATCTCTCGCCTCGGGTCCCTCCTCTGGATACCGGGAAGTTCTGAAGCGGGATCGCCAGAAACACACGCGCTGCGTCGGGAGCGCCTCTCGCGGGGCTCGCCGTTAACCACGCTGTCTCTCCGCTCGCAGGCGGCGCCCGGGCCGGGGGCCGGGACGATGCGCCCGGCGCGGCGCTGAACCCCGCGGCGGCGGAGCAGCGGAGTCCTCTCCGGCCGGCAGCCCCCGACCTGCGTGCGAGCGGGGCCGCGCCCGCCGCCGCCGCCGCCCATGACCCTGCGCTCCGCCGAGTCCCTGGAGAGCGCCGAGAGCTCCGGGGAGCGCTGGGGGCACCGCGGGGTGGCGGCGCCTGCTGCCGAGGAGCCCCGTGAGGCGGCGCAGCTGGCCGCGGCTATGGAGGAGCTGCGGCGGGCAGGTAAGTNGCTGCCGCCCCATGCCCGACGGAGGGGAGCCGAGGACAGGCTGGACGGCGGGGGGAGGAGATGTCCCTCCCCCGCTCCGCCGGGAGGTGATCTCTCGCCTCGGGTCCCTCCTCTGGATACCGGGAAGTTCTGAAGCGGGATCGCCAGAAACACACGCGCTGCGTCGGGAGCGCCTCTCGCGGGGCTCGCCGTTAACCACGCTGTCTCTCCGCTCGCAGGCGGCGCCCGGGCCGGGGGCCGGGACGATGCGCCCGGCGCGGCGCTGAACCCCGCGGCGGCGGAGCAGCGGAGTCCTCTCCGGCCGGCAGCCCCCGACCTGCGTGCGAGCGGGGCCGCGCCCGCCGCCGNGGAGACGCTCGGCCATCGCCGCCCGGCGCTGCGGGATGGCGCTCCCGCGGCGGAGAGGGGCGGCGGCGACTCCGACCTTCCGCGGACTGCGGCGGCGGCCGAAGCGAAAGCGCCGGCAGCGCCGCGCCTCGGCGGCAGCCCGGAATCGGGTTCGGCGGCCGAGCGAGGGCCGGGCGCTGCCGCCGGCCGGGGAGGTGTCGCATCCCCTCGGCCCCGCGTACCTGCGCTCCTCTGGCCGGCGTGGCGGCGGCTCTCTCGGCTCCGCGGGACGCGGGGGTTGGCTGCGGGCGGCAGGAAGGGCTTTTTGTGTTCATCGCTGCGGCGCCAGGACCGCAGCCACCCCGCCGAAGTTGTTTTCTTGCCGCTCTCAGCTTCCGATGGCTACACGAAACTCGTTTCGGCAGCAGCCTGGCCAGAGCTGCCGGGCGTTCTGCGGGCTGCCAGCCGGTGCCGTGCGGGAGCAGCGGGGAGCCGCGGGACGCCTCCTGCTACCTCGGGGAGCAAGCCGCGGCGGCGGCTCCGGTGCCTGCTTCGCAAGACGCTGCGGGGAAGTTTGTGCGTGTGTGTGCATAGATATGAAAATAAAGAGTGACCTGGACGGCTCTCTGAAAACGAGACGCATTGTATAAAGCAAATGGATTTAAATAGCAAATAAAAATTTACTATGCCTGCAGGACTTTAGCTTTCGAATAGCAAAGGAAATTGGTGACTGCAAGTATATCAGCTAAAGAGAAGCTTTTAAAACAAGCAGAAATAAACAAATCCCTTCTTTCTCTCATATTTTAACAGGATGGTACTGGGGCAACATGACTGTTGCTGAAGCCAAAGAGAGATTACAGGACGCCCCTGAAGGAACCTTTTTGGTTAGGGATAGTTCACATTCAGAGTATCTACTGACTATTTCAGTAAAAACATCAGCGGGACCAACCAATCTACGTATAGAATATCAAGATGGCAAGTTTAGACTGGACTCTATCACTTGTGTCAGATCTAGACTTAAACAGTTCAACAGCGTTGTGCATTTGATTGAGTACTATGTTCTTATGTGCAAGGACAGAACTGAAACACCTTCAAATGGAACAGTTCATCTTTACTTGAACAAACCCCTCTATACATCCGCTCCATCTCTGCAACACCGCTGCAGAATAGCTATAAACAAGAGTACAAATCAGATCTGGGAGCTGCCATTACCAACAAGACTAAAAGAGTACTTGAAAGAGTATCAATACCAGGTATAAATATATTTTCTAAATGCCTCTAACGTAGAGTAACTTTTGAATGCAATTCTTAAAATCAGCCAAAGAACTGAGTAATCAGTTGTACAACTGTGCATGGAATTCACTATCAAAACAGTGGCAATTCTGGGGAAAAGGTTTTTATTTCAAATGCCACAAAAGGATACTTTACGTAGGATAATCCCAACTTGCATCCTTGGAGGTTTCCCAAGGTGGCATGCTATTCTTGCAAGGAGAGAGAAGTCAGGAATCTCTCCAAACTGTGTTGCTTTGTCAATGGCATAAAAGGCTGCACAATCAAATGCTTACTGAAGCAAGTGGGACCGGGAGAGACTGCAGAAGTGGTCAGAGATGTGTGAGTTCACAAGTATCTCAGTTGTCTAATTCCAAGATTAATTTGGTGCTGGTGTTCATATAATCCTAAAAGCTTAACTAGATCACACTGTGATAATCTTGCTAAAGTTATGCAACTAATCAAATCCAGTGAGAAAAGTAATCATATATTCAGTTTCTATTGAACTATTCTCCTGCTTTTCTGCAAGCAGAGGAATACTGAAAGTAATCAGTTTAAAACATTGCTTTTCAAAGTTTTCTAAAAGCTAACCTTAAGAAGAAATGCCACATCTTTCACAGTAACCCAGTGTGTTGCTGATTATACCAGATTGGTATCCCAGAATCCTTAACATGTTAACATCTTCACAGTGGTGATATATCCATGTTATTACTATTAAGCCTCTTTTGGTTGAGGCTTTAGGACTGTAGGCTGCAGACTTGGGGTTGCTCAGTTCCAATGTCAAAACATGGATATCAGCAGTTGCAGCTGTCTTTCTACAGTGTAGAATATTTTCTTCAGCTTGTTTCCCAAAATATGGNTTGTTTTTTTTTTTAACTTCTGATTCACCATTGTAGCTATCAGACTATTACTCAATAAAGTGAATCAAATTGCACAACAAACTCCAAATCTTTGTATGTATGGTTATGCTACTATTCAGGAAACAGTGGTCTAACAAAACTATATAATTTGCCAGCTAATCCTCAGATAAATGCACGTATATCAGTGAGGATGAATACTCCTGCTTTGCCTTTGTGGTGCTGCCCAAAGGTATAGCTGGATTACATTCAGATTAGTGGCTTAGAGGCTGCCTGCTGAATTCCTGTATTTAGGTATTGGCATAGGACCTTGCTTTTTCTGTTACAGCAGTCTTCCAAAGGGGAGGAGGGGACTAAGACCCTCAGTACCCATTGCTCAGATTAAATGTGAAGTATTTAATAGAAGAAATATTCAGGATGAGAATAGAAGAGCAGTAAAGAGAGACAAAGACATAGATTCCTCTTCAGTCAACAAATTCACAGTTTTAGCTCTTTCCCTAGCTTATTTGTTAATTAAAGGAAAGACCTGTGCTTGAACAAGGAAGATTGTCAAGACTTGCTGTAATCTAGCTCTGCCTAGGCTGAAATAGAAACAACATAAAATAATCTTGTTTTCCTTGTGACTTAACTGCCCTGTTGTACTGTCAAAATGTTCTGTCCCTTCTCATAAACTTTGGGGCACTCACTAGCTTATTTGTTGCATCTAAATTCCTAGCATTATACTCTTAATTTTTTTCAGTAAAATGTTGGCAGAAATGAGTAGCAGAGCTGTTAAGACAAAGAAGATACCAAGAACCTGAGGCAGAGTGTATGGTTCCTTGGTAGGACAAATACATTTTTGTTCTCTCTGGTGGCTTTTCTCCTCCTTGGTTTAAATTTTCTCTCCCCATTTTTAATGCAAACATTAGTATAGAAATGGGAGGGGTATTCTCCTGAAAAACAAAGCAAAATATTTTGTTATGTAAAATTTTCCCCATGTCCTGCCAAAATGTAGTTGGAAATTTTTCCCATTACATGGTGACCACCCTTTGGTTCCCATCTCAGAAGACTTCTTGTATTCCATGTATGTGTCATAATCACACAGTTCTTGTCAGTCTTGCTGGGATCTGCCACCCTGAGGCTGAGGAGCTTTTCCTGTGAGCAGAGCCGTATGAGAAGAATGCTTCATTCTGATGAATCTTTTCTTACAGCTCTTCTCTAGTTCTACCTGTCAGTGAGAGAGCTGCTGTATGGAATAACTTCTGTCACAGTTGGAAACACTCTAATCTGCTGCTATGTTAACCTTCTACTACCATGCATTTTCAGCCAAAGTGATATACTTGGGGTCTCAATGATAAACACATTGTATTAAGGTCCTTTAAAATAATCCTCCTCCGGCTAACTCCTGGCCTGAGGATCTAAACTCATGAATACCAGTGCTGTGCAGGAAGACTGGGAAGATAAGAGATTCTGGGTGCAGTGAGACTGCCGTATTGCAAATATAAGAAAAGATTTATGGCTTGTTGTTGGCAGCCTATTGTAAACAGTCATAGGCCAAGCGTACCCCATGGCAGAACCGAGCTCTGAGGAACGACCTGGGGCAGAAGCAGGGAAGCTCACTGGGGTTTTTGACAGCAGTTCTCCAAAGCACAAGAGCAAATGATATGCTGAGGACAAGGAGTGCTGGTAAATTGAAAGGTAGTGACTCTTGTAAATAATCAAGATTAGTTACTGGGATGTGGAATCAAGTTAACATTGAGCATACTGGCTTAGTCTTCATGTCTGTAGCTATGGCGTGCTCAAAGCAGTGAACAATATTTTAAACAGACTGGAGGGGGAACTAGTCCTCTTTGTATGAAAGCACAGTTCTTGTCCTCATTAGGATGCCAGTCCTAGGGGTGATGCATTGCACTAGTAAAACTAAACCGCACTATAGCTTGCTGAAAGCTTGGCTTCTTTCTAATGCAGCACAGAGGAATGACTTGTTCTGGTACAAAAAATCCAAGGATAGCACATGATTAGATTACAGTGGTGCAAAGATCTTGCATGTAGACTTTGTGAATTTTCAGCCATGATCATGTTGTTCAAACATTTTAGAAAACTTTCAGTGCTTGCTTTGTATTTNCTTTCTTTTCTTTCTTTCTATCTTTCTCCCTTTCTATCTTTCCTTCTTTTCATTCTTTTCCTTCCTTTTGTGGCTTGTTTGTAGCTCTAGCTTTTAAATTGCTGGCCCTTCAGATCCCAAAAATTACTTCTAACTGATATATATCATCTTGAATTGCTAGTACAGACTGTTCAGTAAGCCAGTTTCACACATTCAATGCCCATGAGTCAGCCAAAAATCATGATAAGGACTTTAATCCTAAACCTATTTTTTCACCCTGTGTGTTGGTTTGGCTTTTTGGTTTTGAGTCTTGAGGTTTCAGATTTTCCAGCTTATACCTGGAATGTTAGTTGCTGAAAACCTATTTATTTAAGATAAAGAACAATTGAGAATCCTACAATCCAAGAAGGTGATGCTTAAAAAAACCCCCAGACAACTAAACCAAACATAATTTCAAGATGAATGATGAAAATAGAATTGGTGACAGTAATTTGTTCCGCACCAAATCTAGCAGAAGCGTGAACTATGGCAGCATTCTAGTTGTATGGGTATTTTTCTGCTGGTAGTATTACCACGAGACAGAAAATGGTTCGAGTACAAGATGAATGGGTAGAGTGGGAATGTAACCAAGCAGCTGCACCCAGTGCGTTAGAAGTAATTTATTTTAATCTGATCTCATCTGTATTGTCCTAATTATATTTTGTGTAACCACAATCCAGATAAACAATATAAAACTATTAGCAAGAAGGAAAAATTTTTCACTAGAATATGGGGGAAGAGGGTTTTTTAATATCTTAAAACCATATGGAACTTACTTTTCAGTAGAAATTATGGAGAAATTATAATCTGATACTCTGACTAAACCTCATCACCTTGAGAAAACAGAATCTCCATACGATACAAAAGGACAGAGTTCTGTAGTTGCATGAATTCCTGTACCTTAGCCAACTTCCGTGTCTTACCAAAATGTTCCTGCAGGTAAATTATCTTGTTAAAGATTGTAAAAAACTTTATTTACATACCTGTTCTATTCAAGAACTTTTTCTTGTATTCCTGATAACAATCCTATGGATTTTTTCTTTGGCTATAAGCTTAGGCTCTAGCGGAAAGTAAGTCGAGTGGTGTCAGAGCTTTGCTTTCCTTAAGCCAAAACACATGATGGAAATAGGAAGAGATATCTTTAGACATGGGTATCATGTCTAAGGGTCATTTAAAATAAACTAAAATAAAATGTCTGTGGACTTCACTGTCATTAAAATAAATCTAAGTACCATATTTACTGCTAGAGGAAATAATGGCTTGAGTGATTCTAAAAATTGCTAATTTTCAATAATCATAAGAAACTTCATTGAAAGGAGAAATTTTGTTTAAAAAAAACCCTAGAAATAAAATGAAACTTCTAGTATATAAACAAAAAAAATTCCAAATTGAATACCTAGAAATTAGTTGAAAGGTCTGAGCTGGTTAGTTCTGTTATACACAAAGGAAGTGAGGATGACAAGCTACTTCGGTATCTCAGCCTAGTTCCTGAACACCACTTCTTTATTAGTGTTAAATTCAGCAGGTCTCAGTATTTTGCTAAGCTGTTAGCATGACTGAAAACGTCTGGAAACAACATTCCACTGACACATAACTACAGTCACCGTGGTTCGAGCTCGCTTTACAACAACCTGGTGATTTGCCACAGTGGTGCTGAAATTGGCTGATTTCTGCAGTGGGCTGAATATCAACCAAAGTAACTGGGAGGCAGAATTGGTGCTGCCTGAGGACATGAAAGGTATCAAGTGCTGACCATCACTGGTCCTTATCTGCTGTCTTAGACAGAGGGCAGCCTACAAGCCGGGGGAAATACAGCTGCCAGGAAAACAGATGAGAAAATATTCTGCTTGCTAACGAGGGAAATATTTGTCTGCCTTTCATGTCTGAGAAGGGACTGAAGGGAAAGAACACGGAAGAGCCTGCAGCTCCTGTGAGAGGTGGCACTTCTCACAAGGTGTATCAAATAACTAACCATCAGGATGAGCACAATACTGAACAGTGCTATTAGCAGAGAGTAAATGTCTGGGGGGCAACTAGTATCAGCACAGTTTCAATCCACATATAAACAAAGTCTGGCTAGATAACTGAATTTCAGGAAAAAAAATAGCTTCTAGCAAAATCAGTCTGTCCTGGTGCCAGGGTTACCAAACCAGGGGAGAGATTAACTGTGTTTATTAATCAGGTTCTCTACAGAGCTTTGAGGTCAGTGCCTCTGAGAAAGTCTATAGAAATTTAAAAACATCACACCACAATTATGGTATTTAATCTGCCTGATAAATTGTGAATTTTATTCTACTTAGATCCTGTTTTAAAAGGGATTGCACCTGTGTTAGTGTTTGTTTTCTTCCAGAGCTGAAGCCATTAACTCTCCAGGAACTGAAATACCAAAATAATACCACTCCTTTGCATGGTATTAAGGAGGATTATAATGCCAGAGCAAAAGCTACTTATACTAGCGTAAGAGGTGATTGGGCACTGAAACAGGCTCCCCAGGGAAGTGGTCACAGCACCAAGCCTGACAGAGTTAAAGAAGCATTTGGGTGATACTCTCAGGCACATGGTGTAACTCTTGGGGATGGCCCTGTGCAGGATTAAGAGTTGGACTCGGTGACCCTTGTGGGTCCCTTCCAACTCAGCATAATCTGTGATTCTGTGAAGGTATTTAGTAGGAAAAACTTCAAGCAGATACTCTACAGCAAAAGTTTAGTGCTGAGTGATGCAAAGAACAAAATACATTTAAACCTCTCCCTGCCTCAAATTCAGTGCTCCTGTCTTGATTTTTCTTTCACTGGCAGGCAGTTTATGTAAGTAAATCCTTTTGATTCAAGTAAAATTGTTCCATAATTGACGTTTCATAGTTGAGGTTTGCAATTTGGTGCGCTGTTGGTTAACAAATAGTAAATACGGAGGTATGTTAAATGTGGGGACAGATTCAAAGCTCCCCGCAAATTCTTTTGAGGTTATTTGGATCAGGCTTGGTAACAGGAGTTATTAAAAAAAATAGTTGTAAGTCTGGTAGTTGAAAGCTGTAAAATCCCTTTTTAAAATGCTTTGTTACAGTTTAATTGTACTCCTTCAGGTCACAACCATGAAAAATGATCTGTTCAGCTGAGTCGCTGTACCCGTACTCTGTCTCAGGAGGAATCTCCAAATTTGAGAGATTGCTCCAGACACCTACATTACACATCATACATTTGCTTTTTTCTTACCCAGTGTGCTGTTTGACATATAGAGGGCAGGATAAGTTGTGGATCAACTTATTGTTCAAGGGATTTTATTTGGTTCATTTTCTTTAGGAACAGAAATATTAAACAAGACTGAGCTGCAATTTTCCATCTCTAAAGTGGGCAGTGGACTCATCATTTTGTAATTTTTCAGCATGGGGAGGTGAAAAGTGGCTTATATCTATATATCTATATATATATATATCTCAATAGGAACTTAAGCTGCAGTGATGGCAATATCTTTGGCTGCCCTGCTAGAAAGAGAGAAGGAAGTAAGTTAGGAAAGTGAGATCCTTGTCTAGCTAGACTGCAGTGAAAGTGGCATCACAGCTCCTTCGTGAGCTGAAGTACTTCAGATGTGTGTTGTCTGTGAGAGAAATTGGCTTTGAGAAGATAACTCTTTTCTGGAAATTCATCTGTTTCTTTTAACTCTCCTGATGGAGGATGCAGTGCCTACTGCAGGCTGCTTCACTAGCTTGCATGCAGGCTTTGTTTTGAAAGGGAACAAAACAGAGTAAGAAAATTTTTAATCAAAGGGTGTTTTTTGTTTGAAAACAGGATATATGGGAAAAGTATAAGAAGTAGCACATCTCTGGCTGTAAAAATCTTCCATAAATCATTACTCGCTCCTGAAAAGTTTAACCTTAAAGTAAGAACCTCTAAAAATACAGGTATAGTATATGAGTTTGTCCAGTTCAAATCCTGGGAAATAAACGGAAGATTACAAAAAGCAATAGTTATTCTCCCCCTAAATAAAACCTGCCTTTCAGTCTTTTATGTAAAATGCTAGAGAACCATTTTATATACTGTAATTTGCAAACAAAATAAGCTGGTTTTGTGAAAAGGTTTCAGACTTGAATCTTAAACTCATTTTAGTGGTTTGCCAATGTTTGATTTTCCGGCTAATTAGTGAATCTTCTTTGTTCTCACATTATTAAAATGGTGCTTGACATTTAAAAATAATTTCATAAGTCAGGAATAAATAATAAGAGACTTGCAATATTTTATCTGTCTCCTCAAAGCATCTTTAAATTAAACTTAAAAACAGAGAAGTATATTAATTCATATATTTAAAGAAAATGGAATAAAAAATTTGAAAAATACTGAATCATGTTTTGTAAATATTAATTGCAAGTTTTTTATTACAATCCATTGGAGATTTTTTTTCTGAAATGTATGCAAAAGTTTTGCATTTGATGCCTGGTTTTTTTTTAATAACTATTCCTCTTCAACTTTTTGCTACAGATTATTTGTATCAAAGTAAACAGCATTAAGAATTCATTGCAGTACTGCTAATAAACACTTATTTTTATTATTGAAACAAATGTACATGTATAGACACTACAGGGTCACTTTAAACCCCATGTTTTAAGATGTTTTAAAACTTTCTGTGCTGTATTTTACCTACATGCTGGACATGCTTTTTAATAAAATAATACTTATAAGAAAGTTCATGATGTGTCACCTATATTTTATATTCATTCCTCTCGTGGAACTACATTTGATTTAAAGTCTCTATTGTTTAAATGAATGGCATTTACAAAGTATCAGAATAAATACTCTGCAGCCCAGGGACTGGTCCCCTTCAGTGACGCACTTCAGTCCTGCCCATCATCTTTTCTTAGGAGTGATAAGGAATCATTTTTGGAATAGCAAATGCCACCTGAAGAGCGACACCCCCTCCCAACCCACAACCTAATGCCCTAAAACCCTGCCGGCACACAGTACAACATGCCTCAATTTCGGTCTACAGTTTGGGCAAACTTTCCATACCAAACCCCTCCCTTTTGTGGCACCAGCCTGTTTTACAGCAATGGGCACAGGAGACCTGGATGTTGCATTATGGAGGCCAATGCTTGCAAAGGAGAGTGCAGTGGGGACCAGAGTGAGGAGGAAGGGAAGGGATTATTGTCTGGGACAGCAGTCGACAGCAACGACTTGCAGGACGCTCGTCTGGTCTTCAGACCACCAAGTTTGGCCCACCCTGACATATATTTTAACACTGATCACATAAAGAAGAGTTTTCTGTGCTTTTTTTTTTTTCCCCAACAATGACAAGCAAGCATACAATACATGTTTCTTTTTTCCCATCTTAATTTCTGAGGTTTTTTGAGAGATTTAACCAATTAGAAGTGTTTTTAATAAACAAATCTAGAGGCTCATAATTTTTCTTTTGTCCTTAAAGTTGGAATGCTGTCTTACAAACAATTGAAAACAGCATAATTCTAATAGATTAAATCTGCTTGTACTAGTTTTAAAAACACATTTAGGCTCTTGTTATCAGCAGAAATGAACTAGTCTATAGAAAACAAAGAAAATATATACATGCTTGGATACAGTCTGAATAATTAGCAGAAAGCTTTTTTTTTTTTTTTAAACCTCGTACAGAGTTTCTAAAAAGATTTGGGACTTTTAAGTGAGCTTTAAAAAAGTGTATCATAAATGTAAAAATCTGGCATTATGACTAGGAATATCCCACATGTAAAGAGAATACCGTTGCCAGATGAGATAATGCTGAGCTTGGTTCCCACAGATTTGGACTTGTGAACCTGAATTCAGCAGTCCTTAGAAGTGTCGTGATGGTCCTTAAAAGCTGATGACCTCTGGTGACTCCTCAGTCTGCAGAACTGGAGAGAACAAGGTTTTAAGTCTAAAAGTCTGATAATACTGATGTGCAGGATTGACCACGGCCCATTGATCAAAGTCTAGGAAATACTTTCTTAATCTACATGGTTAGTGTTGAGGTTTGAGGGATATTGAATTGACACCAAACTGGCTGAAATACATATAAAAATATGTATTATATATATATATATATATATATTTGTCCTTACAACTGGAATAGAACCAAATCATCTTTCTGAAGTTTTGTTGAACTTGGACCAGAACTGAACTGGAAGAACTTTAGTGATGGCTGAACCCAAATGGAACTGAAATAAAGAGCTTAAAGGCTTCTCTCCTTGGACTTAAAATATTACCTGGGCACATTCTTACCATGTTACTGTACTATAGTCAACAACTGGGCTGAATTGATAAAGATGAATCCAAAACACCAGTTTACAGTTTCTGCTAAGTAAATTTGCAGCACTAGTTATTAATTAGTAGAAGAAAAAGGAAACGCCACATTTTCCCTTTAATCAGACCTGGACTCTGCTGCTGTCCTCTTCCTTCCTAAGTTTATCTGTTTCCTTTCACTGCCTTCCTTCTTCATATCACTGTTCAGACTGCAAGCAAAGGTATGACTAAATGCTGACTGTGTAACTGCTATCCTCTACTAGAGTAGAATCTGGAGCTGCTCTGTGCATATCCATATGTTTTGTTAACTTTCTACAACGCACTTGGACATTACAAAATAAATAATCCTAATTGCCTCATCTGGCAAAAAGATATAGTAAATGCAAGTGATGTAACTGCTTGTCTTAATTTTCTATTTTAAAATGCAGGGACATTATCTGCAATTAAATGCAGCTGTCAGGATTGCAATGATGTGATTCTGTGAAGTCTCCAAGTTTGGTCACTCCAGTTCCAGATATAATACAGTTCCTTAGATCATGACTGGAAAAAACAAACAAAAAATAACAACAACAAACAACAACAACAAAGCCAAAAATCCACCCCACCAAACAAAAAGCAAAACTGACAATCAGAAGTACAAGAAGTCAAGAAAGGAAACTTTCAGTAGCTGTAAAGTACTGTGCTGAGGAACAATCATATAGATGGTTTATGGTGTTCTCTGCTCCCTGGTGCTGATCTATGCTGTTCACTAACGTATTTTCTCACAATTAGTATTACAAACTATCTATGACAAGAAAATTTAAAACTACTCCAGTTGTACTTTAGCTACAATAGCAGCATACTTCTTGTCTTAGAGTTACCAAAGGTGACTTACTCGTGTGGTTTTCAGTGTTGTCAAGGTCATAGTAAATATGTTAATGCACTGGTCTGAAACAATTAATAGGAGTATTTAAATTTTTTATGCCTAAGTGTTCCTAGAAGACTAACATATATGCCTGAGACAAAAAAAATTTACCTTGGTTTACTAGATGTATCGGAATGAGATATTATTTATCAATTATTCGCAAGCAATTTAATCTCCTGTATCCAAAGTATTGCCTGGAAATAATTGTCAATCAAACAAAAACAATAGTTTAAAATTGCTAATAAAGTAGCATCTCTGCAGAACCTGGCCACATAATAAATGTTTTTTTTTTTTAAACATTTTTTAAAACCAGCATACAAACTTTGCCTCTAAGACTGATCTACATTCAGTGCCCACATAAATTCTCAGCTTTGCTGTCAGCCCCAAGAAAATCAAAGGAAAAAGATTTAAGTTTCCTGAGTGTGACTGCATATCTCTACGTAAAATCTTGTAGATAAATATCATGATAAGCATATGAGTATGTGAGCTCTACCAATAATACCTTCGGTTACATTTTTCCATGGCAATTGTTTCCTGGGTATAGTATCTAGGAAAGGCATGTAAAAGTTTCCATAACTAACTTCCAAATACCCTTAAATCTTTCAAATACACTTCAATCTGTATGATTAGTCTAAACCGAGTGTACAAATCAGATTCTCACGGTGACAACGTTTCTAGCAGCAGCTGCAGCCACCACCTTTCCTGCTTTTCCAGAGGGGAGGATTAGCATGCTGTGCAGACCACAGCCAGTTCGCTGTGGTTGCCTGCAGCTTCAAGGCAGCACGTTCCAGCACTGCAGTGTCTTCTCTTTTTTCTTTCTCTCATTTTTTTTTTCTTTTTTTCCCCCTTCATCGCTATTGCGGTCCCAACATAAAAGCAAAAGGACTGACAACACTCGATCCCTTGTAACACCTGACACCTGCGTAAAGATGGAAAAAAGTTCTTCCATGATATGTGACAGAAAGCGACACCACCTCTTTTATAGCTCTGTGAATCATAGTCTTCTCTCTTCTACCATACTTTGGTTCCAGATATTTGTATAAAATGATGTGAATCCAATGATACTGTATTCAGGAGCAATTAATAAAACGTCGACAATATGCACAGCACTGTGGCAGACACAAGCTGGCTTTCACTTTATTACATGGTTTTCATCTATGAAAGTTCTGCCGTTTTTAGGCTCTTCAGATGAGAGTTCTGAAGTTGAATACGTATAGCACTCGATATAATACTGCTCTGTGTTCGGTGTGACGATACAGCACCGGGATGGAGTTCAGCTTAGCGCACGCTTGCAAATAGGAACCAGTATTCCTAGAAAGTAACGGGACCAGCTGTTTCCAATGCCGTTAAAACTCCAATTTCGTAATCTCTAACAATCTTAGATACAACCTTTCCACTCGCTAAACACCCCCACCACCCAGACGCTGAGGCGCAGCAGGTCCTCCGGCCTCCTGGAAAGGGGCCTCCTTGGCGAGACACCCCCTGGGTGCGGAGCCGTGCGGTGCGGCGCCGTGCTGTGCTGTGCGGCGCCGTGCTGTGCTGTGCGGCGCCGTGCTGTGCTGTGCGGCGCCGTGCTGTGCGGTGCGGCGCTGTGCTGTGCGGTGCGGAGCGGCGCGGTGCGGAGCGGCGGAGCCTCCCACCCTCGGGCCCGGCGCGCTGCCCGCAGCTGACATGGCGGCCGCGGNCTCGCCAGCCGCCGCGGCGCCGCGGAGGGGAAGGCGGGAGAGCGGGGCCGTGGGGCAGGGACAGGGGCCGGGCTTCCGCGGGGCGGGCCGGGCCGGGCCGGGCCGGGCTGTGGCGGCGGGGCGGCCTCCGCTGCTACGGCCAGTCGAGGGAGCAGCAGCGTCCAGACCTCGGCGGCGAGGAAGAAGTTAAAAGAAAAACTTATTTTTTGGGGGGAGGAATTGAGTTTTAACCCGCGGGCGTCCTGTGGGTAGCCAGAATCACTCACGGGTTAGGCAGGGGGAACCTTATCCTTAGCTAAGCAGGTGTATGGGAACGCGCTTGGAGTCATAAGCAGCCGTAGGTATTCGGGAAAACGCGAGAGTTCTTCTAGCCGAGAAGTAAGTGAATGTGCCTTTTTAGGACCAAAAGTGGTCTTTATCAAAACTTTTATTCCCATTCATGGACAGACGCTGTGTCAGATCCAAAAAAAATGCAAACCTGCCTGTTGGTGTGGTGATGAAGTAAGGATTGTGCTCGTTCAGCAGGACATGGGCTACATTTTTGAAAATTTGGCTTTACAATGGGAAAGATCCGTTTTCAGAAGTATAGGAACGGTTTGAGCCATGTCAACTTTTTGGTAAATGGACATTCCATCTTTTTCGTTTTCCTCAGAATTACTAGACGAAATTTAGTTCAGAGTTTACTTTGGATCCCGAGATACAGACTGTGGTTCAGATGAATTTAAATTAATTCTGTGTTGCACTAAACTCTATCCCAACACTCTAAACACATAAAGAGAAATACTTAGTCTTTTTAAAGACCTGAGAAATCAGTATGCTCCATCCTGGAAGTTTATCGCGACTTTAAAACCTCAATTGTCCGCAATCAGCAAGACAAAAGCCTTTTTCAGCAGAAATTCCCCCTTCAAATTCATGGCTTGGTAGGCATTTTTCAGTGCCCAAAGTGCAAACTGAGATGGTTTGTAAGAGCTTTGTTTTTGAAAAGCATTGGCTGCTTTGGTCATGGAGAAGAGGAACTCATCAAGTGGAGGACTCAACGTTCCTCATCCAGCACATGGGCAGGGAGGCTCCTAGACCAGGACCCTCAGTGGCCCGTACAAAATGTGAAGTACAAGAATTTTGTAGCATCTGAAACAGTTCTCTGCCTGGGTTGAGATAACACCCTCAGAGTTGCTGCTGGATGTCTGTCTTGAACTCTGCAAGTACTTCTTGAGCTCCGGGGTGTTCTACAAGGGAGAAGTGGGACTTCCTGCCTGAATTTTGCTTTAGTCCAGAGATTGCTTCCAGTAGTGTAAAAGTACTATATGTTGGAGACCAGAATCTTCAGCATCACCTGTCCAAAATTAAGCATCCTAACATCAGGTGAGGAAATCCAGTTCTTTCTTGCCCGCACTTCTTCCAGCTGCTTGCTTGCACTGTTATCTCTGTCCATGCTGGAGTTTGATGTTTGAGCTATGCTTAGCAAGCTAGCATATGTTAAGGACATGGGATAGCTGTTGTTTGATTCCCATGTGATCCTTAAACACAAGGTAAGCACCTTGAAATTCAGTATATGAAAAACGCACTGAGCAGGCCAGGAAAGTCCTCCAGGAAGGTGCCCACTTAGAAGTGCTTTTAGCATTCATTGGAAGCATTTTTGGAAAGTATCTTTATCAGAGGATGTTGCAGACAGGGTTTTCAGTCTCTCTCTCATGGTCCTTGCATTCTCTCTGAGGGGCCATTTACATGCCAATATGTTCTGTTGTTTGCCAGCCCTAGATTTTAACAACCAGATCAACTAAACCACTTTTGATGGGGCCCTGGGAGTCAGTGGGCACCTCTGATAATAAAAAAAACTTTAGGAGATTTCATACAAAAGCTTTGAAAATTCCTGGCTCTCCTTATGTCCTCAAGCTGAATGAAGTAGAGTTTCTGCAAGGTGCAGCTGTTCAAACAGCAGTTTCTAGTTTAATTATTAGAAACCCTCTTGGTAATCACACTCAACACCTACTGCACTTTTTAAAATTCATTATTTAGTAATGAGAAAGTATTTCATTTTACTGTCCTGTCATTTTCCTTTTCAAGTACCATTCATGGGCCTAGGGATACGTTTGTCATTAAGGAAGAGACTAGACATCTTGATTCGGTTCATAGGTCTGACATGGACTCCTGTCATGATCTTGGTCTCTCTGGACCTTGACTACTCTTCTGCAAAGTGGCTATAAAATGCATCTTCTTCAGCTTTTGTCTCATCAGAGTGTTAGTCAAGTGAAATGGAAGCTGGCAAAGGTTATTTGGTTGCTTACCATGAACACATGAGAAGGGAGGGAGAAGAGCTACTTAAGCTAAAGAACTGTTTTAGCAGAGCAAATGGCTATAAATAAGAAGGTGGTTCTATCTGAGATGGAAATTTGGAGAAAGTTTCTCATCATCAGATCAGTCAAGTTCCAGAGCAGTCTTCCAGGATGATGCAGGGGGGAGAACAATGTGGTGTGTAAAGTATGTTTCTACCCCTCCTAAACTGAAAATACATTGTGTAGGCCAAGGCTACCTGCTGATTCTGTCCTTGCTGCTGCTGCCTGGCTGTGGTGCATCTACCAGTCCTGCTACTGTTTTGTAATTATAACACTGGTCAGTTGTGATGTCTAATTTTTGGAGTTAGAGTCTCTTAAGGACTGGCAAGTGCTCTTGTCTGCCTTTACTATGGACCTTAACCAGTTAGTGAGTGGGATTATTTGGCATGGGTTTCACTCCAGCAAAAGACTGGTCTTCACAATGCCAAAGGTTCTGTTCCTGTCTAAGATTTCCCATAAATGGCTGCATTTTACCTTGTGAATCAGTGAAATCTGAGCAGAAAGAAGATGAGAGGGATCATTAATAGTTTCCACAGGGTGATGATTCTGACTTCATAATTCTTTCTAAAGATTGACAGGTGTCAGACATCACTTCTGGATGTTAAAGGTTGAAGTATTTTAATCTTTACACATTTCCCTACTGCTTTTTTCACATTTTAGGTTGCCGGATGGATGCCAGAGACAAGCAGCTTTTACGCTCCCTGCGTGTGGATCTCTGCACAGAGGTGCTGGTGGATGGGCTTGTTATTCAGTATCTCTACCAAGAAGGGATTCTAACAGACTCACATGTTCAAGACATAAAAGCCCAAACCACCAGTCAGAGGAAAACCATGATGCTCCTTGATATTCTCCCCACCAGAGGACCCAAAGCTTTTGAAGTGTTTTTGGATTCCTTACAGGAGTTTCCATGGGTTAAAGACAAGCTGAGAATGAAGCGTAAGGAAATGACAGTACAAGAGCCTTCAGGTAAGTTGTTGTTGCTGGTATTTTGAAACTTGTTCTCAAACCATAATTTTAAAACTATTGAATGTACCAGTAGTTTCATGTTATGCATTCTGTAGATGCATCATACCAAGAAAAGGGAACAGCTAGAATTTCCTGGAAGCCAGTCAAACACACCAGGGAGTACTGCAAAGTTTGGGGCATGAGCAGGGCTGAGTTTCAGAAGACAAGGAGACAGGAGGAGGGGTTGCCTTGGGAGAGGCTGGGATATAAGAGGATCCATAATCCATTACCTCAAAGGAAGTAGACTTTAAAAAATAGTTTTGACTAGCTGCAGAATCGTCTCTTTACCATCCATACCTGATTATTGTTTGGTTTATGTATGTTTTACAGTGTTTGTTTCTGGATCATTTAAATTGACAGAGTTTTTATTTACTTTTATTATGATTTTACTGTAATTTTGATTTAGCACCACATGCTAATTTAGGTTTATTTAGTTTGTTATATTTACGAGACTGAAAATATCTAGGATCATTACTTTCAAAATTACTAACCATTGCCTGTTTTTAATACAGATGTAGGATCTAACTGATTTAGTGGGTGTTTATATATAATCTTATTTAGTAAAATCTCTGGCATTTAAATGTACTTCTAAAACTAGTTTTATGGGCTTGATGTTTTAGTTCAGAAGTGATTTCTTTACCAATCCATGCATGCAATTGGTTGAGCTGTTTTGAAGGCACGACAACTGCTTAAAATGCGCATTTCTTATCCCAGATTCTGGCAGCATGCACTGGCTGCTTAACCTCATGTTACCAGCGAGATAGTGAAATAGTCCTCAACTGGGAACATCCTTTTCAAGCAATCTGATTAATCTTTCTCCAAGCCCTCTGCCCCCTGCTCTACTCCCACTTGAGTTTGGTCATACATATTTTGATACACATGACGTGTGATTTTTCCAGAGTCAGTGTGCTTTGTGTGAGACTGAAAGCCTGTGAAGACGGGTAACTAAGACCCATTGACCATCATGTGCACCTGCATCTCAGCTGCATATTCAAGAACATTTTGTCAAGATCTGCTGGACAAATTCGAGATTATCTTACTTTAGGACATTTTTAATGGAATATTGTGACAGCCTGTCTTTCTGTTGGTCTCTGTGGAGCTTGCTGTGCATGTGCTTGGAAATGAGTAAATTTTCAAAAATTGGGAAATAAGTGTTCTATGCTGTCTACAGGGGAACACACTTCAAGTTCTCATCACAATGCAAACCAAGGCATTGAGTGTCTAGGAAAAGACACTCGCTAACTTACAACAAATCCTATCATGTTAATGTTCTTCATTTGCCTTAAAAAACAGACTCTTCCTTTGATAATTGCTGCTTAAGCTGTTGAATAATCCTTGCAGTTCCAAAAACAGAGTCATGAAGTGCAGTCAGGGACGGTGTAGTGTGTTACTGGAGAAATTGTTACCAATATTTGCTCTTTTAATAGTTTTGTGTATTGCTTGTTCCTGTTCTTGGTTGCTTGTGATTAAGGTGCTGGATTTATGCATATCAGGTTCTCTGGTTTCAAGTGGGCTGATTCTGCTTGATAATCCTATTGCTAAATTTTGTGTGTAAATTAGAAAAGACTTCCAGATTAGATCAAAGGTTACAGTTGTTTTTATTGTGGCAATACAGAGTGTTAAGAACAGGATAAAAGGCAAATAGCCAAGTTTGTTTTAATATTTACGCATGTTCTTTAGAAACCAAAGAAAGAGTACCATCTGTGCCCTAATAAATGGTGAGTGTGCCCTAGAATGAATTGGAAACTTTGGTGGCATCATCAGTGCTGATTACATGCAAGCAAATGTGGTTTGGGATAAAAGCTTCTCTTTGCATTCTAACAACAAACTTGGAAGCTTTTTTTCTTGGCAGAGTACATGAGCATATGCTTAGCCTTAAGCATGGAAAATGCCATTGGCTCTAATAAAATTATAAGCATGTTTAAAATGAAATGCGTTCTCTAGTGCCATGCTAGATAACTTCTGCCTTATTGGTAATAGTTCTTATTAATGATTGTCAGTGGCAGTTTGTTTTAAAGAATTCATTTGTGGTGAAAAAAGCCTACCACATATGCACTACGTTTTTTTAGACCCTAAAACTTTTAAAATTGAAGTCAGCTTTATGGTCCCATTTTTTTAATATTTTTTTTCCTTTGAATCATATGTACCATGGAAGTTGAATGCTTGCTGTTCACTTGTTTGTGCTTAATTAAAATTCTGTTAGCTCAAGCAAAATATCCTCAGTTTTTACAGATCCTTTGCTGGACTAAGGACTGGTAGCAAGTTGATCCTTGAAGGAAGGTTTTATTTTAGTCTTTCACTTCACAAAGGCTACATGGAGGATTTTTAAAGTCAGTAACTAAGTGGACTATTAGATTATGTCTATCTGAGCCTAAAACTGTCATGTGATTTTTCTGTGTAGGCCTTTGGGTTATTTTGTATCTTGTTTGAAGAGATCAGGCTTTCTATCTTTGCTTCAGCAGAGAAGTATATTTTGTTGGTTCCTAGTTAAAAAAAATAAATCACAACTGTAATTATTTAGAAACTTTTAATTTATTTTCTACCCCTAGTAAAAATCAAACCCAAACCAGCAAACCAAACAAACAGCAATTTCAGGTGGTCAGAAATAAAATGTGTAAATATGATCTGGTGACCTGAGGAGCTACCAAATGGAAGCCAAAGTCTGAGATCTAAGCAAGACACTGCCACTGACTCATCGTGAGTCTTTGAGCAAATGCTTTTAGGGCAATGGATTTATTGATTCCCAAGTTGTGTAACTTGGTGTAGTGTTCATGGAAAAGCATAGAGTGGAACTGTAAATTGGCCCAGGATTCAACCCTATTTGACTGCTTGCAAATAAATGAACTTTAAAATCT
The DNA here is from genome assembly GCA_013396735.1 of Grallaria varia. Classification (NCBI taxonomy): domain Eukaryota; kingdom Metazoa; phylum Chordata; class Aves; order Passeriformes; family Formicariidae; genus Grallaria; species Grallaria varia. The sequence goes on along the minus strand of VWZG01004113.1, from coordinate 236,454 downwards.
CTGATATCCTGAGTTTTATTGCTGATGTCTGTTGACTTAATAGTTCTGTATCCTGTTATCTGATGTAGTTTCAAGGAAACCAAAAGACCTTAACATTGCAGAGCATGAGGAATACTTTTCCATGAGAATCAGGAGAGTGATGTACAGACAGGTAGGACCACTTACATCTGTAAAACTGCAGCAAAGAGACTCAAGATTCCTTCCTCTTGTTTGTTTACTTTATGCACAGGACTGCCTTTTGCCTAGGGTCACTTTTCTGCTCTCTCCTATGGATCTGAAGATGGCCACAGCTTTAGGGAAACCTTTTTGTAAGGTAGGGAAAGCACTGTTGTAAAACCCCAAATCCTCATGAAGCAAATTTAGTTATATGCTTTTGGAGGTAAGTATTTGTGACTTTAATTGATTTAGAGTGGATAGGGTATCTTTCTTGCTTGTTTAATAACCTGTGATAAATTGGTTCACTATGTGAGAGTGGTATTGCAAGACTTAATAATTACAAACATCAACCACAGCATGAGTTCCTGGTTTTGAAGATCAAAACTGCTGCCATGGTAAGAGTTAACAAAAGTAATGTTGGTCTGTTTCATTGGGAAAAGACTATTCCTGCTTTTTTCTGCCCTAGTCTGGATAACTTTATGCCTTTGTCAGGATTATAAATCTTCAATATAGTCTTATAATTCCTATGAAAAACTACAGCTGTTGGCAGTAGAATTCTCTTCTTTCTAGGAACAGAAACCAGTTACCCAATATTTTTTGCACTGACTTAAAAAAATATGAGCTTTGATGGCATTTGTTTATCAGAATGTTTTTCTAATCTCTATCCACTCAGGAATTTCTCACCCCAAGTATTACATTTCTCTCCCTAAAACCTGTGCTATAAAATAAGTTACTTCTAAAAGTGTTAGTACTGCACGTCTCTGTAGTGTAGATGATTTTGCCATTCCACAGAAGATTGCAGCATACTGAGAAAGAAAGAAGTCTGAGATACGGTGTTTGCCAAAGGAATCCTGGAGCAGCAGCTGTTATCTGGCAAATGTTAGTGATTTTAGGTCATGGAGTTACACAGAACTGCCATGGGAAAGCTGTACTCTCACAGCTGAACAGTGGGTATTTTCTAATGCATGATTTTGTTGTTGTGGTACCTAGTCAGCATAAGGGTCCTGTTAGACTTGGGTGAGGTTTTTTGATTTGTACAGATTTTCGTGTGCTTGAGGTTTTTCCCTGGCTGTGTGGGGAGTGCCTGTACTCCTATAGCTATATAAAGCTTCGTGTTGTGTAATACTTTGGATGAAGCATGCAAATAGAAAACAAACTGAAACATGTACTTATGCTGAGAAAGCCAGACATCCTTCCATCCATTCCCAGCTTTCCCGAAGTCCTTTTTCCACAGCTGAGTTGTGAGTTTCTAAGAATTTGGATTCAAATGCAAAGGCATTAGGAAATGGAGAATTTTAGTATGTCTTCCTACCTTTAGTTGGCTGCTTCCAGCTGTCTTCCTGTCCTGCTTCCTCTTCCATCTAATGCAGTGAGGAAGCAGCCTCATCTCTTGCCTTTTCCATTTGGTTTTCAGATAGAAGAGCAGCTGATGAATACCTTTTCTTTCTCTAAAATGGTGGACAGAAGATGGTGGGTTTTTTCTTTCTTTTCTTTCCCTCCCCTCTCTTGTATAGTCCAGTGGCAGAAGGGGGAGTTTCCTCCCATGTATGGCTGAAGGAAAGGGATGGGCTTGACAGCTTTGGCTGTGCTGGGTTTACCTGAAGATGAAGGATTGCCCTTGTGCCACAGCCTAATACCTGGAGGCTATAGAAAATGTTCTCTGGTTATCTGGAGAGATTCAAAGGCATCCTCGTAGGAGAATTTCCCAAACTCTTTTCCACATTCCCATCTCCCCTGAAAATCGGGTGTTACATTTACAGCTTTGGCTGTGTTCCTGACCGCAGCGAGATCTGTGAAGTCTGGCACTAGAGGTTTGTGCAGAGACTCAATATTAACAGCATGCATCATGACATGGACAAGTAATCGAATTCCCTAGCTCTATGGAGCATTCTGTGTATTTATTTTAGTTTGATGTGTATATGGATGTAAAAATTTCTTTTCTTTTCTTTCCTTTTTTTTTTTTTACCAGTTTAAGGAGTATTTGCTTACTTTCTTTTTTGCTGTGTTAAAAGCAGCTGTCTTTATGCTGCTTACATCTTATGTTTTCACTTTGAGAAGCCTGAATCACTGTTAGGAACTGTAGCATTTCCAGCATCGCACCGTTTCTCTCAGGTAAGTTAATGGGAAGATAAACACATATATGTGAGGCTAACAATAATATAGATTTAATAAAATGTATAGATCCTGGAAACAGGAGAGCATGAGTGAGTTCTGGCAAGAGAGGTTTTTAGACCAGCTGTGTCTGATCAACTACTTTTAACTAGTGCCACTAAGACCAAGCAATGGGTAATTGGGTTTGAAGACTCCCTGGTGTAGGAAGTAGAGGCACCCATCTGCTGACCAGACCTGATGGCTTCCAAAGTTTGCTTGCTTCCCAGGGACTGGATCCAGGGCATCACGGTGGTTGCCACAACCTGGCCAATCATCAGACTTTGCTCCTCTCTCATGTAGGTGGTAATAATACTTCAGCAGATTAAGGATGACTATGGGGTTTAGTGATCCCATATGAAGGGATGGAGCCTCCACAGTTCTCCATCCTTCCACTCAAGGGGAAGAACGTGAGCAGGGGTGGATTCATCCTGTGTTTTCACGTATGTCTGTGCACCTACTGTTCTAGCAGCACTTTGGACCCTGTGACCACAGGACAGTTTCCAAGAATGAAGATTGCTAGGAACAGATTGGATGAACTCAACAGTGTGGGGCAAAAGTGCATTACCAGCAGGTTGCACTACTGTGATGTCATTGGATTTGCAGAGACATGGCAGCATAGTTCACACAACCACAGTGCCATAGTGCATGGCCTTTTGGGTTCTTAGACAAGGATGCCATTTCAGCCTCTTCAGTGGAGTGTCTTGAGTGCCAGAGCTGTGCTGTTTCTTGGGTGATAGACTGGTCAAAAGCCTGGGTTAGTATCAGAAGGGAACTCAGTAAGAGAGAGTTTATGGTGGCACCTTTAGTAGGGCTTCCTGATCAAAAGGAGGTAGAGCCTGTAGAAGGAAAGATAGCAGTTTTCCAGTTTGTACAAAGAGGATATCCATATTAGACAGGGATAGGCTCTACACAGAAATGCATGATGGGAAGATGAAAGATGAAATGTTGAAATGGCAGATTCTGACTCATTAATAATAAGGAGAGTTTTCATCATAAGTGTAGTTAAGAAGTGGAGTTGATTAGTCTTCAGTCTTGGAGGTTTTCAAGACCTGGCTGATCTGAGAGATCATCCTGCTTTGAACAGAAGGTTGGACATGTGACCTCCTGAGGTCTCTTGCTACCCAAATTTCCCTGTGATCCTATGAAGTCTTCTTAAAAGAGTGCTGCTTTTGGGGGTCCTGGTTCTCAGGGAAACTCTTGACAACCATGGTGTTTAATGTATTGTTACAGGAGACTTCTGGAATGCAGAAGGTAATTTCTTGGTGAATTTCCTAGACGAGTAGTGTAAGGGAGGTACTCTGCTGGCTTTGCTACTCACAAACAAGGAACAACTGTTCAGGGATGCACTTGTTAATGTCAGTCTTGACTGCAGTTACCATGCAGTGCTGAAGTTTAAGGCAGAGAAGAGAGAAAAGCAAGTAGAAGTGTAAACATCCTGGACTTTTGCTTGTTCGTGAAACTGGTTGATGTTACAGTGTAGAAGACAGTTCTTAAGGGCAAAAGGACCCACGAAACACAACTGATCCTCAAGAAAAACCTCTTCAAAGCACAAAAATTATCCATTCCTATGTGCAGGGGAAGTAACAAGCGTGGCAAGAAGCCAGATCAGCTGAAGTTCCAGCCTAGCTCAGTTTTGCAGAGGAATTGTCTAGGAGGTGGAAATGAGGACAGGCTACCCAGGAGAAATATAAAAGCATTCTGTGGACTTTTAGGGATAGAGTTATGAAGGGCAAAGCTCATTTGAATTTTAAACCGTTCAAAGATAAGAAGGACAAGTTGGGTACATTGGCAGTGGAAGAAAGACTGAGGCAACCACTGAAGAAGGGCATGGAAAGGGCTGTGTCTTCATATGCAAAGTCTAATCTCAGTTGGCCCAGATCTCTGTGTCTAATAGTAGACTTTGGGTGAGGGAGATAATGTTTGTAGTAGAATTGAGTAGGAACTACCTGAGTGGACATACAGAAGTCCATGGAGCTGGATGGACTTGTTTGAGTGTTGAGGGAGCCAGACTAAGTCTTTTAGAGGCTGTTTTCTGTCATGTTTGGTAGGCTGTGGTAAGCCAAACACACAAAAATATAGTAAAGCTTAACCAACTTGATTCTTGTCTTCTATGATCAAATGGCTGCCTCTGTGGATGACAGCAGCAGATTTTGTGTAATTGACTCCAGCAAGGGTTTTAGCACAATCCTGTAGCATTCTTGTGGCTAGCTAGGAAGGTATGGACTGAATTGGTGAACTTCACTGTGGTTGAAAGAAAAGTCGGACCACTAGTCTCAAAGGATAGTGGTCAATGGTTTGATGTCTGTCTAACTGGTAGCTAATTAAGAGACGTTCCTTAGGGCTGACAGTGGTACCAGTTCTGTTTAGCCTCTTTGTCAGTGACCTGGGTGATGGGAGGATTGCATCTTCAGGAAGTTTGTAGGTGAATTAACTTTGTTTGCTTACTTGTCAGTTTGTGTTCTGTGACCTTTGAGTGGTGTCTAAAACAGGAAGGCAGGATGACTCCAGACCCTGGGGATAATTTGACACAGAAGAGTGGGACTGCCTCTCAGAGGGATCCCAGGAAGCAGGATGAGTGGGCCAGCAAGAACCTAATAACATTCAAGAGAAGGAATTGTAAAGTCCTGCACCTGGGATATAAAATTCCCACAAAATAACATGAGATGGGCACTGACTGACCAGTTGCAAATCTTCAAAAAAGAAGCTGGGTGTCTTGATAGAAAACAAATATGATGATGAAGACTAACCACACACAAGACTCCAAAAGCAAGAGAAAAACCAGCAGGCAGGCTGAGGGAAGTGATTATTCCCCTATACTTGATACTAGAAGGCTGTATTTAAATAACTATGTCTAGCTTTTTGCCACTACAAGTAGTACAAGGGAAAGATTGACAAACTAGAGAGTCCTGTGGAGCACCACTGCACTGGTTAGTTTAACATAAACTACAGGGAAGGGCTGAGACAGCGGAGTTTGTTCTTGGAGGAGAGAAGGCCAAATAGACTCAGAGAAGGTGGAATCAGACACTTCCTGCAAGTGTGCTGCAAAAGGAAAAGAAGTGGCAGCCACAAGTTGTAGTGAGGGAAAGTCTGATTGAATATAATTTAAAAATGTCACAAGATAGGTTAAGCACTGGCCACAAGAGTGTGCAAACCAAATTGGGTTGCCCAAAGAGGCTCCGTCTCAGATCTGTGGAGACGGTCAACACTCAACAGTACAAGACCTTGAGCAATCTGATCAGACTTGAAACTGGCCTTTCTTTGAGGAGGAGGTTGGTCTAGATGACCATCTGAAAATGTCTGTTTAATTTTTTTTTAATTTCTACTGCATAGGGAAAATGGATTGTCTTTCATAAATTAAGTCTATGAATGTTATAAAAAAAAAAAAAACAAAACCAAAAAAACCAACCATCCAAGCAGACAACACGTTCACGTTAACTTTTCTGTGTTGGAGAGGCTACATAGCCACCCAAAGTCAGTAAAAATGTTAAGTAGTATCTCTCAGTGAAAGTCTAACTCCAGTGAAGTCAGAGGCTAGACTCCTGTTGACCAGAGTGACCTGGTGAAGGAATGGGTGCTATGCTGTCTTCCCTACACTAACATGGCAGCATGTCTTGACCTTCAAAGAAAAATAATTTTCACAGCTGGAAAGCTATTACTACTTAAGAATCTGCGCTCCTCTTGCCTGTAAACTGAGAATATCAGTAATGGTGTGAGTTACTTCTCACCAGGAAATGTCACTTGTATGGCAAAGGTCAGGAGGTTCCTCCAGGATACAGTTAATTACACATGGTTACTATATCTTGAAGCCCTCCCTGCACTGCCATGTGCAACTAAATTTTCATGAGGACTAGAGCACCCAAGTATCATTCATTACCTCAGAGTGATATGGTTTATCTTGTTAGAAGATTTATGATTTTGTATACAAGACTCTTAAAGTCGATTTTTATCTACTTGGCAATTGTCTGTGTAAACAGAAAACAATCTTGTTGCTTCTTTTCCCCATTAGACCATTGTTCCAATATTCTATCAAATTTTCTTTATAAGTGTTTTATGGCTCTTACTTTGTCTGTGAATAGAATTGTTGATACTAATTAATAGCCCTTATGCCCCGTAGATATACACTAATATATGCTCCAGAGTAAATGAGAAAACTTGTAACTGCATAATTCATTCTTGTAAGTAAGAAAACCTCATATATCGGCAAGGCGTTGTACACATGTTGTGTGGTGAGCACCTCTGCTGTGAACTGAAGTGAAGCTCAGTGTTTCTTCCAATTTACATTTAGAGAAGGAGCCGATTTGATTTATGTTATAGGATTTATGCATGCAGGAAATAAGCATTAATGCATTGGATCAAGGTGAATAAATCGACATTACTGGACTACTTCTGGCAGCCTTCTTAATCTTAGTGTTTCACCACCTTGCCTGGGATTTTCAGAAGTACTCCTAGTTAACCCAAGCTCTCTCAACCCTGCTCCCATCAAGGTCAAGGGTAAGCTCCCCTTGGCTTTAAAGAAAGCAATTTTAGTCCTGTGCAGATGCTTTGGAAAGTCTTACGTTTCATTTGTAGTTAACAATATGTTGAGTTCTTTAACAAACAGGCTGTTTCAGTTTGTGGATATTTCTAATAAAATACGTGCTAGGGTTGAGTGAAAGGACTTTACACAGGTGAAGGTCTGACAAAGCCCCTTGCCAGCCCTCGGGGTCTCTGGCTGGCTCTGGTGGCAGGTAGCCTTCCTCCACAGTCAGGTGGTGCTACCTTTAAGCAGAGGCATATGAATCCTCAGCAAAGTAACTGTTGAGAAAGAAAAGCTGGAATGTAAAGGAAAGCCAGTACTTTCTAGTATTTTTATGTGATGAAAGCATTTATTTAAATATGGTTTTATTTATTTTAGATGATGGCTTTTCCAAGTGATGTGTTCTTTATTCTTACTCCTCTTCCACTTAAGTAGAAAGTCTTGTAGCTCTCTGTGATCCAGTTCTGCTACATCCCACATGAGATTAGTTTAGTCTTCAGATTCTTGAACAACAATTTCTGCAATTAGGATTGCAAAACACTGTCCCCATCCCCTTGCTTCATGGTGGATTTCCAGTTCACCTGCAAAGTGCTTGTTTTAAAAGCAACATCAGGCTATACCTAGAAATGCTAGCTGACTGTTTGCAGTAGAAATTAATTCAGTATTCTTGGGGCATTCCTCTTGCAGACACCAGGATCCAAAATGGGAGGCCTTAAATCTTTCCTCAGCAAGCTGGTTGTTGTGCCTTCATCCCAGTCCCCAGGCAGTGCAGCTCTTGCCATTGGAGCTTCCCGGACACTTCAAAGCCTGCTCTGGGCAGGTCCCAGGTTCCCGCCTCTCCACTGTGCTGAGAGTGTGGCACCTTGCTCGCGTCTGGGACACGCGGCCAGGCATTTCTCCAGCAATTTCACCCACAGGACCAAATCCTGTCAGATGGGGTTGCATCCCTGCCAGCAGCTGGCAGCGAGATGCAGCTCTTCACATGGAATTCTGTAGTATTAGTATGACCGTATGTTACAGGAAGGATACCACGTTGTGATTTCCCTAGTAAGCACATCTATGGTTTATATAAGCAATGCCCCCTCAGCTATGCTTATAAATATTTGGTGGAGGCATAACTCCAAGAGACAGCTCACAGTTTAACTAGAAAAAAGTCCCTTCCAGTAGTTGAAAGAAATGTATCCAAGTCCTAAAAGAGGGCTTGAGTTTCTCTCCTCCTTGTTTCACCGGTGCTTACTGCAGCAACTTCTCAATTGGTGCACTGGCCTTTGTGAATCCCCCTCCTAATGTCCCTAGCTTTCCCCAGAAATTGTGCACACATTTGAGCAAAATAATTTGGACCTGTTCTGGGGGAAGGGCATTGATGATAAACCTGTATCTCTGACTTGCACCTGAGTGGAGAGGAATTGACCCTGTAACCGAGAGTCTTGCGTTCGTTTATCACTATTTGTTTGTATGTTTCATTTATACTAGTTCTCATATATAGCAATGTTAAATGTATCTTTAGGTTGTTCAACTAAGTCCAGCTCTCCTTTTCCTACCCATATTAGAGATTGTTCAACTTCAATTATGATCAATGGGTAAAAAATAGAAAAAGAAATGAGAAATACCTGTTCAGCGCAAATGTCTATTGTTTATTAAAAATACTTGTGTTTGGTCAAAGTTGGCCAGCTCCTGGCATGGCACTGCATGGACCTAGTATCTTGCATATGACAAAGTCTTGTACAGGGCTCCTCAGTCTCCAGAAGGCAATAGTCACCTTCCATGCTGTCCATATCCCAATTAGTGGAAACATGTACATTGCTAAAATTTAATTGGAATGACTAGTTTAAGAGGTCTGAGTTAATATATTTTTATTGTCAGACTCAACCTGCAAACATTTGTTTGTGTGACTGTGTGCTTGTTAGCATGCTCATTGGCCTCAGTTGGATTATTTGTTCTGAGTTGAGTTTAATTATCCACAGGATTGGGCTATAATGTATATATAAACAGAGTCTGTAGGAGGGAAAACAACTGTTTCCACTGAAGGATACACAGGGAGTCCTGGGGGATATTACAGAGTTGTATGTGTCTTATTTGGGTTCTGTTAACATTTTTCTTTTGTTTTGCAATTTGCCACCTACAGTAGTGTAAAGAATAAACATAGAGTAGTTTAGAGAAAAAGTGAATCTCAGTAGTGTGATGCCTTTCTGTTCAGACCAATATCAGGAAGAACTGGAGTATAAACTCTGCTGTTCACTTGAGTTTCATGCTCTAGCCTCCTGCATGAAAAGGTGTTTTCCTGGCTAATGCTGATCAGAGACATTCTTAGTGTGATTATATGTCCACTGCAGTGTTCTTTTTGCCATTGGTATGTGCACCCTTTCACAAAATTCTTGGCATACCAGGCTCTGGTTTAGAAGATTTCTTCCTGGTTTTTGTGTTCCGCACCACCCCGCCCCCCTGCCCCCCCACAAAAGCCAGATATGAAGGGAACTGTGATTTACTGCCTTGAATTTATGATTTAACAGCTTTTGTTTTCAGTGCTAGTAGCCCATGCACTTGGTAAAATTTCTGCTGAATCACTGAGTGTTTTTGTTGCCAGGGATAATGTTCTGATTAAAAAAACAGTGTGCTGGATTTTCCTCCTCTTGTTCTGCATACACAAATGTACTGCTTCTTTTCATTCCAAACTTCTTTGGCAAATGCTGAAATCACTTGGGGAATGTAAGAAAAACAATCTTGATAATTATAGCAACAGTAATCCCACGAGATTTTCTGTAAGTCTTCTGTAATCACCTGTAAATGTTAGAAAAGGCAGAACTATCTTTTTGCCATTGTGTATAAGCCTTTTACATTAGTCTTAGATTGTGTGTACTTGTTAGTGTCTACCCTGCCTGGTAGTGTCCCCCAAGATAAAGTTGACTGTTGTACACTTTGTCTCAGTTTTTCAACTTCACCAGTCTTTTGTTAAGTACTATCAGATACTGGGTAACTTTTGTCTATAAAGCTTCCGAGGTCTAAGCTGAGGAAATACATAGGATGACCATGTCTTGATACTGCTTTCATGCCAACTGATTCCTCCTGATAGGGATCAAGGGTTATGAATTACTTGTGCAATCATCATAACCAGTGCTTCTTGTACCAAATAATATGCTGTCCAGTTAAAACTGCAAACCTTCCCATTTATGTGCAGACAGACACTATTTTTTATGTGTTGTCCTTACCTTGTAGATTCATTCTGGGAAACTTGTCATCATGTCAGCAACATTGTCTGAGATATACATATCCAGACAAGCCTAGAGCTCTTCAGACTTCATCACTGTCTTGCATTACTGCCTGTGGGTAAATTATGAACTCTTTCCACACATGGCTAGAGAATACCAGAAATCCTGGAACTGGGGATGTAATAACTTTAATTAATTAATTAATCCTGGAGCATCAAAGCAGGCTCAAAGTCCGAAAGCATGCCTATTCGTGGTGGGGAGAGGGAAGTAGTAGGATATTCTGTACTGCCAGGTGTTAATTAGCCTTCTGATTTGGCACCAGCTAACATTTGTACACATCTAGGGTTTTCACTGATAAACAAAGTCCTTTGCTCCTGTTCTGTGCCTTGTGTGGCTTTTTGCTTTTTTTGCTGCTCAGTTCCTGTTGACTGTATAAGCTGTTAGAATCATAGAATCATAGAATTGATTGGGTTGGAAAAGACCTCAGAGATCATCAAGTCCAACCCTTGGTCCAACTCTACTCGGTTTATTAGATCATGGCACCCAGTGCCACATCCAATCTCAGTTTAAAAACCTCCAGGGACAGTGAATCT